>RRZL01000054.1:1769962-1814845 GCA_006782975.1 Chlorella sp. Dachan
GGGGAAGGGCGGGTTGGGGCTGGTGAAGAGGGATTGCGGGGAGCGGCACAGCCGACTGAATGTGCGAGTTCCAGCTCCAACACCAGAGCCTCCTAAGAAAACACAGCCACAAGAACCTCCCCCTCCCAACCAAATGCCCTAGATGCCCACCTCGGTATTCGTCCTTCACGAACAGCAGCGGCGCCAGCTTGCTGCTGGTGCCGCCCGCCGTGGAGGCCGTGCCCGCCGAGGCCAGGCTCAGCTTGTCGTCGCTGTAGGACAGCTCGCTGCGGGCAGAGGTAGAAGAGAAGAGCGAGCGCATCGCTTGCCGTTGGTGCTGGGCACGCGGCGCAGTGCAGTGCGGCTGGCAATATGACGTTCGATGCATGCACAGCGCAGCGTTGTCCGCTCAACTCTTCAACTGTGCAATGGCGGGCCTGACTCATCACCATCTGTGCGATGGCCCTCACCTGCCCTCAAACTGCAGCTCCCCTAGCAGCCCGGCTCCCTCGGCCACGATCTCTGGTTCACGGCTGCCCTGCACCACGTAAGACGCAGCGTGAGATTGAGCAATGCATGTGGTTTTGCAGCATATGGCAGCACGCTGATGATGGGTGGCTGCAGGCCCGCTAGCAACAAGCACGATCAGAGGGAAGGTGAGCAGACACTGCTGCCTCAGGCTGGCACGCACATTGGGCGCCATACACTGCATGCGCAAATGTGCTTTCTGCACTCCCATGCCCCACCTGCTGCTGGTCTCGCTGCTGCCCTGTGGCAACGTGGCGCAGGATGTCCACGAGCTGCGGGCCAAGGGACATGTGTGAGGACAATGAGGCATGGAGGGGGCATGTGCATGTAGCATGTGGAGGAGGCGCCAAAGCGGTGACGGGGCACCTGGGGGCGAGCAGTGCCCATGCCTCGATCCATGTTCTGCCATGTCGGTGTATTATATTGCCCTGCACAACACAGGAAGCGCGACAGGGACGCACCGTGGTGGTCAGCCTCCGCACGTGGGTCACCGGCACGACGCCGCCGTCCTCGCCGCCGCCGGGTGCGAGGAGCGCGTTGCGCCCCGCCTCCAAATCAACCACAGAGTCATCTCGCAAGCTGCCAAGGGTTTGTCGCCGCGAGGCGCCTGCACGTGGACGGATGTGGCGGAGGGATGGGTAAACGGCAGCCGCAGAGCAAGAGCAGGGCGGGGCGTGTCGACTCGGTGGCAGTGCACATGCACCATCAGGCCGCCTGCCCCTCGCCCTATGCCCCATGCCGCCCAGCTACAAGCCCCCCTGCCCCGCACCTCTGCTGCTGCTTCTGCTGTGCCCTGGTGGGGGCGGCTGCACGCTGCTGCTCATGGTCTCCAGCACCTCCACCAGGCTCTGAGTGAGCTTGCGCAGGTGCCGGTCGCCGCCGCCGCCGCCCTTGCTGCCGCTGCTGCTGCCGCCGCCGGAGCTGCTGGGAGCGCCAATGCTGCTGGTGCTGATGGGGCTTGGCAGGGGAGCGAGCTGCTCCATGCCCGCGCCCTTGCCCGGCAGCATTGCGGCTGGCGGGTCTAGGGTCAGGGCATGGGAGGCCAGCGGGTTGGTGAACACCTTGTCGCCGCCGCCCGCCGCCTCGTCGGCGGCCGCCGCACCGTGCATGGTTGGCGCTTCCGTCGCCATAGCGGGGGATCCCCGCCCGCGGAGGCTCAGCCACCCAATACTGGCGGAGTTGCCCGCACCTGCGCTCGGCAGCGGCACAGGGCTTGGCAAGTGGGCGATAAGCGCCGCAGCGAGCGGGGGCGAGAGAGGCGGTGCCGCCGGTTGCGGCGGCCCCACCCACAACCTGTCTGCTGCTCACCTTGGCGGCCTGTCCGCTCAAAGCTGCCAGCAGCGCCTCAGCAGCCGGATGGGAGGCTGCTGCACGCGAGGCTGCGAGGCAGGGTCCAAGGCAGGCGACCTGCCGCCGGCCGATTGCAGCCAGACCCCCCCGGGCGAGCCCTGCGGCGGAATTGACGAATTGGGCGCTCGAGCAGGGGGCGCTCGCGGGTTGGGTGGGCCGCGTGCTTCCCCCTCCGTGCCTCGTGCCCTGCGCCGCACCTGGAGCGCGCAATCCTGCCGTGCTACTGTCTGGAGAGGCCCGGGGCAAGCGATCGGGCCGGTTTGATCAGCCTGTGCGCACTGCATCGGCACCCTTGGCACGACCAAACTCTGCCTTGCCCAGCGCAGCGGCGGCGGCGCCCAATGAACTCCCACCGCATCCAGGCCGCGGCAGCTCTGCTCCTCCAGCCCCAGTCACCCCCTGGTTGAGTATTGTTGCTGTGAATTGATGCAAGGGCCTCCAAGGTGCAGTTTCAAAGAGTTCCCCGTAGTGCGCCCAATGCTGCATGGCTCCTCAAACCTCCGATACATGCGCTTCCCGCCGCGGGGAGCTGGCCGAGTGGGCCCCCTGCCGCGCCAGGATTGCCGCACCGTAAGCTGCCTCCGCCCGCTCGGAGCGCACCACAGGCACCCCAAGCTCCTGCTGCCGGATGGCGGTCCACACGGGGTTCTTGGCGCCGCCGCCTGCGGACGACCAGTGGGCGCATCCGAGGGAGCGGGCAAATGGGCGGGCAGCTGGACAGCGCCGAGCAGAACGGCCTATCTGCCTCAGGCACAACAGCTGCCTCGTTCAGACGTTTGTGTCAGCATCCACACCACATGACCCCCACCGCTCATACCTGCAGTGTACACCTTGCGAACCGGAGAGGCTCCCTTCTCCGCCAGAAGCCGGTACGCCTGCGCCTCAATGCGGGCAATGCTCTCAAACACGCCCTGCAGGAACTGGGCGTCGTCTGCTGGGCGCGGCTCCAGCCGCGGCTGCAGCTGCGGGTCGTTGACTGCGGGGCAGAGGGGCAGGGGGAAGAGCAACGGCGGGGTTGAGACCCGCTGGAGCTGACATGTATGGGCTTAGGCAGGGCGGCTTGCGCCAACCTCATGCCGGCCGAGCCCCACGCACTTGGCCCAACACCCTTACCCCTTCCGCCCCACAACCCACCCGGGAAGCGCTCCCCAGGAGCCGTGAGTGGGTAGTAGTCCAGCCCCGTTGGCTTCTCTGCATCCATGCGCTGCGTGAGCTCTGCCAGCTGAGCGTCGCTAAAGTGCTGGCGCAGCACCGCGCCGCCGGTGTTGGAGGCGCCGCCCACCAGCCAGCCGCTGCCCAGGCGGTGGCTGTACAGGCCGTACCGCGTGTCGTCCTCCACCCGAGCCTCGCTCAGCAGCTTGATGGCCAGTGTGGAGCCCAGGCTGGTCACCGCCTGGTGCGGGGGTAGGGAGGGAGGAGCGCGGGGTGTGTGCAGCACATTGGGGGACGGGGCAGAGTAGGGCTGAAGGTGAGCGGGCATGCACCTGTGCAAGCAGTCTACCTAATGTGGGCAACCGCAGGGGAGGAGGTAGGGGAGGAGGTGCTGGGCCAGGAGGGAAAGGCAGCGCCACGTGTTGCAAGCGAAGCACAGCCTGCCCTTGCTCACCTCGCCAGGCTCAGACACACCCGCTGCCAGGAATGCCGCGATGCTGTCGGTGGTGCCGCCGCACACCATGCAGCTGCGCGGCAGGCCGCTGCGCTGTGCCGCCTCCTCAGTAAGGGGTGCCACTGGGGCGCCGGGTGCAACCACCTCCAGCGGGAGCAGGCGTGCAAACGGCTGCGGGAAGCGGTTTGGCATGGTGAGCGGGCAGATGATAGAGACAGCAGCATGGGTGTACCTGCTGTGCCCCACTGCTCAAACCCTACTCCGCTCGCCACGCCCCCTGCTCCAACACTCGCTGCGCAGCCCTGCACACAAACAAGCCCGGCCGCACCTGGCTGGCCAGCCACTCAGGGTAGCACTCTGCCCCCGGGTCATAGCCCAGCTTGAGCGCGTTGTTGTAGTCGCTCACTCGCCACTGGCCGTGCAGCAGCCCCGCCACCCAGTCTGCAGGTTGGGCCGGCAAAGCAGGCTGGCTGGTGTGGGGCACGGCGTGCACACACCTACTGCAGCATGCCGGAGCTTGAATCAAGTATCGCCAACAAGGTGTGGTGAGCAACTCGAGCGAACATCAAGCGGCTCCAGCCTGTCGGCTGTGCAGGGCGCCTTCAATGCCCAACCTTCCACCCCGCCTCGCTTGCCTGCCTGGTGCACAAATGCGGGGTCTAGGCCCTCGGCTGCCGCCGCCTGCCACGCCCCCGCCGCATCCCACTCCAGTACTTTGCAGAGCGTGGAGGTGGCTGCCGTGGCTGTGTGCCCCTCTGGGGCTAGCTGCTTGGCACGCGCCACAGCTGCTGCACTCTGTGCCTCATTGTACATTTTGGGCGGCGCCAGGCAGCGGCCGGTGGCGGCATCGATCAGCAGCGTGGTGGCGGAGGTGCCGTCGATGGCCAGCGAGGCGACGCGCTGGCGGTGCGCTGGCGGCACCGAGTCCAGCAGCTGCCACAGCGCGCTGCAGGGTGGTTGGGGGGATGACGGGCGGTGTTGAGGCGGGTGGGCTTTGCAGGAGGGTGGAGGGATGAGCGGCAAGGCACTGCAGGAAGGGAGCCGCCGGCAGGCAGGCTGTGAGTGCCTCACCCGGCCCAGGCAGCATCCAGGCTGCTGCCGCCGTCGTAGGCACAGCTTGCCTCTGCCTGTATCTGGGAGTCGCTGCACAGGGCAGCGACAGAAACGGGCAGGCAGGGCTCGCTCAGCGTGGAGGAGGCAAACGGCGGTGGCGGCAGGCGGCGGCGGCGGCAAGGAACTGCGGGGCGGCTTGCAAGCGCAGCCGCCCGCTTGTCACAACCCTCGCTCACTCGTCGATGACGCAGCAGCGGGCCCCGCTCGTCCCAAAGTCCACACCGAGATAGAGCGAGCCGGTGGCTGCACGGGCGGCCGTAGCGCGGCCTGATCCGACTGTTCGTTGTGATCGTGCATCTAGAAACGGCCGGGCGTGCGCCGGGAGGCGCCCAGCGGCGCAAGCCATCCCCTCCTGAGCTGTGGAGCCCACAATAGGCCTGTTGGGGGGACGCGGCTGATTTTAGGGAGGTATTGAACAGCCCAGCAAGTTGCAGGGACCGGTAAAGTGGCTCTGCAAGCTACCGCTGTGCCGCCGCCACTGCTGCCGTGCTGCGCTGCCGCGCACGATCGCGCTGCCTTCAGGGTTCGGGCATTGATGTAGCGTTGCAGCCGCTCAACGAAACGGACCACACGCAACAGCATGGAGTGAGCTGCTGCCGTGACAGGTCAAAGTGGACCTCGCCTTCAAGGGAGCGTCACGTTGTCTGCCCGCCGCCGCCCACTGGGCCGCACCCCACTTGTCATGCAACAGCCCAAGCACTGCAGCTGCCACTTATCTACAGATATGGATTTCGCATCGTGCAGCAACAAAGAGCGCACGGTTTTCAAAAACTGGCGGGACGCAGTTGAGGTAGCAAATGTGGCGGAGCCGGGCCGCGGCGCGCTCAGCGGCTCCGGGCCCCTCAGCCTCTGCTCCTCCTCTCCCCCCTTTCTGCTTCCCCCTTGTTGCCGCCCTGTGAGGTCCGCGCCCGGCACGCGCGCGCCTTTCCGTCTTCCGAGGCCCCAGGAATGGAGGGGGGGGGGTGTGTGCTGCTGGAGCAGCTAGCGCAGCTAGAGGCGAATCACCGGCCTGGCGGCGAGCAGTTCTACCAGCGCCGATTGAGGCGCGCGGCCAGAGTGCCGGCGGCAGAAGCTGCGCCCGAGGTGGGTTTGGGCCACCGCTGCCTACTCAGGGATGGGCACTGACTGGGGGTCTGGCTCTTCTGTTTCAATATTACCTGTCTCATGACCACAGGTGCTAGCATTTGTGGAATCGGACCGCCTGCTCGAGTCGGTTTACAGCCAGCTGCCTTGCACGGCCGTGTGCGTGCCGGCGCTGCCACCCGGGCCAGAGACCGCCGAGCGCCTGCTGGTGGCGCTGTACAAGGTGGCCTGGACATCGCTAGCCTGCCCGACACACGTTGTGCACCCGCGCGACTACATTTTGCGGCTCTGCAGCTGGGGAGCCGCATATGCCTGCTGGGACAGGCCCGCGACGGAGGTCGCAGCCTATGTGCGCAGCGGCCAAGTTGGCGCAGCGGCAGGCCGCCGCCGCAGGCCCGACGATGTTGCCACCGGCGTGGCTGCCCAGTGCCTGCACGTGATTGGCTCCGCCATCAACTGCACGCTAGAGGACCACACAGCTGAGGCCGTGGAGTTGGTGTCCAGGCGGTATGCGGCGGCTGCCCTGCTGCTGGAGGCGCCTCGGGCGCTGGATGCGGCGCAGCACCAGCTGGAGGCGCTGTGCAGGCGGCACAGCGACCTGCCGCCGATGACGGCCCAGCAGCTGCTGTTCACCTGCTACCTGGCCGTGTCAGCTACAGTCAGCAACCTGCTTGCCACCAGGGCCAACGCTGCCCAGCTCCAGCGCAACCAGCAGCAAGCGGGCGGCCAGGCGGCAGGGGTGGCTGCTGGCCCACCTACGCGCGAGCAGCTGATGCACATGGGGCTGATGAGCGAGACTGCACAGGAAAGCTGTGCGAGGCTGCTCCAGCTGGACCCCAGCAGAGTGGAGGGCCATGTGGCAGCCACCCATATGGCGGCTGGTCTGCAGGAGTTTGAGGCAGCCAGGCGACTCTATGAGCAGGGGCTAGAGCTGGCACGGCAGCAGCGCAGCAATTGGTTCATCACGCTGTGCTGCATGCGAGTCATCGAGCAGATGCTCGTGCTGCCCGGCGCGTGCGACTCACAAGAGGGGCTGGCCCGGGTAAGTAGCAGACGCTGGTGGGCAGTTTGCAAACCGCTCATCGGTTGCCACCTGCATCTGGGGGGAAAGTGTGGGTCATTCACCAGTGGTCGCCAGCTTCGCTTACTGCTGCTGCTTGCCCATCCTCCATCTGTCCACACAGGTGCAAGCGCTGCTGAGGGAGGCGGAGGCGGCATGGAAGCCGTGCACCAGGCTGCTGCCTGAGCGCTGGGTCCAAACTGTGAGCGGACCCTGGCGTGGCATACCCAGCTTGCACTGTGTGCAAGTGCCGGGCAGCACACTCCAGCTGCCTGGCGCGCATGGCAGCTGTGCCTGCAGCTGATGACATGCAATGTTTCCCTCTGCTCCCACTGCTGCAGCTGGCACCAGAGCTGGAGGTGCGCCGCCAGGACGTGCGGGATGCTGCCGCCCGGTTGCAGCGCTTGCAAGCTGCAGGCACCAGCGCGGAGGCCGGCAGCAGCGTGGCATCAGGTGCGTGCCTGTGGCCGCAGCCGTGCTGTGCTACAGTGTAGAATACGCTGCAAGCACGTTGCTCCAGCCAGCCTCTGGTTTTGGGGCCCGGTCCCTTGCAGAGCCATCGTTCCAGCAGCGCCAGCTGGCCGCCATGGCTACCAGCCCCCTGGACAGCATTTTCAAACACCCCACCTGCGATGGCTGCGACAGGCCGGCGGTGGGCCTGCGCCGCTGCTCCCGCTGCCGCGCCGCCTCCTACTGCTCGTGAGTGGCTCGTACCTTCAGGTTTTTGTGATAAAGGGCTGCCGCCTGGGCCGCCGGCATTAGCGCAATACTGCCAAGCGCTTGCCGTGCCCTCTGTGGTTGCTCCAGTGTTTCAAGCTTGAGTCACAGTTGGTCCCTGGCTTTGCAGGGAGAAGTGCCATAGGCAGCACTGGCGCGTGCACAAGACGGCCTGCACGCCTGCAGCGCCGGAGCGCTGAGCATGCTGCAACACCCGGTGTACTGTGCACTCCAGCTTTCTGCCTGCCTAGTGTTTCATGGTTGCAACCGCGCACGGTGGTGTGCAGTCGTTGGCTGCACGTTTCACCCAGCCCTGCATGTCATACGTATCAGCAATCTCAGCAGACGTTCCCTATGTAGGCTAATCAAAGATCAGCAGTGGGCGCCATGTAGAGGCTGCTCTGCGACCTGTGTTGGGCCGAGCGCGCCGTGCTGCCGCCTCGTCAGCGGCGGCGGCGGCAAGCTGCGGGCCCTCGGCGCTTGCATCTCCCTGCTTGTCGTGATCAGTGAACCTCCCCGACGTTTGCAAAGCGTTTGGCAGCCCGGCCGGAGGGCTGAACGAGCAGCCCTGAGTGGCAGCCTCACGAACGTTTGGCAGCCCGCCATGCAGCGAGCGTTCGAGAGGCAGCACGTGAAGGCGGGATAGCCCGCCCGAAGGCTTGCCACCAAGAACCCTACACGGCCGCCGCCGCCGCCGCCGCCGCCGCTCCTCAAATTGATGTGCTCTACTTCACTTGATTCACAGGGCCCCGCCGACGCTCCAGAAGCCCGCCCGACCCTCCAAGCCCATCCAACATCACAGCGCAGCCTCCGCACAAGCAGCGCCGCATACGAGCAGTGCAGCCCCTCGGCCAACGATGTGGTCATCGTCTCCGCCTGCCGCACCGCTCTGTGCAAGGCGCGGCGGGGCGGCTTCCGAGACACTCACCCCAGCGAGCTGGTCTGTGCGGTGCTGCAGGACACGCTGCGCCGCACGGGGGTGGAGCCGGAGGTGGGTGCGGTGCTGTGGCGGCGGGCACGCTTGTGCAGCGCGGATGGAATGGGGAGGCAGACCAGCCAGCATTGCTGCTGCCGAGGAGCACCACCCAATCTGAAAGCCGTATACCGCTTGCAGGCTGTGGGGGACGTGTGCTTTGGCAGCGTGCTGGGCTCCGCCTCCCAGTGCGCCAAAGAGGTGGGCGGGTGCCCGGCATTGCAGGGCAGGCTGTGGGCCTGCAGAATTGCTTGCTGCTCGACTCCTGCACAAGGCCAGAACTCAAGCAATCAAATCCCTCTATCCTACCTCCAGTGCCGTATGGCCATGTTCCTGGCTGGCTTCCCCGTCTCCGTGCCGGTGCACACCGTCAACCGCCAGTGCTGCTCGGGTGGGCAGGGGCAGTGCAGGGGCATTTAAGAGCAGTGCTGTGGCTCTTCCTGGAGTCTGCACATTTGCTGGTCGTTCTGCTGATGAACGCAGCATCAAGCTGCTCTTCACGGCCCGCACTTGCCCACCCATCCTCCGCAGGCCTGCAAGCGGTGGCGCAGGTGGCGGCTGCCATCCGGGCGGGCCTCATCACCATCGGCATTGCGGGAGGAGTCGAGTCGATGAGCACCAACGCCATGGTGCGCTACCATACAGAATCTGATGGGTTTACAGGGTGCATGCATTCCCTACCAGCCATGCATCAGCATACATGCTGTCGCACCGTACCCGCTGATGCACATTGCATCGTGCTTCCATTGTGCGCCCTTTTCTGCAGCCCGCCCGGAACTGGCAGGAGCCGCTGAACCCGCGGCTGGAGGGCAACCAGGGCGCGCTGGACTGCCTGCTGCCCATGGGTGCGCGAGCCGACCAATGCACCCTGCGTGGCTAGCGCCGCGGGCTTGTTGCATCCTCGGCCTGCTCTTGCCTGCCGCTGGCCTGCCAACCCTGGTGCAGTCGGGCTGCCCAGCTGCTCCATTGACACCTCCTGTTGCAATGATGTCTAGTCCCCCCACCCACCCACCCGCCGCTGTGCAGGCATTGCGGCATCTGAGAACGTGGCCGAGCGGTTTGGCGTGTCGCGCCAGGAGCAAGACGAGTTTGCGGCGGCCTCGCACCGCAAAGCGGTGGCGGCCCAGGCGGCCGGCCGGTTCCAGCAGGAGACTGTGCCGGTGCACACGGTGCTCAAGGATGCACAGACAGGTCAGGGACACTGTTGCTGCTGCTGGGTGGCACGGGCACGCATTGTGCCGGACCTACTGCTGCCTCGCATCAAGCTTGTTGGAACAGCCGGCTTCGCTGCCCTTGGGCTTCCCCTCACCCACACCACTGCACTCTGCGCCACCCCCAACCAACCAGCAGGCGAGGAGCGGCGGGTGGTGATTGATAGGGATGACGGCATCCGCCCGGGCACCACACCCGCCTCCCTGGCCCAGCTCAAGCCCGCCTTTAAGCAGGGCGGCAGCACCACCGCCGGCAACAGCAGCCAGGTGCGCTCAGCGGGCTGGCCGTGTTGGCCGCTCTGCCCGGGTCTGGTCGGAACCACTCCTTATCTGCACGGGCCTCATCTGCCTCCCCGCTCTCTGTCACGTGCGCC
Source organism: Chlorella sp. Dachan (assembly GCA_006782975.1). Classification (NCBI taxonomy): domain Eukaryota; kingdom Viridiplantae; phylum Chlorophyta; class Trebouxiophyceae; order Chlorellales; family Chlorellaceae; genus Chlorella; species Chlorella sp. Dachan. The sequence goes on from RRZL01000054.1 coordinate 1,779,957, forward strand.
TCCAGATGAGCGACGGCGCCGCAGCGCTGTTGCTGATGACACGCGGCGAGGCCGCCCGGCGCGGCCTGCCCGTGCTGGGCGTGTTCAGGAGGCGAGGAGGTGGTGCCTGAGAGGCTGCTGGCTTTTGCGCTCTGTGCTGCAGCAATGGAGCTTGTTGACGGCAGCCTCGACATGGCCGGCCCCTGTGCATGCAAGCTTCACATGCCATCGTCACACTCACCCCCCTCCCCAGCTTTGCGGCCGTGGGTGTGCCGCCTGCCATCCTTGGCACTGGCCCAATGGTGGCGATTCCGGCAGCCCTGCAAAAGGCAGGAATCGGCCTGGAGGATGTCGAGGTTTACGAGATCAACGAGGCCTTTGCATCCCAGGCAAGGCAGCCGACATGTTGGAAGGTTGGCTGTGAGGTGTGCTCCAGGGCTGTGGGCGTACGCTTGCGGAGGGAGCGCTGCATACGACGTGCGTCTCGTACACACGCTGGCCGCGCCGCCTGTTTATGTGCAGGCGGCCTGCTGCGCGCGCCACCTGGGCATCGACCCCGCCAAAGTCAACCCAAACGGCGGCGCCATCGCGCTGGGGCACCCGCTGGGCTGCACCGGTGCACGCCAGGTGAGGTGGTGCACTGGTATCCTCCAAAGGCTGCACGCTGGCAAGCTAGACCTCTAGTGTGCCCCTCCTCCTGCTCATCCCCGGTGCGCTGCCTGCCACCCTCACTCCACCAGGTCGTCACACTGCTGCATGAGCTGCAGCGCCGCGGCAGGGCCGCCCGGTTTGGCGTGGTGTCCATGTGCATCGGCTCAGGTGCGCCGGTGCCAGTCGGGCATGTGCCGCATTCAAGCTTGGCTGTGGACAGTGGGCTGGTCCTACTGCATGCAGCCGCTGCCACGGCTCAGTGCTGGTCGGATCTGTGCACCTGGTGAGACCTCGCTGTGGCTGCACCTCACGCCCTCCGCAGGCATGGGAGCGGCGGCGGTGTTTGAGCGGGGAGATGGCGCAGATGCGGTGCCGCGCCCATCACCACACCCCCAGCAGTCCTATCCTGTCACCAATCCACAGCGCCACCCATCACGTGCAGTTGCTCTGTCCGCTGTCTTGTTTACACACATGGCTTCCTGAACATGAGCGCACTTTGAGTCCCATCAAAGGAAGCTGCAGCCTGACTTGAGAAGCACACTAGCCGTGCTGCTGCGCAAACGCGGACAAACTATCAGGGGAGAACAGTAGATGTGCAGCAGAATACGTGCGCATGCAGCCTCAGCCTGTGCCTGCATGATCTGCGCCCGCCTCAAGCTGCCTGGCCGTCGATGACCTGCTGCAGTTGCGGCGGGTACTGGGCAGCCAGCCGCTGCCGCCACCGTTGCTGCTGCTGCTGCTCCGCCTGGCGCAGCCGCCACTGCCGCACACGGTCGGCCTGCTGCTGCTGGTGCGCCCGCTGGTGCACCAGCCAGGCAGCCATCGCCTGTTCCTGCTGCTGGCGCCGACGCTCGTTACGCCGCTGCCACCAGCGCGGATTGGTGGCATCCAACACGTGCACTGTTGTGTGGTACGCAGCTGTGGCAGCCATCCCGCCGCAGATTGCGGCAGCTAACACCGGAAGCCCCACCACACAAGCCGTGGTCACGGCCGCTGCCCGTGCTGTGACGCGCACCGCGGCAGTTGCCCCACTCCGCAGCACCAGCCCTGGCGGCAGGTTGTGCAGCTGGCCGTGGCACACCTCACAGCGCAGGCTGTGCCGGATGCCGCTGGCACGCCGCTTGGCTAGCCACTTGCGCAGGCACTCCTTGTGCACGTGCCCGATTGAGCCGGCGCACTTGCAGGGCGACACGAGCCGGCCGCCTCCCTCCCAGCAGATGCGGCAGGCCGGAGGCTCTTCGTCGCCTGCAGTGAGGGATGATGGCACCAAGCTGTAGCCTGGATTGGAGGTGAACGCATCCGATCAGGTGCGGTGTAGAGACGTTTGACAGCCACAAGGCATGAGCGGATTGAGGGTGCGGCGGAGGCGGCGGCGGCGGGGGAGCTGCCTGGGAGCCTGTGTCCTGCCAACCCCTGCCCCCCGATCTCGCCTGGCTCTTCTCGCCCCGCAGCATCCGGACCAGCGCCTTCAGCGGCGCACTGGCTGCGTCCAAAGCAGGCGCACAGCCCGCACCCAAGTCCGGCTGATTTACCGCCCATAAGTGCCGCTAGGTTAAGCTCACTATGTCGGCATGTGTTGCATAGGTCAGGCGAGAGTGGCGGAGGCCCCTGTGATCTTGCTGCATCACTGCCCAGCGTGCCGGCCACCGCTCGCCGCCCAGCCCTGCCTCCTCAACTTCCTCTAGGCTCGATGCCTTGCAGCTACTGAGCCTTGCAGTTTGCATGCAAGCAGATTGACAGGCATGGGCGAGAGAGAGCGGTGAGCAATGGAGACGAGCAGCTGCCCTCATCACTCCGTCGCCGGCGGTGCGCCCGAGGCGGGGCGTGAGCTGATGATGCGTTCCAGGCTGCGCACTTTGGTGGACACGCCGCCCCTTGGCGAGGCATCTGCAGCCTCCTCTGCCGCAGCTGACGCGTGCACCTGCTGCTGCGGCGGCCGCTGCTTGGTGGGCGGCGTGCCAGCGCTGCTGCCGCCCTCTGTCGGAGACGCCACAGATGCCACCGGTGTGATGAGGGGCAGGGGCAGCGGCGGGCCGTTGGGCAGCTGCAGCCGCGAGGGCAGCGCAGGCGGCTGGTGCTTGCCGTTGGCCACGGGTGGGCTCGCCTCCTGCTGCTGCTGCCACTGCGCCCGCGCCTCGCTGCCGCCGGGCTCCTCCCCAGTGCTCCCCACCACCAGCGGCGACTGGGGCGTGGAGCCCAGCAGGCCCTCTGCAGCTGTCGCCATGCCCGCGGAGAAGGAGGGCGAGGCATCGCCGCCGCTCCTGAAGCTGCTGCTGCGGGACACGGCCCCGCTGATGCTGCTGGGCACCTCTGCAGGCAGTGAGGGAGGTGGGTGGGAGTGAGAGCAGGTGGGGTGCAGCAAGCCGCCACGCACGTTGAACAAGGAGGCATGGCACCGCAGTCAACGCATGGGCAGAGTCCAACCGCAATGCACCCAGGCATTCACACACCACCCCAGCACCCGGTCCCTCACCCGAGTACATCTTGCGGTGGCGGGCCTTGCGGTGCAGCGAAGAAGCGTTGGAGCGAGCCGAGTTGGGGGTGAGCAGGGTGGTCAGGCCACCGCTGTCCAGCCCGGCTGCCGCCGCCAGGCCGTCCACCCGCTGCCGCGTGGCCTCGTCGTCACAGCAGCGCAGCAGCGCCTGACGGGCCAGGTCGCGTGCTGCCACGTTGCGCTGCAGCTGCGCCAGCGACAGCAGCGCGTTGAGCGCGCCGACCTCCACCGCCGCTGCCCGCGCCTCTGGGTGCACAGCCAGGTGCCACAGGGCTGCCGCTGCATGCCGCTGCACCTCGGCGTCTGAGGACAGCGCCAGTGCTACCACTGGTGCCAGGCCAGGGCTGCTGCCCAGCTCCACCAGGAGTGCCGCGGGGTCGGCACACAGGTTGGCGATGCAGGCCGCCGCGGGGCGCTGCACCTGGGGCAGGGGTGCAGCCGCCCCCTCCAGCAGCATGGGCAGCAGGCGCAGCTCGCGCGCCGCCTGCCGCCCAGCATCGTGTGCCGTCAGGGAGGCAAGGCACTCAAAGGCGCTGCTGCGCACCGCTGTGCTGGGCGCCCCGCAGTCGGCCAGCAGGGAGGCCAGTGCCCCGCTGCGCTGCAGCAGCGCCTCCTTCTGCCCGTCGTCCAGCAGCAGCACCGCCAGCGCCAGCAGCTGCTGCCGGCGCAGCAGTGACGCCTGAGACTCTGCTGCCATGCTGCGCTGCGTGACCGTGGTGCGCCGGCGGTTGGCCCGCGGCTCCACAGCGGGTGACAGCTGCGGCTGCAGCGCCAGCAGGCCCACGCTGCTGCCGGGGCGGGCGCCATCGACGGTGGGCGACGGCAAGGGGGACTCTGCGCTGGCTGCCGATGCTGCCACCACCCGGCTGCTGCTCAGCTGCTCTTGGAGCAGCGCCAGCAGATCGTGCTGCGCAAAGAAGGTCCTGCAGACCACAGCAATGGGAAGACAATGAGCTCATGGAGGTCACAGGGCCGTGTGTTCACCCACAAGCGAACTGGCACCAGCGAGTTGGCGGTCATCATGCTCGACCGCCCACCTATGAGAGGGCCAGGCCTCAGCTAGTGATGTGATGGCAGCCAGGGCAGCCAGCAGGGCATCGGTGCTGGGCGGCTGGCGCAGCATGCCCAGCAGCGAGCGCAGCACGCGGCCGTCCAGTGCCTGCAGCCGCGGCGAGTCCTCGTTGGCCAGCATCGCCAGCGCCTGCAGGGGCACAATGGTTCATGATATGGGCGTGATGCGGACAACATTGGGCGGCGGTGGCAAGCAGCACCCAGGGCACCGGGCAGGCACCAAACAGCCCAGCCACCACCATGATCTGCAACTACCCACCTCAACTACCCCAACCCAACCCAACCCACCCACACCTGCACCGCCAGGGTGGCCAGCTCCGGCTGCGGCGCCGCCAGCGCATCCGCCAGCGCATCCAGGCAGCCGGCCTCCAGCAGGTAGCGCCTGTTCTGAGGGCACACCGCCAGGGCCGCCACCGCCCGCACCAGGTTGGACAGCGCCTCTTCTGGCGGCGCCACAGCCGTGGGGCGCCCCTCCCGAGCATCCCGCAGAGCTGCCACTAGCTGGTACACCTCTGCGCCCCGCGACTCGCGCATCTCCAGGGCTGCCGGCTCCCCAGCCTCCGCCGCCTGCTCCAGGAAGCGCAGCAGCGACTCACGCTTGTCGCGCGTGCCCGCCCGCGCCAGCTTGAACACCGCCCTGTGCGGGTGGGGTGAAGGTTGGGGTTGCAGGGTGACAAGGGCGGTGCATGCTAGATGTGGACATTGGTCGGGGACCCTCGTCATTGACGAGCAGTCCATGGCAGCCCACCACCTTGCGGCGAGCACAACCTGCCCCACCTGCTGACAGGCGAGATGGAGCGTCCATCTAGTGGCTTGCCCGTCAGCGTGTTGGTGGGCCGTGGTGGCGGGCGCGGCGCTGGCGGCGCAAAGCAGGCAAAGCAGGCTAGCGCGCTGGCCGCCCGCCCCAGCACGCGACGCTTGGGGTGCTTGCGCGTGAATAGCTGCGGGGATAGGAGCGGTCCAGCAGGCATGGAGTGGTGTCTGGCGGCTGTCAACCAGATTGCAGAGCAAGAGAGATCAGCCAGCCACTTCATTTGAGCCCCCACTGCCGCCCCACCTGGCGTGGCGTGCGCCCAAACTCCATCATCTGCAGGCGCAGCGCGTCCCGCATGGCAGGGTCCGCCTCCTGCGGCAACGTACAATGGCAGCCACTAGGAGCTTTAGCTCTGCGTCAGCATCCCCTGCATGCAGAGAACTGTCACCGGCCCAGCACAGGGTCATGGATGCACCCTGCCTTCTTCACCCCAACACTCCAACCTGTACCTGCCACAAAACTCCCTGCTGTCTTTACCCGAACACTCGCAACCCCCACCTGGTCCAGGAAGCGCTGCGCCACATCGTCATAGGTGAGGTAGTGGAACACGTTGTTGGCGGCCTCGGCCCGCGGCCCGCGCGCCTTGCGCCCAAACACCAGGTCGACCCACTTGTGCAGGTGGGCCGACACGTGGGGCGACTCCAGCGCCTCCTGCTTGGGGTGAAGGGGGCGGTGCAAGCAGTGGTCAGCAATGCTGGTTTGGTGAGACAGCAGCCTGTGGACCAGGCCCAGCCTCTGCAAATCCAGTCAGTCAGTCAGTCTGGTTTGGGGAGCAGGCGGTGGAGAGGCGAGGGCAGAGTGCGATGTGGAGGCACCACGGCCATCCCCACACATGCGCCTGCTCACAATATCGGCCCATACATGCCCCACCTGCAGCTTGTACAGGAAGTCCTGAGCATCGGCGGCCCATGGCGGCAGCTGCACATCGCCGACAGGCTGCCCGCCAGAGCGGCAGCCAAAGTCTATGCCCCGCTTGTTGAGCTGCGGCAAAGTCAAGAAGCAAGGCACAGAGTGCGGGTGGGCAGGGCAGGCCAGAACTGCTGGTCCGGCATGGCATCTGCTTTGCGGTGCCCCGCACTGACCAAGGGGCCCCATGCAGCTGCCATTGAAAGCACCCACCAGGAAGGAGGGGTCGTTGGAGTAGAACTCGGGCACCAGCTCCTGCAATGAAATGATAAACATCAAGGGATGGGCAAGACTGAATGGACCCAGAAGAAAAGCGGCCTGCGGTGCCCAGCTGGACAACTTACCGCCTTGCCGCATCTGCCGTGCCACCTCACCTTGACATCTGAGGGCAGTGTGAGCACCGACTTCCAGGTGTCCGCAATGGACCAGAACAGGCGGTCGGGTGCATCAAAGCGCCCATTCTGCCGCGGGGTCGGAACAGGAGCAGCAACTTGTTGTTGGCGCCGTCAACTCAGCTGGGTAGCACATCAGACCCCGCAAGGCGCAAGCATGCAAACCCCCAGCTGCTGGCTCCGCAGTGCCATCCCTGCCTGCCAACAAACAACACATGACCACCACCACAGCGCACCTGCAGGCGCAGCATGAGCTGCGGGTCGCTGCGCATCAAGTAGAACACCACATAGCCGGGGCTGGAGTAGTGGCAGCCGTACAGGAAGGGCGGCATGTCCAGCGGCGGCGGCGCCCCCGGCGGCAGCTTGCCGCTCGCCGCCGCCGCTGACGTGGCGGCTGCCATGGACTTGAGCTCGGCGTAGCGCTGCTGGAAGTCGGCCAGGCGGCGGGGGTTGAGGGCGCCGATGGGCTTGGACAGGTCGCGGTAGGAAGCGGGGTCTGACAGGTCCAGGCTGGCGGAGGTGTAATCGGCCAGCACCCAGGGCATGACCTGAGGGCAGGGCCGGGGTGTGGTGGGCGCAGAGCAGCTGTGGACAAGCAGGAGGGCAGCTGGGCTAGTAGCAGCAGGCAGCTGAAGGGAGGACGCGGCATGGCAACGGACGCAGGCACTGCACCTGCATGCCGAGCACCCCAACTCAAGCGTCCTCACCGGGTACTGGCTCAGGTCCTTGAAGGAGCGCCCCGCCTCACGGTTCAGGTGCATCAGGTAGTCAAAGTTGCTGCGGGACAAGCCGGCATCAAACATGGCAAACCTCAGGTCCATCAGGCTGAGCTCAATCACATCCACCGACACCGCGCCACCCAGCCACAATCACAGCCCCCACCTGATGCGGCCGTTGACCCAGTCGCGCGTCCACTGCTCCCGGCTGCGCATGCTGTCCAGGCGCAACGCGGGCTGCTGCATGAGCAGGCGCTGGAAGGCGGCGCGGTCCTCATGGCGGCGGAAAGCCAGGTACAGGGAGTGGCGGGAGGAGAAGAACACCTCCAGCCCCAGGTCCTCCAGCTGGTACACACGCGGGGCAACCGCCACCACCCGCCCCAGGTGGTATGCTGCAATGCCGCCCGCCCCAGCCGCCAGGTTGAAGGGCTGGAAGTAGATGCGCTGCTGGCTGAGCACCACGCGGCCCGGCTGCGCCGCCAGCGGCGAGACGCGCGCCGCCGGCGCCTCTGCAACCACCGTCTCCTCGTCATCTTCCAGCCAGCCAGTGTTGAACTGCTCCGCCTCCTCGTGCTCCTGAAAGGGTGGGTGAAGAGGGTGAAGGTCCTTTGCTGAGTGAAACACACCGCCATCGCAGGCCAGTAGCAGCGAGATGGCTGCATCAACACACACCACACCTCTGTGCACATGCATGCTGCTGCCCAGACAGGCGGCTTGACTATCACCAGCATGGCACGCGTCGATGCAAGGGGGGCAGCAGGTACCTGGACGATCTGCTGCAGCTGCGCCGCCGCCTCGGCCCGCTGCTCCTTGCTGTCGCCCTTGTGCGCCAGGAGGCAAAGCTCCTCCACCTGCAGAGCGCACCACCCAGTGCCGAGTGCGTTGTGCTCGCGTTGGTCATGATGCGGTGTACGTCACGCTTTTCACACGCATGTGCTTGCCTCCACACTCATAACGGCCAATACATGCCGCAATGCGCCTCCCATCCCACCCATGCCCCCCAGCACCCACCAGCGGCAGCACGTCCTCTGCAGATGCGTACTGCAGCGAGAAGCGGGCACGGAAGTCGCCGCGGCGGTGCACGTACGGGCCGTCTGTGTTGCGCGCCCGCATCTCCACCCGCTGGCTGGCGGCCACCTCAAACTGGTCCTCCCCATGCGGGGAGGGCTCCTCCAGCCTGCGCAGCAGCGATTTGTATAGCAGATTGAGCTTATTTCTGCTCAACATGGCAGGCTGGGTACAGTCAACTGCGAGCGTAGTTGGCAGGAGAGCTTGGCAGCAGCGGCGACGGCAGCAACAAGGCTAATTGGAAGTAGGCAAAGCATAGGCAACTCACGCCTCGATGGCAGACGTCGTGGCAAAGGGGATACGCGTGATGGGCTGCTGCACGTCGCGCGGCACAAAGAACAGGCTGTGGCTGCACACCTTGAGGCTGCCCAGCACCCTGCGGCAGGCGAGTGTGCAACCGAGGGCATCTCATGTGTGGCAGGCAGGGCAGATTGCTTTGCAGATTGCTTTGCACCGCCCGCAGTCCAGCAGCTGTCACCAGCAGGAGCAGGCGGCCGCCACATGTCAGCACCCCTACTCCCCCTGCTCCTCACCGGCGCTGGTCCTCCACCCAGTGGCTGGCAGTGTGGGCGCTGAAATAGATCTCGCCGTCCTCGAGCAGCAGCAGGCTGAAGCGGTCGGCACCGGACGTCGCCGAGGCCGAGGCTTTGGAGGGCGAGGGCCCCTCGCCGCGAGCTGCTGCTTCAGCGAGTGCCGCTGCTGCCGCCGCAGAGGGCCGGCGGTGCAGCACCCCGGCGCTCATGGCGGCGGGCAGGCCAAAGGAGCTGGCCGCTGCTGGCTATGAGCGGGAGCGGGAGCGGCGGCGGGAGGGTCGGTGGGTGTGCCGGGCCGCTACGCGGGCGGCGGCTGGCCCATCCTCGTGATCTGCAGAGCGGTCTGGTGCCGCTGGAAGAAGCCGCGCCGGCACTGGGGCGCCGAGCTAGTCAACAAGCGTCGTGGCGCCTGGTCGAGTTGCGACGCGACTGTGGAGAATGTGGAGATCTCACAAAGCCACTGATCACTCTCCCCGGCCGCCAACCGGCTGCATGGGGAAGGCTGCGTGCATGGAGCACCCGGCAGGGCTTGCAGGCAGACTGTTGAGCTGTCACGATCATCTATTTCGTTCGCTGGATCGTGGGCGGCCCTCTGAGCACGCGGCAGCGAGCTGGATTTCGGGGCGCGCTGCAGGGGCAACCTGGCCCCCTGCGGGCATCGGTGAAGCAAGCCGAATGGTCGATGAAGGCTCACAAGCCGGTGGCGCGTCAATCGACGCACTGCAGGTGAATAGCTGCCGCTGCCGCTGCCGCTAGCCGCCGTCCTGTGGCCCGCCCCTGTGCCTCGCCGCACTGGTGCGCACCGCCTGCCTGCCATCCTCAGGATGCCACCCAAAAGATCAGCGAAGCGGCCGAGGCGCTGGAGCGGCGGCAGCAGCTGCGGGAGGCCAACCTGAGCCCGGCACGACCAGGTGCGCATGTGGCCAGCCGGCTGGCGCTGTGGTGCAGCATGTCCCGGCTTGCGCTGTGGCGCATCATCCCGATCCGTCTTGCTGTTGGATGACTGGCTGCGTAGCTCATTCCTGCAGGCGAGGATGCGCTGAAGAAGCTGGACAGCAGCATGAAGCGCAACAGCGCGCTGATCCGCAAGCTGCGCACGCTGAGCGAGGAGTCGCACCGCGGCGTGCTGGACGACGTTGCCAAGACCAACCAGAGCAAGGTGGGGAGTGGTGGTGTGCTTGCTGGACAGGGTGGCGTTGCACCAGGAAGCCGCTGGATGTGTGGGACTGGGAGTCGGCCCACACAAGCAATGGGGCATGACGAGCCTCAGCTGTCGTCGCCTCCCGCTCGCTTGCGGCCGCTGCCTGTCAACTCGGTGGCAGGTGCGCACGCCGCCGTCCCTCCCTCCCACCCACTCACCTGCCTCTGCCTCCCCTCAGTACGTGTCCGAGGTGGTCGGCGCGCTGTGTGAGGCGCCGCTGCGTCTCAAGGACGTGCCTGCCGCCCTGGCCGTCTGCTCCGCCCTGCACCAGCGCTACGCCGACTTTGCCAAGGAGCTGGTCACCACGCTGGCCAAGCTGGCGGCCGCGCCAGGTGGGTGCTGCGTGCGGGGCGTCACAGCGTCTGTCCAGCATGTGTTGTTGATGGCACAAGGAGGCAGGCGTATGCATGCAAGTATGCGAGGCGTCGTGCTGCCGGCTCTTTGCCTGTCACTGTGCTTTGTCGCCACAGCCTCAAACCCCGCTCCACCCCTCCCTTCCACCCCGCCCCACCTCAGACGACAAGGAGGTGTCCCTGGCGCGGCGGCGCGCCACTGTGCGCCTGCTGGTGGAGCTGCTGCTGGCGGGGCTGTACAGCACGCACAGCGTGCTGCTGAGCCTGACCAAGCACCTGGCTGCTGGGGCCGACTTCGGCAGGGATCCAGAGGCGGCCCAGGCCAGCCTCTCACTGCTCACTGCCCTGGCCAAGGCAGGGCGGGAGGAGCTGCTGGGCTTGCCGCCCGCCCTGCCCGTGTCTCTGGCCCCAGCCAGCCTGGAGGCGGGAGAAGACGGGCAGGTGGGCGGCGCGGCAGCAGCGGCGGCAGCCTACACAGCGGCAGTGCAGCGGTACGAGGCAGCGCTGACCAACAGGTACATAGCACCGCCAGAGGCGCAGGCCACGCTGCGAGCTGCGGTGGAGCGGTGCTTTGGTGGCGCCTGCCAGGCGCTGCAGTCTGCACACACCGCGCTGCAGGCGACGGAAGCGGAGAATGCACGGGTGCTCAATAGCCGGGGTGACCTGCCAGAGGACATGGCGGCAGCTTATGAGGCGCAGCGCAAGAGCTTTGAGGGCCTGCAGCGTGCGGCGGCAGCCCTGGCAGAGGTGCTAGATAAGCCGTTGCCGGAGCTGCAGGCGTCGGCGGTGACGCGCATGGCGGCAGCAGCGGACGAGGGCGCGGCTGGCAGCGGCGACCAGCAGGCGCAGCAGGTGAGTGGGATGCTTTGGGGTGGGCAGCTTGGTCGGGCTGCTGATCGAGTGGTTGCTTGCTTGTTTTGCCAAACAGTGTCCTTTCCCTGTAGGCTGGTTTCCTGCAGTCGCACCCCGGCAGTGCACATACTGCCCCGCCCGACCCCCCCTCCCTCCGCACCCCTTCCTTCCGCCCACCAGCAGGTGTTTGAGGACGAGGAGTCCCGCGCATTTTACGAGTCCCTGGTGGACCTGCGGGCGGTCGTGCCAGCCGTGCTGCTGGGAGAGAAGGGCAAGGAGGGCGGCGAGCAGGAGGGTGGCGCAGCGGCAGGCAGCGAGCCAGCGGGCGGCGGCGGCGAGGCAGGGAGCAAGAAGGAGCTTCCTGGCTCTGCAAGCTCGGCTTCTCTGGGCGGCGGCAAGCAGGAGCTGAGCTACGACGATCTACTGGAGGTGAGCAGCCAGGACCCAGCATGCAAAGGGACTAGATGCTGCCGCCGCTGCTGCCTCATGCGTGCATTGCCGCCGCTGCTGCCTCATGCGTGCATTGCCGCCGCTGCTGCCGCTGCTGGGCAACATGCTGCGCCACGCACAACACCTGCCCGGACCTCCGCCAGCAGCAGTTCCCCTTCCAAAGCACATCCACACAACAATGCCTCCTCGTCCCCCCTTCACACCCTCAGGGCAAGGGCGCCAGCGGCGCAGCGGCGGCGGCGGGGGAGGAGGGACGGGAGCCATCCCAGCTGGACCTGCTGCTGGGCCGCCTGCCGGGCTGCGTGAGCAAGGAGCTGGCCGACGAGCTGGCGGTCAACTTCTGCTATGGCCAGGTGGGCAGGCGGGTTGCAGTGAGGTGGCATCAGCTGAAAGCCTGGCACCTACTGCAGCTATTAGTCGGGGTGTCGTGCCTGCCCGCCTCCCTGCCCATCGCACGCATCCCTGCTGTCTGCACTCACTGGTCCTGCCACACCACCCCCTCCTCCCCCTCTGCACCTGCAGAACAAGGGCGCTCGCAAGCGCCTGGTGCGGACGCTGACCGCTGAGATGCCGGCGGGAGCGCTGGCCCTGCTGCCCTTCTACGCCCGCATCGCCGCCACGCTGGCACAGGTCTTCCCCGACATCTCGACGGGTGGGCATGGGGGCAGGAGTTTTTGGGTGGGGATTGTGGGGTGTCTGGTGAGAGGGGCGGGCTGTGCACACCTACAGCCTGGGTGCTTGAAGCTGCAGCGACTGGTCTTAGGGGTCAACTGTGCCCTGGCCACCGCCCCCCAAGAAACCCGGCTGCCCTCTGTCCCCCTGTCCCCCTGCCCCAGGCGTGGTGGGCTATCTGGAGGCCGAGTTTGCGGCCCTGCAGCGCAGCAAGGATGCCACCATCCGCACGCTGGAGCCGCGGGTGGGGTGCCTTGAGGCGGGGTGGGCTGTGCAGTCCGAGACGCCTAGCAGCGACTGCTGGCAACCTTGCTAGTGATGTGCTCAGCTCAGGAAGCAAGGAGGCCAGGCTGGCCCTGCAGCCCTCGCCACCCAGCCGCTTGCACTTGGCCCCGCAGGTGCGCAACGCACGCTTCATCGGCGAGCTGTGCAAGTTCCGCATCTTCCCTCATGGCGCCGCCTTCTCCATGGTGGGTGGGGTGGGCCTGTGCTGGCCACTGGCTGCTGGAAAGTGGCAGCATCCGGCTTTCCATTGGGCGTGCCTGCCTGGGCAAACCCCGCCCTGCTGCTGGCGTTGCGTCCATGAGCCATTGAATGTCCCCGCATGCTTGGCGCCTCCCCCAAAACGGGCGCCGCATGCCTCACCACTCCCCCCATCCTCATCGTGCCCCTACCCCCTTTGGTGCAGCTCAAGAGCCTGCTGGACGACTTTGCGGGGCACAACATCGATGCCGCCTGCGCGCTGGTGGAGGCAGCGGGCCGCTTCTTCTACAGGTGGGTGATTGCTGCTGCTGCTGCACAGCCCAGGCGGCATGCAGCTGGCGCCTCCATGCCTGCAACCTGCGTCGGGGCTGGTGTGGGCAGCCGCCCTTTCACAGCGGTCGTCCTGTGCTCTCGTTCCCATGGGCGCTGACTGCCGCCCTCAACCCCCTCCAATGCCGCCCTCAACCCCCTCCAATGCCGCCCCAGGCTGCCTGAGACCGCCACGCGCATGTCCAACTTCCTGGAGGTGCGGGGCCGGCGTGGCTCTCGTTTGATCCGTCTGGTTTGTCTGCACACTGGCGTATCCAATTTCCTGAGCTGCTGCTTCCGTCCAACTGGCAAGCTGTATCCCATGCCTCCCTCCCCCCGCCCGCCAGGTGATGATGAAGCTGCGCAACGCGCGCAACCTGGACGCCCGCCAGTCCAGCCTCGTGGACTCGGCCTACTTTGCAGTCAAGGTGCGCGGGGTGGGGCGCGGACCCTGATGCAGGCAGCACCGGCTTTGGCCGTGCACGCATCAAGGTTTGCACCTGCGCGGGCGAACCAAGTGGCCAGCGCACCACACAAACTCACCAGGGTTCCATGCAGCACACCTTGGACGCCCGCCAATCGGTTATCCACACTTGTGGGCCCCACACAGGCGGCGGACCGCGCGGTGAAGCGCAAGCAGCGGCCGCCGCAGCACGAGTACATCCGCCACCTGGTGTACGAGCGCCTGCCGCTGGGCCAGGTCACCAAGGCAAGCAGGTTCTGGGGCAGGGCCGGCGGCAGGAGTGCATCAGCTGGGGCAGGGCTGGCGGCAGGCATGTATCAGCTGGGGCAGCATTTTGGCATGCGCCCATCTGTGTGCGAATGGGGCGCGTTCCGGTGTTGACTCGTGTGCGCTCAACCGTGCCCGTAGCCCATCCGTCTGCCTGGGCAGGTGCTGAAGAAGTTGCGGCGGCTGCCCTGGGCGGAGTGCGAGCCCTACCTGCTCAAGACGCTGGTGCGCGCCTCGTACAAGGGCCGCTTCTCACAGGTGCGCCCGGCAGCCACTCAGCCATGCGTGGGACGTGGTGTTGCAGTGAGGGGCGGGGGGCGTGCAGCGTTTGTCTGGATTGAGGGGGATTGCTAGGGTTCCCAGGGACCCCGCCTCGCATCCTGCCGTCGTGCCCCCTGCAGATCCCGCACATTGCCAGCCTGGCGGCAGGGCTTTCGCGGTACCACCCCTCCCTGGGCGTCTGCCTGGTGGACGAGCTGCTGGAGGCGGTGGAGGCGGGGCTGGAGGCGCCTGATGCGGGTGGGTCCAGTCGAATGGGTGTCAAAGCGGTTGCGATGTATGAGAGGGAGGCACGCAACATGGCGTACGTGGCTGCCGAGTCTCAGACCCGCCCTGCTTTGCCTCCTGGCCGTCCCACACGACACGCATTCCACCTACCCTGCTGCCCGCCTGCCCTCCTGCCCGCCTGTGCTGCAGGCTTCTACCAGCGCCGCGTGGCCGCGCTGCGCCTGCTGGGCGAGCTGTACAACTACAAGCTGCTCAACTCCCACGTCGTGTTTGCCACGCTGCACCTCATCCTGGCATACGGCCACGAGGCGGGCACCCCGCCCGAGGTCACGCGGTGAGTGTGGGGGGGGCTGGGTGGCAGGCCGTGCCTGGTTGCAGGCCGTGCGTGGTGGGAAGCAGTGGGCCGGTGAGGTGTGAGTCGGGGTGGAGGGGTGCACGACGCCACGCCATGTTTGCGCGTCTCAGCACGTGCGCCGCTGTTGCATGCCTGCCATTATTTGTTGGGTCTCTTGCCCTGCATCACCCCAAAATTGACCAGCAGCCACGCTCGTCCACCGCTTGTCCCACACACCCCGCCCTCCCCAGGCGCCTGGACCCGCCGGCCAACTTCTTCCGCATCCGCCTCGTGTGCACGCTGCTGGAGGTGTGCGGCCAGTACTTCACGCGCGGCGCCGCACGCAAGAAGCTGGACCGCTTCCTGCCCTACCTGCAGGTGCGGTAGGGTGTTGCAAAGATGCCAGGGTGGCTGTGTACTCAGCCGCGGCTGGTTTGCTCGACCCATTTAGGGGTGCCCTTGGCGTGCGCTTGCCTTGAGACCTCTGGACCGCAATCTGAGCAGGGCTGCCCAGCCAATGGCTCACCCTCTTCCCCACCACCCCCACAGCGCTACATCATGGCCAAGCCGCCGCTGCCGCTGGATGTGGAATTTGATGTGCAGGTGTGCGGCCTGCCCTGCAACTGGCTGCCTGCATGTGCTTTGGCTAGATGCCTGGAAAGCTGTGCAGCCTGTGACTCCCACCAGCTTGCCGTCCTGGTCAGCCCCTCCGGGGACACCAGCCAGCCTGGCAGCAACCCCTGGGCCCCTTGCTCTGCTGCCCCCTCCTCATAGGACCTGTGGGACCACCTGAAGCTGTCCCCACCGCGGTACGACAGTTATGAGGCCGCCTGCGCAGCAGTGGCTGAGCTGGAGGCAGCCGAGGCGGATGCAGCAGCCAGCGGGCTGGCGGCGATAGAGGAGGACGAGGAGAGCGATGGGGAGGGGCCCGACGATGGCGGCGACGGCGGCAGCGACGGCGGCAGCGACGGCGAGGAGGATGGGGAGAGCCAGGGCGGCGGGGAGGCGGAGGAGGAGGAGGTGGCCAGGTGCGGGGGGTTGGAGTTAAAAAGCTGGCTCACACTGATTGCGTGTGAGTTGAGGTGGTTCGCAGTGCGGCTGCCCAGCTGCCCGGTCCCCCGCCACCTTCCATCACACAACGCCACCTAGCACCACCGCCACTTTGTGCGTCTTTCCTCTCCCCCACCCACCTGCAGGATGGAGAGCGATGAGGAGGAGGACGTGCGCATGGTGCGCCCCGCCTCTGCCACACCCGTGGAAGTGGACGAAGACTTTGAGCGCGAGTTCAGCCAGCTGATGCTGGACCACCAGGGCCGCCCGGGTGGCGCCGCTGGGCCAGCTGGGCCCGCTGCGGTCCCCGGCGCGCTGCGGCAGCAGCNGCGCGGCGGCGGCGGGGTTGCAGCAGGCGGGCGACAGCTCAGCGGCAGGGGCAGGGGGCGAGGCGGGAGGTGGCGGCTCGGTGGCCTTCAAGGTTATGATGAAGCGGGGAGGGCGGGAGGACCGCACTCGGGAGCTGCACATCCCGCTCACAGCGGGCATGGCAGCGCACCTGCGGCAGAAGGAGGAGCGGGAGGCGGCGGAAAAGGCGGAGCTGAAGCGGTGAGTAGAGGGACAAGGGTTTAGGGGGAGAGGTTGGAGACGGCAGGTGCAACAGGGGCAGCGGTGCCAATGCGCAGCAGTGTGCAGCGAGATAAGGAGTGGGCGCTGCTGCACCTGATGGTATGACGTGCACGCTCCGCTGCGCGTCGTTTTTTGCCTGCAGGCTGGTGCTGGAAGCCAACAAGCGGGACATACAGGTGGGGCGCGAGGGCAGGGCTGCTGACGGTTGTGCAGCCTAGGTTGAGGGGCAGCATTGCATGAGGCTTGGCTGTCGCATGCTTCTGCCACACAAGGACCGCCTCCGCAAGGCACTCACAAAGGATGTTGTTTGCTGCTGTGCACTTGCCCTCTTGAGCAGGAGCAGCACGATGCGCAGCTGGCGGCGCTGCTGCAGCAAAAACAACGAGGCGGGCGGGGCGCACGCGGCTATTACGGGCGAGGTGGCGGTGGCGGCCGGGGCGGCGGCACTCTTTAGACAGCCTTCTGGCGCCAGCGCCTCAGCTTTCACCTGGCGACTGTGTTAATGCCTGCACTGTTTGAACCCAGTTGCTGCAACGGCTACCTGCTGAGTGCCCTCGTGTTTGATTGATGAGAGAACCCTGCTGCACCAGAGCATCATGCCGTGCACACACGCTGTGTCGGCTGACATCACCTGCAGGACAGGCTGTGCAACAATTGCACATGTGCGCCGGCGGCTTGCGGTGGTGTCTGGCGTGCCCTGGCGGCACCAGCTCCGATGGCAGCAGCCGGAGGGGCATCGCAGTGGTTCGTTGGTGTGTGAGGTGCACGATGGCGCGGCTTGGGCTTCCGTGGTCAGCAGCCTGCCGAATTGCCGAAAATGGCGGAGCCTGGCAGGAGGAGCCACGGGGCAGGCGAGTGGGCACAGGCGAGCGGCGGCGGTCACTTGGGCTCCGTGGCATGCTGCCCTGCCAGGCTGCTGCCTGCCGGCCTCATTGTGGCGGCCAGTGATCCTGTTGACGCCAGAGGTTGCCCAGGTAGGCCAGCTGGCTTCACAGGGCTGCTGTGCAGCGCAGGCCAGCGCGGCGCGCAGAGCGGGCGCACCCAGCGGTCACAGCAGCAGGAGCAGCAGGCACCAGCTGGTGGCCGCCCCTGCCGTCCGCCCGGACGATGCCGGAGCCAGTTCGCGGCGCATTTAGCCGGCCCGAGTCTGCGCTGGACCACCATTCCATCCCTTCGCTCACCAGCACTCGACCGCACTCCTCTGCCAACCATGAAGCTCATCCTGGTGCTCCTCCTCTCCACCATCGTGGTGGCCTCGGCCGCTCCTGCCGGCGGCCGGCCCAAGCTGCGCAACTTTGCCAACGCAGCCGAGGCACAGGCGTCCGTGAAGCAGCTGCAGCAGATGGTGAGCTTGCAAGGCATCTGCACCCGCCGCCTCCGCCGCCGCTCGGCAGCAGCCACACCACCGAGTGCCCGCCCCTTGTGCCTGCCTGCGCTGTCCATCCATGCCATCTCACAGCACTCTGCACCCCTCTGCCTATCCCCCCGCAGGACCGCAAGGAGCTGTTTGCCGAGTGGCGTGCCCAGAACGCCAAGGCGTACCCGTCGCCGGCCAAGGAGGCGGCCGCCTTTGCCGCCTTCAACGCCGCCGTGGACGACGTGATTGCCCACAACTCCCGCCCCGCCGCCAAGTTCTTCAAGGGCCTGACCGACACCGCCGACCTGACCTGGGAGGAGTTTGAGACCACCCGCCTGATGCGCCCCGCCAACGGCGATGTGCTGACCGCCCAGGCCGCCGCCGGCGCCGCCCAGGTGGAGGCCGCCCCCGCCCCCAAGCCCGGCCGCAAGCTGCAGCAGACGGTGCCCGCCAAGTGGGACTGGCGCGCCCTGGGCAAGGTGACCCCCATCAAGAACCAGGGCAGCTGCGGCTCCTGCTGGGCCTTTGCGGCGGTGGCCGCCCTGGAGAGCAAGGCGCTCATCACCGGCACCAAGTTCAGCGGCGACCTGTCGGAGCAGCAGATGGTGAGTGGGTGTGTGGGGTGGGCAGGGGCAGGGGCAGGGGTGGTTGGGATGCCTCTCAGCAGTGCATGGTGGGCTGTGGCTCGGCACCAGCCGGCAGCTGGCACTGGCACTGCGCTGCGACTCCCCTACTGCACACGACCTGCCTCCTGACGCCCCACCTCCACCTACCTCCTCCCACCAGGTTGACTGCGTCAACACCGCTGCCGGCTACAGCAGCTACGGCTGCAACGGCGGCGCCTCCACCGATGTGCTGCGCTACGTCAAGGCCTTCCGTGCCACCACCGAGGCCGACTATGCCTACACCGGCAAGACCGGCGCCACCTGCCTGGAGCCCACCACCAGCGCCGCGGCGCCTGGCTCCATCACTGTCGGCGGCTACAAGGTGCTGGCCAAGGACCGCGCCACCATCCAGGCGGCGGTGGCCACCGGCGGCCCAGTCATCGTCTACTTCAGCGTGCAGTCGTCCTTCTACCGCTACGCCGGCGGCATCTACCCCGCCAGCAGCTGCAGCGGCACCGCCGTCAACCACGCCATGGTGAGAAGATGGGCAGTGGGTGCTGGTGCCGGGTGGGAAGGGAAGGCAGGGGTAGCATGCGCTGCCGCTGCGCCTCCTCTCCACCTGCTCCCCTGCGCTGTGCCAGATGGCCCCTGCTCCCCTGCCCCCTGCCTCCCCGCAGCTTGTCGTTGGCTACGACTTCACCGGCCCTGTCCCCTACTGGATCGTGCGCAACAGCTGGGGCGGCCTGTGGGGCACCGAGGGCGGCTATGCCTTCATCGAGGCCACCGCCGACACCGTGGGCACCTGCAAGATGTACTCGGGCCTCATGCAGCCGCTGGCCACTGCCGTCAAGGCGTGAGCAGCCGGCCTGCCATCGCCACCAGCAGCCTGATCACCCCATTTTTGTCTCGCCGCCCTACTGAGCCTTGCTGTTTAGCCATGTATCTACCACCCTCCGACCCCCACTGCGCACTGCCTTTCCTTTCCAACCCTTGATGCCCAACTTGCCAATGCCTTCCCACCTCTCTTCCACACCCAGCAACCACCATGTATTCCTGCCCAATCCCTTGTGCGCATTCACCAGCCAATGGGCTGGCCGCCAGCAGATGATCTGCTGTAACCGCGCATGACCAACGCAGCTAGCGGGGACAAGAGGGCGGTGGAGCGTGGCGGGGCAAGGCTTTTGGTGGGATGAGGGGAGGCGGTGTGCGATGATTGCTTGGTGTAGATGCCATGTAGATGCCATGTGCACATTTAAACACGGCTCAGCCAGCCAGCTCACGCCCCACACGGAAGGCTGTGCAGCACATGCACACCAGCAGCTTGCGGCGGCTGGGCGGCGCATGCTGTGTTGCAGTGAGCAGCAAGCAGGCTCTGCCAGCAACCACACAGCCCCTGACAGTGCCTCGGCACCCCTCGCACCCCAGCTGCCCTGAGCGTTGCATTGTTCCGTGCCCTCCATGTTGCATTTGGTTCCGTGTGCCAGAGGTGGTGTTGAATAACACCAGTTTGGTTTTTGTGGGGTTTTGTGGGTTGGAGGCTCAGCACCAGGCTGCTTACGCCTCGGCCTTCTTGCCGCTCTTCTTGGGCAGCAGCACGGAGTGGATGTTGGGCAGCACGCCGCCCTCGGCGATGGTCACGCCCGCCAGCAGCTTGGACAGCTCCTCGTCGTTGCGCACCGCCAGCTGGATGTGGCGGGGGATGATGCGCGTCTTCTTGTTGTCGCGGGCGGCGTTGCCCGCCAGCTCCAGCACCTCGGCCGCCAGGTACTCCAGCACGGCGGCCAGGTAGACGGGGGCGCCAGCGCCGATGCGCTCCGCGTACCGCCCCTTCTTCAGGTAGCGGGCGATGCGGCCCACGGGGAACTGCAGCCCCGCCTTGGAGCTCTTGCTCACGGCCTTCTTGCCGGAGGTCTTGCCCTTGCCGCGGCCAGACATGGTTGTGAGGTTGTGGGTGGGGTGGTGGAGGGGAGGAGGGAGGTGGCAGTGGGTGTGGGTTGGTCAGAACAGCGCCCCAGGCCCGCTTATGTATGCGGGCAGAGGGGGGCAGGTGGACAGCCGGCGCCCGCCAGCAAGGGGGAGGGGGGAGGGCAGGCCGGATGGGTGGTGTTCCTGGCCCGATCTGTGCTTCTGGGGCTGCTCACGCCCCTGGCTGGCGCGCCATCATGCTCGGGCGCCGGTCGGAGGGCTACAAGAGGGCCCCCGCCAGCCGCAGTCGGCACCCCACACCTCCTCCCCACCAACCCCACCACCCACAACCAACCATGGCCCCCACCTCCGGCAAGAAGGCCGCCCCCGCCAAGAAGGCGGCCCCCAAGCCCAAGGGCGAGGGCAAGGGCAAGAAGGGCCACAAGAAGGGCGTGGAGAGCTACAAGCTCTACATCTTCAAGGTGCTCAAGCAGGTGCACCCCGACACCGGCATCTCCTCCAAGTCCATGGCCATCCTCAACTCGTTCATCGTGGACCAGTTTGAGAAGATCGCCACCGCCGCCGCCCAGCTGTCCCGCGTGAACAAGAAGCCCACCCTGACCTCCCGCGAGATCCAGACCGCTGTGCGCCTGGTCCTGCCTGGCGAGCTGGCCAAGCACGCCGTGTCCGAGGGCACCAAGGCCGTCACCAAGTTCACCTCCGCATAAGCAGGGTGGCTGAGCCGGCGCCGAGCCCCCAACTCAACACAAAAACAAAACCACAACTGGTGTTATTCAACACCACCTCTTGCACGTGTCGGAAGCATTGTGCCTGTTGCTTGGGCAGCGCATGCGCTGCGGCCTGTCTACTGCTGCAGAGGGTTGTGCTGAGGCGTTCCCAAGGAGGCCTGGCTGCAACTGGCTGGGCTCACGTGCAGCGTTGAGCATGCCTCAACAGCTGGCTGGGTGGGGGCATTGCTTGGTTGAGGCATGGCAACAACTGGCTGGAGGTTGCAGGGCCGAGGGTTGAGCTGGCTGGGTGGGGCACATGCAGCAGCACTGGATGGCACTCATGCTTCAGGGCATGTGGTGCGCTGCCATGCTGCCACCATCTGATGGAATGCCCCAACACCCAAGGTCCCACCCTGTGTCGTACGCATTGCCGCTGCATGCGAGCCCACACCCTGAGCTTCAGCCAACCCCGCCCCACACACCCAGCGCAGGCCAGTGTTGCATTGCATTCCGCGTGCCAAGGGGTGGTGTTGAATAACACCAGTGTTTGGTTTTTGGTTTGGAGGCTTGGAATGCAGGCCAGGCGTGAGCGCTTACGCACCAAAGCCGTAGAGGGTGCGGCCCTGGCGCTTGAGCGCGTACACCACGTCAAAGGCGGTGACGGTCTTGCGGCGGGCGTGCTCGGTGTAGGTCACGGCGTCACGCACCACGTTCTCCAGGAACACCTTGAGCACGCCGCGGGTCTCCTCGTAGATGAGGCCGCTGATGCGCTTGACGCCGCCACGGCGCGCCAGGCGGCGGATGGCGGGCTTGGTGATGCCCTGGATGTTGTCGCGCAGCACCTTGCGGTGGCGCTTAGCGCCGCCCTTGCCCAGGCCCTTGCCGCCCTTGCCGCGTCCGGACATGATGAGTTGGGGTGGTGGAGGGGTGGTGGGGGTGAGGAGGAGTGGGTGGAAGTGCTGGACTGGGGCTGGACCGGGTGCTCTTGTAGGGCTGGGGGCGGGAGCGGGGAGCCCTTGGTGCGCCCACCCATCCGGGGTGCTGCAGGAATGGAATGCTGCGGGCATGGCAGAAGCACAGGGCCAGGCCTGCCCAGCTGGCAGCAGCTGTCCCCATCTGGCCGGATGGGTGGGCGCTGATCGGGCCCCCTCCCATCGCCCCCCAGAAGCACACACGGCCGCGCAACAAGCACATGCTGCGCTGGAGCGAGTGAGCGGAGCACGGGGGCCCCCGCCTACAAGAGCAGCCCTGCCCGCCACTTGCCTCCACCACCCCCTTGCCTCCCTTTCCACTCCACCCCTCAACCAGCCACCATGGCCCGCACCAAGCAGACCGCCCGCAAGTCCACCGGCGGCAAGGCGCCCCGCAAGCAGCTGGCCACCAAGGCCGCCCGCAAGAGCGCCCCCGCCACTGGCGGCGTGAAGAAGCCCCACCGCTACCGCCCGGGTACCGTGGCGCTGCGTGAGATCCGCAAGTACCAGAAGTCCACGGAGCTGCTGATCCGCAAGCTGCCCTTCCAGCGCCTGGTGCGCGAGATCGCCCAGGACTTCAAGACCGACCTGCGCTTCCAGAGCTCCGCGGTGCTGGCGCTGCAGGAGGCCGCTGAGGCCTACCTGGTGGGCCTGTTTGAGGACACCAACCTGTGCGCCATCCACGCCAAGCGCGTGACCATCATGCCCAAGGACATCCAGCTGGCGCGCCGCATCCGTGGCGAGCGCGCGTAACCGTGCGGCGCTGGTGGCCTGACCCAACCCCAACCAAAACAAAAACCAAACACTGGTGTTATTCAACACCACCCCTTGGCACACGGAACGAAATGCAACATGGGTTCTGAGGGGTGGCGAAACACTGCTTGTGCTGGTGAGGGGCTGTGTGGTTGATGGCGGATGCTGCTGCTCAATGGAACACTGCTGCTCACTGCACGCAACACAGCCCACATGCCACGCCCAGCCGCGTGAGCCCACACAGTGTGTGTGCTCCCTGCCCTTACCCTGTCGGCGGGACTGCTGGGAAGGAGGGCGGTGTTGCACAAGCAGCATCTGGTTTGCATCTGCCTGGCTGCTGTGCACAGGAGCCTGACCAGCACCGGTACTGGGTGGGGCGTGATGATCGCATGTGCAGGTGACACGAGGCAGCCATTGCACACCTCACCGACCCCCTCTCCTCATCCCACCAAAAGCCTTGCCCCGCCACGCTCCACCGCCCTGTGTTCCTGCTCGCTGCGTTGGTCATGCGCGGTTACAGCAGATCATCTGCTGGCGGCCAGCCCATTGGCTGGTGAATGCGCACAAGGGATTGGGCAGGAATACGTAGTGGTTGCTGGGTGTGGAAGAGAGGTGGGAAGGCATTGGCAAGTTGGGCATCAAGGGTTGGAAAGGAAAGGCAGTGCGCAGTGGGGGTTGGAGGGTGGTAGATACATGGCTAAACAGCAAGGCCCAGTAGGGCGGCGAGACAAAAATGGGGTGCTGAGGCTGCTGGTGGCGATGGCAGGCCGGCTGCTCACGCCTTGACGGCAGTGGCCAGCGGCTGGATGAGGCCCGAGTACATCTTGCAGGTGCCCACGGTGTCGGCGGTGGCCTCAATGAAGGCATAGCCGCCCTCGGTGCCCCACAGGCCGCCCCAGCTGTTGCGCACGATCCAGTAGGGGACGGGGCCGGTGAAGTCGTAGCCAACCACAAGCTGCGGGGAGAGAGGGAGGCAGGGGAGCAGGGGCCATCAGGCACAGCGCAGGGGAGCAGGTGAAGAGGAGGCGCAGCGGCAGGCATGCTACCCCTGCCTTCCCACCCAGCACCAGCACACGCTGCCCTTCCTCTCACCATGGCGTGGTTGACGGCGGTGCCGCTGCAGCTGCTGGCAGGGTAGATGCCGCCGGCGTAGCGGTAGAAGGACGACTGCACGCTGAAGTAGACGATGACTGGGCCGCCGGTGGCCACCGCCGCCTGGATGGTGGCGCGGTCCTTGGCCAGCACCTTGTAGCCGCTGACATTGATGGAGCCGGGCGCCGCGGTGCTGGTGGTGGGCTCCAGGCAGGTGGTGCCGGTCTTGCCGGTGTAGGCATAGTCGGCCTCGGTGGTGGCGCGGAAGGCCTTGACGTAGCGCAGCACATCGGTGGAGGCGCCGCCGTTGCAGCCGTAGCTGCTGTAGCCGGCAGCGGTGTTGACGCAGTCAACCTGGTGGGAGGAGGCAGGTGGAGATGCGGCGTCAGGTGGCAGGCCGTGTGCAGTGGGGGAGCCGCAGTGCCAGTGCCAGCTGCTGGCTGGTGCCGAGCCACAGCCCACAATGCACTGCTGAGAGGCATCCCACCCACCCCTGCCCTGCACACCCCACACACCCACTCACCATCTGCTGCTCCGACAGGTCGCCGCTGAACTTGGTGCCGGTGACGAGCGCCTTGCTCTCAAGGGCGGCCACCGCCGCAAAGGCCCAGCAGGAG
The DNA here is from genome assembly GCA_006782975.1 of Chlorella sp. Dachan. Classification (NCBI taxonomy): domain Eukaryota; kingdom Viridiplantae; phylum Chlorophyta; class Trebouxiophyceae; order Chlorellales; family Chlorellaceae; genus Chlorella; species Chlorella sp. Dachan. The sequence continues at coordinate 1,804,123 of RRZL01000054.1, forward strand.
CCGCAGCTGCCCTGGTTCTTGATGGGGGTCACCTTGCCCAGGGCACGCCAGTCCCACTTGGCGGGCACCGTCTGCTGCAGCTTGCGGCCGGGCTTGGGGGCGGGGGCCGCCTCCACCTGGGCGGCGCCGGCGGCGGCCTGGGCGGTCAGCACGTCGCCGTTGGCGGGGCGCATCAGGCGGGTGGTCTCAAACTCCTCCCAGGTCAGGTCGGCGGTGTCGGTCAGGCCCTTGAAGAACTTGGCGGCGGGGCGGGAGTTGTGGGCAATCACGTCGTCCACGGCGGCGTTGAAGGCGGCAAAGGCGGCCGCCTCCTTGGCCGGCGACGGGTACGCCTTGGCGTTCTGGGCACGCCACTCGGCAAACAGCTCCTTGCGGTCCTGCGGGGGGATAGGCAGAGGGGTGCAGAGTGCTGTGAGATGGCATGGATGGACAGCGCAGGCAGGCACAAGGGGCGGGCACTCGGTGGTGTGGCTGCTGCCGAGCGGCGGCGGAGGCGGCGGGTGCAGATGCCTTGCAAGCTCACCATCTGCTGCAGCTGCTTCACGGACGCCTGTGCCTCGGCTGCGTTGGCAAAGTTGCGCAGCTTGGGCCGGCCGCCGGCAGGAGCGGCCGAGGCCACCACGATGGTGGAGAGGAGGAGCACCAGGATGAGCTTCATGGTTGGCAGAGGAGTGCGGTCGAGTGCTGGTGAGCGAAGGGATGGAATGGTGGTCCAGCGCAGACTCGGGCCGGCTAAATGCGCCGCGAACTGGCTCCGGCATCGTCCGGGCGGACGGCAGGGGCGGCCACCAGCTGGTGCCTGCTGCTCCTGCTGCTGTGACCGCTGGGTGCGCCCGCTCTGCGCGCCGCGCTGGCCTGCGCTGCACAGCAGCCCTGTGAAGCCAGCTGGCCTACCTGGGCAACCTCTGGCGTCAACAGGATCACTGGCCGCCACAATGAGGCCGGCAGGCAGCAGCCTGGCAGGGCAGCATGCCACGGAGCCCAAGTGACCGCCGCCGCTCGCCTGTGCCCACTCGCCTGCCCCGTGGCTCCTCCTGCCAGGCTCCGCCATTTTCGGCAATTCGGCAGGCTGCTGACCACGGAAGCCCAAGCCACGCCATCGTGCACCTCACACACCAACGAACCACTGCGATGCCCCTCCGGCTGCTGCCATCGGAGCTGGTGCAGCCAGGGCACGCCAGCCACCACCGCAAGCCGCCGGCGCACATGTGCAATTGTTGCACAGCCTGTCCTGCAGGTGATGTCAGCCGACACAGCGTGTGCGCTCACTGCCCTTATCCTGCCAGGAAAATCACCACCAGATTGACGCTAGCGTGAGAAAGAAAGATGCATGCTTGAACGAACTGACAAACGGCAATTGAATGTTGCGCGCCGTCTGACCACCTCCACCACGCCACTTTGAAGGGGGAACAAGGTCCCCCTCCACTGCCAGGTTGGTGCGGCTAGCTTCACCGCCGCGGCACCGTTACGGCCGAGCTCACTGCTTGTGTTCCTGCTGCTGCAGGCGCGGGTGCTGGGGCTCGTCCTGGCGCTCCCACACAGAGTAGGCGGGGGCTGTGACGTGCGAACGGTCGGTGTAGCTGCACGAAGCAGGGACGGTTGCTGTGAGCGTTGAGACGGCCCAACGTTTGCATGTTTGTACCCAGTCCTCAAACAGCGTAACAGTGCCCACCTGGTGTGCAGCAGCTCGTGGGCCAGCGGGCCGTTGGGCTCTCCCAGAAAGTCCTTGTACTGCATGCGGGTTTGGGCAGGAGGGTGCAATAATAGGCAGCGTTGTAGATGTGGCGGCTCGATGCCAACTAGGAGAAGCCAGTGAGCACAAATGCAGAGGCGCGGCAGCGCTCAAAGGCCAGCTGCACCCTCCGTAGCCATGCGAAACCGCAGCCAAACCCGCACCAAACAGCCCACACCACTGCCGCACCAGCTTCTGGATGGACGGGTTCTCGTGGCTCTTGCGGATGGCGGAGCGCTCGTCGATGGAGTAGACTGCGCGGGGTGGGCACATGGCAGGGCTTGTTGGGGCTTGCGTGACTCGAGAGCCCCTCACACACCACCCATCCGCTCCTCCCCCAACATCGCAACGCCTCCCCCTTCTACCCATCCCAGCGCATCTGCCCAGGGCCTCACCCGCGCCCATGCGCTTGAGCAGCACCAGCGGGTCCTCGCTCTTGGGCTGCCCGCCGCCGCCGATGCAGCCGCCGGGGCACGCCATCACCTGCAGGTGGGGAGTGGGGGAAGCACGGGGCCGGTGGCGGGCACTCACTCGAACGCTCGAACTCCAGAAAGGTTGCATGGACAGACCTGTCCATGACTGGTCACCAACTGGAGTCCTAACAACCACGGCGGCCGCATGGGTGGCCAGTGGCGCTGCTCAGGAGAGTGGGCCATGGCCACATGGCATGCTACAATGTGCCACATGGCATGGCATCTTGTCTACTAACTCCCCACCAAGCCACACGCCCCGAACGCACCTCCACAAAGTCGTAGCGCGGCGCTGTGCCCTCGTGCATGCGCTGCAGCAGGTGGCGTGCGTGCCCGATGCCTGCCCGGTGAGGAGTGCAAGTTCCGCAGGCGGGTGAGGCGCGGCCACGGCGGCTGCCACCTTGCCAAGATCAACCATGCACCATGCATGCCGTGCTGAACATGTGCGCCTGCCAGACCTGCGCGCACCCGAGGCCACCGCCACGCGCAGCTCGCGGCCGGCAAAGCCGTTTGGCGCGGATTCGGGCAGGCGCAGCGTGGCCTCCTTAATGCCCTGCTGGGGGGCGGGGTGGGGAGCGGCGGGGGTTGAAAGCAGCGGTTGCCAAGGGCCAGCTGGAGCACCAGCATGGAAAGGCATGGTACGGCAACAGCAATGGCTTCCTTTCCACACGCACCGTCAGGCCGCGGATGGCCTCCACCTTGAGGCGCGGCAGCTCCTGGCCTGGGCACAGGAAGCGCATACAGTAGAAGGGGTGAATGGGCGGTCAGCACAGCTGCCCTGCTAGCAAACTGCCCAATAAATTAACTGCCCTGAACCACTGCAGTCCACCCACCCACCCACCTACCTACCTACCCACCTACCTACCTACCTACCTGTGGCCAGCTCGTATGCAGTGCGCAGTGCAGCCTCCATCACACCGCCTGTGTTGCCAAAGATCACGGCTGCGCCCGTGCTCTCGCCCTGCACAAGCGGGCGGCCGTGCGGAAACGTCCCAGCAAAGCTGCATGCCTGTGCCGGCTGCGGTGAGGCTGCTCTGCCTTGCCGCATGCAGGCTATCCAAGCCCAGTCTGTACCATCGCAGCGCACTGACCAACAACTCCCTCCAGAACAGCGCCACCCACCAGCGGGTTGTCAAATGGCGACTCGGGCAGGGAGGCCAGCGGGATGCGCCGTTCCCTGTGCCAGGAGGGAGGCAACCCAACGTTGAGCTGCTCCAAACACCTACCACCATGTGCATCCTCAATGCAGGCAGTCCAGCCATCCAAGCCCTGCTGCATGATGGCTTGAAGGCTGGTCGCTGCACCCTGGCCACCTGAGCAGGCGGCCAAACTCCCGAGTAGTGATCACCCAGTCTGTAGAAGGAGGGAACAGCCTTTGTGCGATGAAATTACTGCGCAGCAGCTCATGCGAGGTTGCCATAGGCATGTCCTGCAGTGCGGCTGCCCTTGAGTGCACCCACCGATGTCGGGCCCCTCGCCGTCGCGCCGCATCTCCCCGCGCTCGGCCTCATATTTTTTGGCAGTGCAGGGCATGACGGACACCTGCAGGCAGGGGCGTGCGTCGGCAGAGGAAGGATGGGTGCAGGCTGGCGATAGACGGATGTGTGCGGGTGTTGATGGCAGGTGGGTGACGGGCTGGCCCAGGCAGGCCAGAGCATGGCATGGTGCAACGAGAGCAGGACCTGCGGCTGCCTGCTCAATCACCAGGCAGATGTCCTCGGGCTCCTTGTTGATCAGTTTGGCAAAGTACCTCTTCACCACTGCCCCCATCATCTGAATGAAGCAACGAGCAGAGTGTGAAGGGCAGGAGCTTCTCAGTAATCAGCATCAGACGGGTAGCAGTTGAGTCCACGCTACAATGAGCAACTCGGATCCAGTTAACATACATCCTTACTAAGGATGTAGCAGGTGCTAGTAGCCCCGCCAAACTGGCAGCAGATTCAGGCATTGCACCTGGGCAGGCGACTTGCACGTGCTCAGGTGGGGGATGAGCTCGGGGAACGAGGCCTCCACTGTGTTGATCCAGCCTGGGTTGGGTGGGACAGCATGGGAAGCAGGGGGGGAGGTCGATGCCTGCATGCCATGTGCCGTCAGGTCACTTGGCACACACAGCACCTGCATGTGTGGCAAGACAGATGCGCCCTCAGAAGCACACTCACCTGGGCAGCAGGACGTGAACATGGGCAGCGGGCCGGGGGTGTGCCCGCTGTGCGTGTTGTGCTCGCCCTGGTCCAGGCCCCAGGCGTGGCGCAGGCGGGCCAGCAGCTCCGTGCCCTCCTCCATGATCGTCAGGTCGGCTGTGGCACAAGGCAGGAGAGGAAGGGGAGGAGGAGTACGTGGGTATGGGTTGACAGCAGCTAGACAGTGCAGGTATGTGTGCAAGCACGTGGCACCAGGAGCGCTGGGATGCAAGGTGCAGGCAAGGCAGCCCCAGAAGCACACCCGAAAAGTTGACGTCAAAGGCGTAGTTGAAGCCCAGGCGCCTGCGGGTGAAGCCAGGACGCACGCGCTGGTCACTGGTGGTCGTTAGGATGGGGAATGCTGAACCAGCGAGGCAAGCCCTCGGCAGAGGCTGCCTGATCCACTCAGCGCAGCAACCATGGCATGCGCCTGCTTGCCATCACACCAGGCTTCTTCGTCCAAACCCCGACCAAGCATCCCATCCACCCACCGCTGCGCCTCCACCATCTGGCCGGTGGTGACCGCCCCCGGCCCCAGGCCCAGCTCCTCGCCGATGGCCACACGCACGGCGGGGGCAGTGATGCACACCATAACCTGGCAGAAGGGGGCGGGCGGGCGGTGGTCGTGAGAGGTGGTGCAATCGTGCAAGGAGGGGTGAGGTGGATGGGAGGGTCGGCCTAATGCTGTGTGTGCATAGACACATGACCCCTCATGTGCGCCCCAGCGCGTCGCAGCCCCTCCGACCCAAAGCCACCCACGCAGCTCCCACCCAGCCCACACGCCTTGCGCTGCGCGTCCAGCTCATCAGCCACCTCGCGCCACTCGCTGCGCTCAGTGATGGCGCCCACCTGCGCTGAGATGGTATGGGGGGCCACGAGGAGGGCAGCAGTTGGCTCAAGGAGCAGTGAACGCCTTGCTAGGCGAAGCAGCATGGCGCCACAGGGCATAGGGCGGCGGGGTGGGGCAGAGAGCGGACAACACAACACAGCCCTGCATATCAGTCAGCATGCGCGCCCCGCCCCCACGCACCGGGCAGACCACGGCGCACTGGCCGCATGAGATGCACTTAGAGGGGGCCAGCGCATGTGTGATGACTCCGGGTTGGCGCTCCCGCCCCCGTCCTTGCATGCCCAGCACGTTCATGTCCTACAGCACAGAGTGCAACAGGTAGACTGGGCACCAGGCACACTGCTGTGCTTGGCGGCTGAGGGGCAGCGGAGGCAAGCCCCAACGCCACCCCGCTTCAAGCGATGCCCACCTGCACCACGTCGCACGCCGTGACGCAGCTGCAGGGGAGGGGGACGTGGCAGAGCTGCATGTGCATCACCTGTGGCCAGCAATTGGTAGATAACAACAAGCCGCAGCACCCCCCAGACGCGAGCCATTCAGATCGGTAGTGATGCCACTTGCCACCCCGCCAAGAACACCAGCTCACCGGCCACACTTGAGGCACTTTTCAAAGTCGACCGTGATGGAGGCTGAGCTGGAGTCGTGCCACTCCTGGGCGTGCGCCAGCTGCTCGTTGTCCCACTCGTGGCTGCGGCAGAGGGCCAGCAGGTAGCGTAGGCTGCGAGCCATTGTGCGTGAACCGCCGCGATCTTCTGGTTTCGCTCAGGGCATGTCTGCTGGTGTGAAGTGTCGCACTTGAACGTGACGTGTAGATGCCGCCCTGGTGGCGCGGCTGCCCACCTGAACTGGCGCAGCTTGGGCAGCCCCTTCTTGTCCATGTACGAGTCCACGTTGTAGCGCAAGGTGAGGTCCTGAACAGGAGGGAGGGACCAGCGCGCAGGGTAATGTTGCCGGTTAACGGACACACACAGCCAACCCAGCATGGTGGGGCGGGAAGTCTGGTAGGCACTGGACCCACACGCCGAAGCCAACCCAAACTGCCCACCCTGCCGGGCCTCCACAGTCAACCAACCTGGAATTCGCAGCGGCCTGCAGGGAATAGAGGCATGTGTGGGCGCATGTTTGGCAAACCGGTGCTGCCGAGTGCGCAGGGAGCGGCAACACGAGCTGCTGGGCGGAGGACGTGCGTGTTTGGCGCGTGCCTTGTCCCCATCCCAGCCCCTCCCACCCAGCCCCATGCTGCTCACCGTTGACGTCGCAAGTCATGCAGTCGGCGGGGTGGTTGGCCTTGAGCAGGGACAGCACGCCGCGGATGCTGTCCTTGACTTTGGCTGTGTCCGTCAGCACCTGCCAAACGCATGCACAGACAAGAAGGTGGTCCATGGGACCGGGCGCCAGTATGGAATGGCAGCTGCTGCATGGCATGTGTGTGCCCCTTACCGTGGCGCCTTCCCATGCGGGCGTGGCGCACGCAGGCTTCAGCGCGCCGCCGACCTCCACCAGGCACAGCCGGCAGGTGCCGGGGGTGGTGGGCAGGCGTGGGTGGGTGCACAGAGTGGGCACCTGTGGTTGTGTAGCGCCAGCCACCCAGGGCAGAAACAGGTGGGCAGGGCAGAAACAGGTGAGCGGGGAAATTTGTTCCTGGTATATTGCTCCCCAAAGGCGGGCAGGGCAGCCACGCATTGTGCCCAAATGTGAATGTGGGGGCACTGTCCAAAGGTGGCACCCGCTGAGCGGGCCCGCACGCGACGGCGGGGAGGGTTGAGCAGCACGCGATCCCGCCGGTTCTTGTGCGCTCACATGAATGCCCAGCTGTGTTGCTGCTGTGAGGATGGAGGAGCCCTCGGGCACTTGCACTTGGTGGCCATTGATTGCCAGGGAGATCAGCTTGGTGGCAGATGCGAACGCCGCCCCGGCGGCGGCATCGGGGCTGGCGGCGGCGGGGCTGGCGGCGGGTGCGGCGGCACTGGAGGTCACCCTGCGCTGCCGCAGCGCGCCCAGGCGTGTCAGGCAGTTGCAGGTGCGGCTGAGCAGGCCCGTGCACGCTGCCGCGGCCGCCAGGTGTGGCAGGCCCGCCCCGAGGGGGGAGAGGCCCGACAGCATGGTCAGCTCTGATGCGTACGCCTCAGGTCTGTGCAGGACGGAAAACGCGCAAAAACAACGGGTGCCGCCGCCTGCCTGCCCGCCTAGCTTGAACACCCGCCGGTTACGCCGCCCAGATCGCACAAATCGCCGTCTCAACGTCAACGCGGTGCTCCCCTGTCTACAGCTGGTTACAATCCATTCATTGCGGGTTTACAGCTCATCATCACTGCCAAACAAGTCCTCGTCAAAGGGCCGGTACTGCTCCCCAGTCTTCACCAGCGCGGGACGCACAAAACCCCCGTACCCCGCCGGGCACTCAAAGTAGCGCTTGCCCTTCACACTGCCGTCGTTCTTGCCCACCGGCTCGTCATACTGCAGCATGGGGAGTGGGGGGGTGCAGACGGGATGCACTTGAGGCTGTGAGGTGGATGGGGCAGGCATGGGGCCGCCCCTCGTGCCAGGCCGCCATGGCGCCGCCATGCCATGACACCACTTGCACAGACACAGCACATAGATTCAGGAAGCTGGTTGCCCCGCGTTTGTACCACCTAACGCCGCCCCAGCGCTGCGTGCCTCACCTGCACGCCTATCCACCAGCCCAGGGGCAGGCCCTCGCAGCGGCCCACGTAGCGCACCACGCCGCGTTTCCCGCCCTCCACCTCGCAGCGCGACCCGACCTCAATGCCCGCCGCCTCTGCTGCCCCGGTGTCGTCGTCTGCTGGTGCCCGCGGCGCGGCAGCTTGCCCTGCTGGTGGACCCTGCGGCAAGATGAGCGGGCGGGGCCATGTAGTTGGTACTCATGAGCATGGCAGGCAAGGGCGAGCTCAGCAGCGGCATGCCGCCATGTCGCTGTTCCCGCCATGCTGCCGTTGCAGCTTTCTCCGTGCAACATCTCACCCCTGCAGCCGCTGAGCGCCGCGCCATCTCCTTGGCCAGCGTCCAGGTGGGATCGCGAGCCAGCTGCGCCTCCTTGTACCTGTGGGCACAGGGGGCGGGAGGGCGGGTCCTGTGGTTCAGCCGGGCATGGCATCAGGTTTGTTTGGGCCATGCCATGCGGTCACGGCATGCAAAGCCGTAGCATTGCACCCCACCCATGCCCTGCTGCAACATGCCACGCCACGCTACGCCATGCCATGCCAAGCCAGCAACAGAGACCAACATGCCCCCATGCCACGCCAAGCCAGCAACTGAGAGCAACATGCCATGCCAAGGAACCCATGCACCCTCCCATGCGCCTCACTTGCGGTACGTGTTGTCCCGTGCCGCATACGCCTCGTCGCTCATCTCATACTTGTCCACCTTGCTCACATCCTCCAGCCAGCCGTTGGCTGCGGGCGGGTGTCGGGTATGAAGGGTGGCGAGCTGAGCGGAGCGGCAGCCGGTGCACCGCACAACGCAGGTGCGCTGGTGGCACCAGTATTGCACACTGTACCATGCACACCTGCCATGAATGCCGCAGCCACTCCATGCCACGCTGTGCTACGCCCTTCATGCCGCGCCAAACCTGAGCGCCACCCACCCACCCACCCACCCACCTGAGAGCGAGGTGGGGTCGGTGTCGATGATGTGCAGCGTGAAGCCGTCCTGGGGCGAGTAGTAGCCCAGCTTGCGGCTCTCGTCATCCAGCACGGCCAGCAGCCGCCCGCGCTCGTCCTTCAGCTGCAGCACCTGCAGTGTTGGATGGGCGGCAGCATGGCAGTGCAAGTTGACGTCGACGACGACGGCAGCAGCACAGGATAGGCTGAGCAGCAAGCAAGCGCCGCCAGCGTGACTTGTACATGCAAAATTGTCAGACAGCATGCCCGCCAGCCGACTGCGCAAGCAGCGCACCTGTGCGCTGGGGGGCGTGCCGCAGTGGAAGCACAGCTTGCGCTTCACGGCATCAACCGTCATCTGCGGGGGAAGGAAGGTAGGGGGCGCTTCCATGCACGTGACAGCACAGCCTCGAAATCCATGCATCTCGAGCCCAAACGATGCTGTGAGCACGTTGATGCAGGCAGCTGACTAGCTGGGCGCCCTGCCCTGATTTAACATGCAGCCCTCCAGGCATGCCTACCAGCGCCGCGCCACCCTGCCACGGAGCTGCCCCTCACATGCAGGTCGAGGCGGATGTCCATGAACGAGGCCTGCAGGTTGCTGTGCGTGACCACCAGTCGCACGGTGGACTCCGCCTGGTTCTGCGCGCCCGTGTCGGCCAGCACGTACGCCCGCAGCGCCTCCTGCAGCGTTCATGTGCGGCAAGGGAGCGCAGAGTGGCTTGGGGGGAGCAGCGCGGTGGGATGGGAGCAGGGCCAGCTGCACTGTCAGCGTGACTACTTGTCGCATTAGCGTCAGCGATGCGGCCACTCACCATGTCGGCATTGAGGGGCCGGCGAGCCGTGGCCATCGTGGCAGTGGCAGCAGCGGCGGCGGGAGAGCGGCGGCAGCAGCGGCGGCGGTCAACTGGGATGTGCGATCAGCGCTGCTGCAGTCCCTGGATCGCTTCTGCACGCGGATAGCGAGGTGGGGCAGCCCAAACGCGGCTGCGCGACGACTCAAAGGGAGAGCCGGGTCGCCTCCCTGGCTGCTGAGCGTCCTGGATGACAGTCGACACACTGAAGATCACTGCTGGACACTGCTGCGAGCGCCCAGTGTTGGAAGGCTGCATGGCGGGCGCAGCAGCGCATGGCGCCTCAACCAGGCGGCTGCAGCGCCGCGGCGTGCAAGATCAAGAAGGGCACATAGCCAATTGACTTCCTGGAATCATACGAAGCCGCTATGGCCGACGGTGAGCTTGCAGGTTGTGTTCGGCCCCGCGGCGCTGCCGGGCGCCCCGCTGATCTGCCATCTGCTTTGCCCTGCGCAGGAGGTGATGCCCAGCAGCAGGCCGTGCTGAAACCGTCCTGGCTGGTGAGTCCCTCCCCGCTCGTGCCGCCATGCTCCACTCTTCCGGCCTTCCAGAGGCCCTGGGAGTGCCATCCGACCTGCCAGCATTGCATCCCCGACTGCCGTGCGCGGAGGGTCTCGGGCCGCCTGCCGCCGCCGCCGCCTTGCCGCCGCCGCCTGCTGCGACGTGGTCCTCCCGCTGGTCAGTTAGCTCGCTTGCTGCTCACATGCCAACAACCTCCTTCTGCTGACTTGCAGGATGGAGGCCGCCCCGCGGGCGGCACTGGCGCCGCAGGGGCTGCTGGGCCGTGGCGCTCTGCTGCCCACCGCGGCGAGCAGCCCAAGCCCGCAGGCGCCTCCTCCCGTTTTGACACCTCCATCGGAGGGCGCAACTGGAGGGAGGATGAGCGGGAGGGGGCCCCGCGGCGCGATGCTGGGCGCTGGGGCGAGGGCGAGCATGCTGGCGCCGGCCGGCAGTTTGGCGAGCCGCACAACCCGGCGTGGAATGACGCCCCGCGAGGCCGCGGCCGTGGCGTGGGCG
>RRZL01000054.1:1819015-1845380 GCA_006782975.1 Chlorella sp. Dachan
CCCGCCGCCGCCAGCCGCCCCGCTGCCGCCGGCCCGCCGGGCTACGCGCCGCCTGAGGCTGCGTTCCCCTCGCTGGGTGCCCCTGCCAAGGTGCAGCCCGCCAAGAAGGACGCCGACTGGGAGAAGGCGAGCGAGATGGGGAGCTGTGTTGTGGCCAGTGGTTGCTGGGGCTGGGCATGCGATGGAATGAAGAGTGGCTTGCGGGCGGGAGCACCATCAAGACCTCAGCTGGATCTTGCATTCCACTCAGGCCTGCTTCTCCTGCTATCCTGCCCTGCAGGTGCCCAAGACTGCGGGCGGCAAGAAGAAGAACAAGGTGGGTGGAGGGGGGCTCTTGAGGGCAGGAAGGGCAGGGTTGTGTTGCGTTCCGTTGCTGCCAAACGCAACACGTGCCGTCCAAGCGAGGGTGCTCCTCCAAGTGTCCTGTTTCCTTAGTTACCGTCATACTCCCCATTGTCCCTCCATGCAGGGCAAGAAGCTGGACGGCTCCATGCTGGGCTTTGCCAGCGGCACCAACTACGCACTGCTGGAGCAGCCGGACAGCTGAGGGCAGCAGCAGGGCGGCCCTCTGACCGAGAGGCCGCAGCTTGTGGCGCCGCTGCGTTGCCAGCAGCTGGCAGCGCGGCAGGCGGATAGCACGGGAGCCTCGGCGGCAGCTGGAGTGCTGTGCTGCTGGCGGCTCCCCCCATTTCATTTGACTCTGTAGGCGCTGGGGTCTCTGCTCTGCTTCTCCTTGCTTGCTTCCGCTTGCATTTCCTGTTCATGTGATTGCAGCATGCCAGGCCAACCGGTCTGTGGAGGGTTGATTCGAATGCCAGGCGTGGTGGGATCAGGCATGGCCGCAGACAAGGTTCACAACTGGGGGAACAATGGTGCGGAGCAGATATGACACAATGGGAAGTGGAAATGGTCGCCTCGTGCTGAGCGGCAGGCGGCGCCTCGGGCACTTGACTGCGGCTTGCAGCCGGTGCGCACGCTGAACACGGGACTTTCACTTGATGGAGGTCGCTTTGAGGTGTGCAGGGGCATAAGAGTGCTGCCAGTGCTTGCGCGCGGCACCATTCCAGCCGTGGAGGCGCAACCCCGGCGCGCAACGCTTGGCGCGCGTCAGCGACAGTGTGGGAGGGTGACGAGGCCGTCGCCAGGACGTTTCCGCCCCACAGCTGCTGCCGCCGCCACCGCCGCCGTCCCCACCGCTGCCCATCCCGTCCGCAGTGCTGCTGAGCATGGAGCGACCATGACGTCTTCTCTGTACTCTGACGGCGCTGCGTCTGACGAGGGACCCGATGACGGGGTGCAGCAGCCCCAGCCGCTAGCCCAGCAGCATGTCCAGCTGCCGCCGCCACGCAGCCCCCCACATGCCGCCGGCTTGTTCGTGCTGGAGCAGCCCTGTCCACGCAGCTCTGTGCTGGGCGGAGCTGTGGCACCAGCCGCTAACGAGCAGCAGCGGCTGCGGATGGCCTCGGTAGGCAGCCTGGCCGCCGCACACTCGCCGCCTCGGCAGGAGCAGGCGCAGCGGCCGCGAGGCAGCCTGCTGGATCAGCTGCTGGGGGTGAGTGAGCAGGGTCTGCAGGCGGCAGGCCCCGCTGTGCCGGCACTGCGCCCCCGACCAGTGGCGCCGCCGCAGCAGGCGCCACCTGTTGCCGGCGCTGGCCGGCCGAGGCTGCTGTTTGCAGCTGTGCAGCCCTCCAGCCCAGGTGGTGGCGATCCAGCCAGGGCCAGCAGCCAGCAGGGCCTTGCTGCTCAGCGGGAGGGGCAGTCGGCCCAGCAGCCACCTCGTCCACGGCTGCCCAGCATGCTGGAGATGATCCTGGGCCATGCCCTGCCGCCGCAGCAGCCCGAAGCAGAGCAGGCATCACCAGCAGCCGCAGCAGCCGGGGATGCAAGCAGCTGGCATGTGCCACCACGAGTGCAGCCTGGAGCACAGGCCGCTGAGAAAGAGGAGGTGGAGCTGCCCGCCCAGGCTGCATCCACCGGCCATTTGTTCGACTGGAAGCAGCGGCGCGCACCGGCGGTGCCGCAGCAGCAGGCTCAGCGACAGCAGCAGGTGCAGCAGCAGCAGCAACAACAGCAGCAGCTGCCCGGGGGCCAGCAGGCTCGGGTGCAGCAGCAGGCTCCGCAGCGGCAACAGCAGCAGCCAGTACCACTGCACCGACCAGCAGTGCAGCCCAGGGGGCTGCAAGGGCCGCCGCACAGGCCGCCGCACAGGCCGCTGGTGCCGCCCCTTCTTCAGCAGCCTCAGCAGGCGCAGCAGTCACAGCAGCCGGGGCAGGCGCAGCACCCGCGAACTGAGGTTCAGCAGGCACCAGTTCCAGCGGCTCAAGCGGTGCAGTGGGCAGCAGTCCAGCCTCCCGCAGCTCGCAGGCAGCAGGCACCAGCGGCTGCTCCGCAACTTATCGGCCAGCAGCTCAGGGCGGCAGGAGCGGCGGCGGCAACGGCGGCAGCGGCGGCAGTGGCGGCAGCAGCTGGGACTGCAGCTGATGCCGAGCATGGTGCCTCGCCTGCTGCCGCTGCACAGCCGGCCGCCAGCCCAGCAGCAGCAGTGGTGGAGGCAGCAGCGGTGGCGGCTGCAGCGGCTCCTAGTGCTGCACTGCTCTCCCGGCATGCCGCATCGCCACCGGCTGCCGGCGAGGCAGCAGGAGGGGCAGGAGGGCCAGCAGCCGCGCCGGTGGCTGATGAACCGTCCTCGCAGGGTGTACAACTGGTTGCCTCCCATGCCAGCTACGATGGGCCTCGTGACCTGGAGAGCTTCCTGCCCGCAACTCTGGCCGCCGCCTTCCACGAGTGAGTGAAGCACAAAAAGCAGGCTTTGCTTGTCCAGTAATCCAGCGCAGCGGCCTGTGCTTGTTCAGCAACCCAGCGCAGTCCTGGCCGCAGTCCGATCCAACATGACGCTAGACCCTGCCCAAATGTTCCTCATCGTCTTCACACTCGCACTGGTGCAGAGAGGGCATTCATGAGCTGCGGCCGTGGCAGGCCAGCTGCCTGACCCTGCCGGGCGTGATGCCGCTGGAGGGGGAGCAGGAGGCGGTGCGCCCTGACCAGCCACCCGCCAACCTGGTCTTCTCGGGTGAGTGAGAACCCAGCTGAGTGGCTCGTCCCTCTTTGCGCCGATGCGTGCTGCCAAACGCAGGGCCAGGGCAGGTGTCGACTTGTCAGGACTGCCTGGCGCGCTCACGCTTCCGCCAGCCCTCCCGCCTGCGCCGTGCAGCGCCCACGGGCGATGGCAAGAGCCTGGTGGCTGAGGTGGTCATGCTGCGGGCGCTAGCTGCGGAGAAGACGCGGGGGGGGCCGGGCGTTGGCCGCAAGGCCATGCTGGTGAGGCGGCTGGTTGGTGGCCAGGCTGCTGACAATCTAAGCGCAAGGCACCGAGTGTGTAACTGTCGCCTGGAATCAGTCGTTGCATGCATTGTTTGCGGGCCAATGCCAGCCTTCTGACTCGGCTGTTGTGCCCAAACAGGTGCTGTCGCTGGTGAGCGCCTGCAACGCGCAGGCCCGACGCCTGGAGAAGCTGCTGCAACCGATGGGCCTGGAGGCAAGATTGCCTGCGGTTGCGGTTTGGGTGCGCTCCAAGGCGAACGAGTCACTTGCCAGCTGCGCCACAGGCCATTTCCGGGCAGCCTGTGTCCTGTTGCACAGCTGTGGCACGTTGGCGCCTCCCCCTGCAGGTGGAGCGGGCGTATGGCAGCCATCACAGCGAAAACTGGCTGCAGCGCAACACCGGTGTGATTGTGGCGACGCCTGAGCGGGCGCAGATGCTGTAAGTTGTGGCCAGCGGGCAGACATGTAGGCACAGAGGGCAGCTGCCCCTTTGTTCACAACGCGGCAAAGGTACAACCACAGGGTTGTCACCGACCAACTGGTCTGTACCGTTGCGCTGCAGGCTGAACCGCAAGCTGGCGGCAGGAGTGGACCCCACGCACCTGTTCAGGCAAGCTGCCGGCCCAGCCCAGTTCTAATGTCCTGGAGCCCGTGCTTTTGCAAACATGCCTTTTGTGTATGCACTCGTGTCCTGGCTTTGCTGCATGCCAAACCCCACCCCTCTTGAATGCAGCGTGGTGGTGCTTGACGAGATCCACGAGGTGGCGGGCGGCCGCGGCCACACTTACCGCTCCCTGCTGTGCAAGCTGAGGTGGGCGCGTGGTGGCAACTAGGCAGTCCATGCTGGTGGTCAGCGAAACGGGGGCAGACGGAGCAGAGTTCAGCAGAGACCGCACTGCCCTGAACAAGTTTGGTTTGTGCTCGTGCCTTGTGTGGCAGGTACATGCAAGCCACCGCTGAGGGAAAGCTGCAGCAGGAGGCCCAGGCAGGCCCAGACAACGGCAGCAGCCAGGCCAACGGCAGCCCAGCCAACGGCAGCAGCCAGGCCAACGGCAGCCAGCCCTGCAGCCAGGCAGCAGCAGCTTTTCAGCCCATGCGGATTGTGTGCATGAGCGCAACCCGCACGGGGCAGAGCGCCACAGCCCGCCTGCTGGGTGCCCAAGTGTATGTCAAGTCCACGGAGCGGGAGGTGCAGCTGGAGTGCTTCCTGGTGCGGAAGGGGGGAGTAAAGGATGAGGAAGGCACGGGCGGGTGGCCGGGCGTGTTGCTGACTCCAGGCGTTGCCTGTGACCTGGACAGCACAGCTGTGCTCTCACTGACCCCACTTGTCACCCACTTGTCTTGTGCGCAGGTGCTGCGGGAGGGGCGTGTGGTGGACCAGCAGGAGCAGGTGGTGCGGCAGCTGCCACAGGGACCCGGCCAAACGGTGAGGCAAATGGAGGACTCATGAGGCGCCTCGGAGGCGGCGGTGGTCGATACCTGCAACGCTTACACACAGTGGCTGAAGTTTCGTTGTTCAGTGCATGCACACCGCAACAGCCCCTCAAAGGATTCACCCTCCTGCAGGTCATGGACCGCGTGGCAGCCCTGTGCACAGAAGCCGTCGCTGAGAGCCAGCAAGGTGAGCTTTGCTCGGCGCTGATTTCGCGAGCCATGCACCCCGGTGCAGTGCACAGGCAGCTGAGGGAGGCAAGCATGAGCAGCCGTGCATGAGCAGCTTCACATCTGCTGCACCCGCCCACTCGCTGCCCTGCAGCCCTGGTCTTCTGCGGCACCAAGGCGGGGTGCGAGGTCTCCGCCAAGGCGCTGGCCAAGGCGCTGGGCCAGGTGCCTGAGCTGCCCAGGGAGCACGAGCCGGCAAGGCAGGAAGAGGGTGCACCACCACCACCAGGCCCTGAGGCGGGCACCCCCGTTGGCACCCCCACGGAGGGCACCCCCACCCCCACACGAGCCGGGTTTGCTGAGCAGCTGCGGCAGCTGGGCAGCCAGGGGGACAGCAAGGCGGCGGTGCTCGCAGGTCTGGTGGAGCGCGGGGTGGCCTTCCACCATGCGGGTGAGCTGAAGCGCCTGGCGGAGGGGGATGGTTGCACAGTGAGGTGCCCATGATGTCCATGCAGCATGTGCTGGCCTGTTCATTATCAACTGGGGCAATTCTATGGCAATTGTTTTGGAGGTGTGCTTGACCTGCCAGTTCACAGCCATGCAATTTCCTCCTTTTACCGTTTCGCGCCCCTGCCGCCCCTGGGCTTGCAGGCATGCCGCGCCCGGCGCAGCAGCTGGTGCTGGAAGCATTCCGCACAGGCGCCATCTCCTTCCTGTGAGTGCCGGCTGGTCTGTGCCTGGTTGCTGCTGCGCCAAGCTTGTGTGCACCTGCTTGCATCCTCCTTCCAAACAGACAAGCTGCTGGAGTGCCACCCGTGCGGAGTCCCATGTCCCGCCCCCTTCCTTCCCACCGCGCCACCTTTACCCCGCAGCTGCTGCACCACCACGCTAGCCATGTCGGTCAACCTGCCTGCGGATCAAGTCATCTTCCGGGACGCATGGGTCGGCCTTCGGGAGATGCACCTCGACCCCGACAGGTGGGAAGGTGGTGCTCGAGCGAGCCTGCAAGGGGGCAGCTTGCAAGTCGTCTGCCTGTCCCCTTGCCAGCAAGTCGTCACCCCGGCTGGGCTGCCGGGCCCACCCACCCTGACACATTCACCAGCCTTTGCCCCCCGGCAGGTTCCATCAAATGGCAGGCCGGGCGGGGCGCCCGGGCATGGCGGCCCTGGGCCGGGCCTTCTTGCTGTGCGGCAAGGAGCAGCCGCCAGAGGCGTACCTGCGGGGCCTGCTGCGCAGCCAGCCGGGGGAGGAGCGCCCGGCACCGGTGCTGCGTGACTGCGCGGTGGAGGGTGAGTTGTTCCACTGGATGCAGCAGCAAGACCTTCTTGCCAGGCTGCCACTTTGCAATTGCTCAAGTGTCTTCTCACCTACCACCCGAGTGCCCCGCCTGGCTGCAGTGCTGTGTGGCCACCTGCTGGAGGCTGTGGCCGGCTGCGGCGCGCGCACTGCCGAGGACATCACTCGCTTCCTCAAGTGCACCTATGCTGGGGCGGCCAACATGCGGCGACGGGTGCGCGTGCTGGGCCTTGGAGGCTGAGGTGGCTCAGGATGCCCGTTGTGCTGGCCCGCATCATGCTTGCTGTTTGGCTGGCTCGCGCAAGTTTCAGGTGCCCGAACAGCAAATGCAACAGCGCTTCATGTGTCATGGTTTCTTGCTCCACTGTGCAGGAGGACCGCCTACCTGACGAGGTGGTGCAAAATGCCAAGGCCGCCCTGCGGTGGCTGGGCCGGCCCTGCTGGCCACGCCCACCAGCCGCGCAGGCGGAGGGCGGGGGCGACCGAGGTGAGGCAGGGGAGGTGCTTGCCTCACCTTGTTAAGACGCCAAACAGCGTTTCCGCGTGTGCAGCACTGCAATGCCCTGCGTCCGTTGGATATCCACCCACCCGCCTGACCACCTGAAACGACCACACACTCAACCCATCCCCCCACCCCCACTCACCCCTTCCCGCCCTGTAACAGAGCTGGCCATGATTGAGTTCGACCCCGAGGGTGCCTGCTTCCGCCCGCTGCCGCTGGGCCGCGCAGTGTTTGCATCCTCGCTGCAGCTGGAGGAGGCGCTGTGCATCCGGGTGGGTGCACCCTTGCACATGCTTTGCATGTTCGAGGTGGTGTCCACAGCTCTGCCCGCGCTCACATGCACCCAAATGCATGCTTACGCCGTGCTTGTGGCGAGCGCCAGAGAAAGTCTGTGCACTTGTTGTAGGCCGAGATGTCAGCGGCAATGCGACAGCTGGACCTGACCAGCGATCTGCAGGCAAGCTGATGGGGCTCGCAGTTGGGGGTGCCGCAGTTGGGGTTTGCCGCAGTTGGGGTTTGCCGCAGTTCGGGTTTGCCGCAGTTGGGGTTTGCCGCAGTTGGGGTTTGCCGCAGGCAGCACCGCCCAGCTGCCGTGGTGCGCCCACGCGCCCTCAGCTGCCGGTTGAAAGCCCACCTACTCCTGACTAGGTGCCCACCCTGCTCACCTCCCCTTTTTGCCAGCCTTGCTTCCTGGCTGTCTCGCCCTACCACCTGCCCGACATGACCGACCGGCAGTGGCGCAAGCTGTTTGCGGAGTGGAGCCACGCGCCTGTGGTGGGTTGGCTTGACAAGCCTGTGTTGCTGGGCTGCAGCATGCGTGGGCACAGCAGCCAGCAGCCTTGCATGCCTCACCTCCACTTCCACCAGTGACCAGGGCGGGTATCCCACCCCGCCCACCTGCCACACAGAACGAGAAGGACGCGCTGCTGCGCCTGGCGGGCAGCAACGAAGAGGCCGGCTTTGCAGAGCGGTTTCAGCATTTCTTGATCACGCGCCAGCAGGAGGCAGGGCCGGAGGGCGGCCAGCTCTGGCACATGCGCACCGCCCGCCCCGAGGAGCAGCGGTGCCAGCGGCTGTGCCAGCGCCTGCTGACGGCCCTGGCGCTGCGGGCACTACTGCAGGAGGTGAGGTGCTCTTGGAGTGGATGTGCTGGGAGGATGGATGGGGCATCATGCCAAGCATTGCGAGTTGATGCATATGCATGGTGCCAGGCCCTGCTTGCCAGCCACGATCAAGGTGGGTGGCTTCACCATATTGTGCTGCGTGCCATGCTGTCCATCACACAGGGCGCAACCGAGGAGGGTGTGCGCCAGGAGTTTGGCTACGGCGACCTGGGCAGGGCCTTTGCCGACATGCGGGTAGGCGGTGATGAGGCAGTGGTGATGCATGATGCAGGTGCAGCTCCAGCGGTGGCGATGCATGATGCAGCTCCAGCAGGCCATCTGTGTGTTCTCCCCCTGTGACCAGCCGCTCGCCACTGATCCCTGGCATAGGAGCACTGTGGCGTGTTTGCCGGCAAGGCGTCTGCCTTTGCCATGATGGTCGGCCAGTCCAGGGGTGCCGAGGGCTGGACCTACTTTGCGGCAGGTAGGGCAGCACTCCCAGCAACTGCCAATGCTCGCCAGCTTGCATCATCTTGCGCCGTGCCTGCTTCACGTTACCGTGCCTTACCGTGGCCCGCCTGCCCTGCTCCTCCATGCACGCCCTGCTCTGCCCCTGCCTGCTGCAGTGCTGAAGCGGTTCCAGGCGCACCTGCGGTCGGGCAGCAAGCTGGAGCTGCTGTCGCTGAGGGAGCTGGAGGACGTGGACGAGGCCACCGCCCGCCTGCTGTACAACTCGGGTGAGGCTGCGGTCCGCCGCTTCGCTCTTCGAACTGCCGCTGTCCTCCTCCTGCTCTTCAGAGCTGCTGCTGCCGCTCTGCTCGCTGCTGGCGGTGGTAGCACCATGAGCGGTTGATTAAGGTGGCTCGTAGCTGCATCGACCCTGCGGCATCGGCAGGCTTGCTGGTAAGGGCGAAGCATCGTGTGGCACTCGACTTGTCGGTCTGCTCCCTCCTCCGCTTGCCACTGCCGAGCTGCTGGCCACGTGCCGCCCGCACTCTACACCTTTTGCAGGCCTGATGGACCTGCAGGCTGTGGCGGACGCCGAGGAAGACGCCGTGTGCAGTGCGCTGCTCAACCGCCCGCAGGGGTGAGAGCCGTGAAGCGGCGTCGGCAGGTGTATCACACGACCGACGAGTGTCAGGCTGCCTTGCACGGTCACCTGTATTCGTATTGTATTAATTCCTGCTAAACTGCCCCTTCTATTCATCCCAACATCGATAGCAAGTCGAACACCCAAGAGGCGGAGCAGCGGGCGCGGCGGCAGGCGCGAGAGATCCAGCAGGCCGCCCGGGAGGCGGTGGGCGACCCCACCCGGGGACTGCGCAGGCGAGCCATGTGGACCATGCTGGGCAGCCTGGGGTGACAGATTGGGTTGGTTTCTGGGTCCCCAAAGGACGTCCAGTTTTGTGGACTGTCTGCAGCTGGCGCGTGCCCACGTCATGCACTCCTTCCTCTGAGCAGCTGCAGCCACAACATCCAGCCAGAGTAACACGCCGTTTTGCTGCTTTCTGCCCGCCCTGTTTGTGCAGCCGCGGCAAGCAGGTGCTGAAGAAGCGGCGGGGCCGCGGCGGCCGCCAGCAGCAGCGCCACAAGCGTGCTCGCCCCAGCAGCAGGGGCGGCAGGGAGGCGCGGGAAAGCAGCACCGCGGCAGCTGAGGAACATGAGGAGGAGGTGGCAGAGGATGAGGAGGCATCGGAGGGCAGGGCGGCAGCGGAGGAAAGTGAGGAGGGTGAGGAGCCCACTGAGGCTGATGAGGAGATGGAGGAGGCGTGTGGCAGCAGGCACCAGGCAGCTGCTAGCGCTGCCGGCACGGCGGCGGGGCCAGCCAGCGGCAGGCAACCAGGGGGGCACCTGCAGAAGCGGAAGGACAGCGGTGGGCGTGGCGACTCTAGCCCTGCCTCCAAGCGGGCTTGCTGGGAGCCGCTGCCGCTGCCCACGCCCTGGCGGCGACCGCAGCAGGAGCAGCACCAACAGGAGCAGAAGGAGCAGGGGCAACAGCAGCAGCAGCAGCAGCAGCAGGATGAGCAGCAGCCTGAGCCCGCGCTCCTGCCGCAGGACCTGCCCCCATGCGGCAGGCTGGGCGGCGCTGAGCAGAACGGCGGTGATGACGAGGGCAGCGAGTCAGATGACGCCAGCAGCAGCCAGGGCGGCAGCAGTGAGGCTGAGGGTGGCGCTGAGGACAGCGAGGACGAGGGACCTCACGCCAGCAGCGCCAGAGCGGCAGCCAGCGCTGTGGTCATCTGCACCCCGGCGCCGGGGACCTGCCACCTGCGCGTGTGCTTGCCTCTTGAGCAGCTCAAGCAGCTGTGCGCTGCGCTGCGCAACAAGCAGCTCAGCTGCCTGGGATTCGCGCTGCACACAGCTGCAGCACATGGCGCCAGCGCTGGCATGATGCTGCCACCGCCACCCAGGCGCGGCGCTCAAGGCGCGCAGCAGCAGCAGCAGCAGCAGCAGCAGCAGCAGCAGCAGCAGCAGCAGCAGCAGCCTGCCAAGCTCCCCGCAGAGGGCGAGCTGCTAGGCGTCGGTATCAGCTGGCGCAGCGGCGCAGCGGCCTACATCCCCCTGCGGCGCAGCGACGGCAGCCTGGATGCAGCTGCAGCCGAGGAGGTGGCCACCTTGCTGGACCCCAGCCGCAGCGGCAGCCTAGGAGCCACCTGCTTCAGGCCCACGCTGGACCTTCAAGGCCAGGTGCCGGCCCTGCAGAGCCTGCTGCACCCTGGCGCCGAGCGGTGGCAGCGCCTGCCGGCGCAGCTTGTGGACATCCGGCTGGCGGCCTGGCTGCTGCACCCCAGCAGCAGTGCGCTGTATTCTGGGGCAGGGGGTTGCAGCCTCGGCGGGCGGCCAGGCAAGGGCAGGCAGGACAGCCAGCTAGAAGACCTGCTGGACCGTGTGCTAGGCAAGATTGCTGGGCAAGGCAGCACAGCCGCCGAGGCGGCTCGTGCCGCATGGGCCAGCCTGACGCCCGCTGCTGCCACCGTCGCAGTGGCAGCCGCAGCGCAGCAGCAGCCAGCAGCTGATGGGGGCTCCCTGCAGGCCAGCCCGCCTGCAGACGGCTGGCTGCAGGCATGCCAGCTGGCTGCAGCCAGCCGGGTGGGGTGGGAGCTGCTGCTGCCACAGCTGCGCTCGGTGCCACGCCTGATGGACGCTCTGCTGGAGCAGGAGCAGCCGCTGGCGCTAGTGCTGGCTGCCATGGAGCGGGCGGGCATGGGCTGCAACAGCGCAACCTGGGAGAGGCGTGAGTGGGTTGGGCTGGGGGCACGGTACTTGGGTGGCATGATTTGAGCTTGCCGCATGTGAGCACATGTGCCTGCCCATGCCCCATGCACCTGCCACGCAACTGGGTCTCTGCGCCTTGTGTCACTCTGGGTTGCACCGCAAGCGCTGCCCTCCTGCCCCTCTGCGCAGTGGCGAGGCGGCTCAAGGCTCGGCTGGAGCAGATCCAGGGTGACGTGGACCAGCTGCCCGATGTGCGCCACCTGAAGCGCACCATCAGCCTGGCCAGCCGCACCCAGGTGGGTAGGGCATGGGAAACAAACATCGAAACAAACATCGAAACAAACATCGAAACAAACATCGAAACAAACATCGAAACAAACATCGAAACAAACATCGAAGCATGGGCGTCATCTCCGTGTGGACACCGTCCATCTAAAGCCTCGTGACACTTGCGCACCCGCGCAACTCACTGCAGTCCAACAACCAGAGTCGTCTGATGAGATCTATGCACCCCACCCCCACTCCCGCCCCCCTCCAGGTGCCCAACCTCCTGTTCCGGGACCTGCAGCTGCGGCCGCCGCCGTGCGCCAAGAAGCTGAAGAGCGGGCTGCACAGCACCGATGTGAGCGCGGCTTGCCAGCCGTGTCGTGCTCTGATGGCTGCCCCGTGTGCGGCGATGTGGTTGGTTTGGCCAGCAACGCAGCTGGTGCTGGCGTGAGGGTCGCCTCTTGCTGACCACAGGCAGCTCAGCACAGCCCTGCCGGCCTTCCGTGCCCTTTTGCAGAAGGAGGCCATCGGTCGCATGATCGCCCTGGGCCAGACCCACCCCGTGCTGCCGCTGATCCTGGAGTACCGCAAGGCCAAGTCCACCCTCAGCTTTGTGGCCAAGCTGATGGAGAGCGCGCGCAGGGGGGTAGCAGGCATGGGCGCATGCGCAGCAGGCGCCAACGCAGCGGATGGCGCAGCGGGCGGATTGCCAGCGGTGGCAGGAGCAGGCGGGCCCGGCGCGGGGCCGCGCATCCGGCAGCCGCTTCTGCAGACCAACAGCGACACTGGGCGGCTGGCCATGGACGACCCCAGCCTCCAGGTGCGCTGCTGCTGCTGCTGCTGCTACTGCTAGGGGCAGTGCCGCCCCAGTGTAGATCACACAGCGGGTGGGCAGGCATGCCGTCTGGACTGCCTGCTGCTTAGCTGGGCCGCTCGTGTTGCAGGAGCAGCCGCCGGCAAATGGTCTGCCACATCTCCTGCTTGCCTCCTAGTCTCCCTTCCTGCCACCCAGTGTGTGCCCAACGCCCATGAGCTGCTGCTGCGCACCCGGGACCCAACGACTGGGCGGGAGGTGCAGCCCTCTGGGGCCGCCGCCGAGGCCTGCCCACGGCGTGGCTTTGTGGCGGCGCCTGGCTGTGTCCTGCTCTCGGCCGACTACAAGCAGGCGGAGCTGCGGCTGATGGCGCACTTCAGGTGGCAGGCGCTGGGTTTGCTGGCCCATCGTGGTATGGTGCATGGGAACAGAACTGGCGCGACAACGTGCACCACCCTGTGCCAACCAAGCATTATCTGTCTCTCTCCCACCCAGCGGCGACGAGGCGCTGCGTGGCATGTTTGAGGAGGGGCAGCAGGATGTGTTTGAGCTGCTGGCCGCCCGGTGGCTCAAGCATGGCGACGGCGGCCAGGTGGGGGCAGCCGGCCGGCTGAAGCTGCGGGTCCAGCCCAAGGGGCATGCTGTGGTTGGCTAGCTGTTTGCGTGCAGGCTGCCCATGCCGGTTATGCCTCCAAGAGGTATGGTGTAGCCCTGCACTTTCACCTCCCACTTCACAGCCTTCCATGGCTGTGCAGGTCAGCCGTGCCGAGCGGGACCGTGCCAAGGCGATCACGTACGCGTTGATCTACGGCCTGGGCCATGGCAAGCTTGGGGAGGACCTAGGCATCACTGCCAAGGTGGGTGCACGGCTGGCACGTAGCCGGGCAGCTGGGCGCTTGATGCAATGCCTGCTGGGCTGGCCAACTTGCAAGCACCACGTGGTCAACATGGCCTGCCCAACTGGCGCACACCTCTGCTTACCCAGGAGGCGGAGGCCGAGAAGGCGCGCTTCCTGGCCTCCCTGCCCAAGCTGCAAGCCTTCCTGGAACACGTGGTGGAGGACTGCCGCCGCACGGGTGGGTGCTTGGGCCGCGGTGGTGGCGCCGTGTGCAAGGACTGCTGGGCTGTCCACTTGCCACCAGGGCACCAGGTGTGCGGCGAGCAGGGGCATCATGTGGGCATCGCCTCACAAGCCCTCCTCTGCACCCTGCCGCTCCCCTAGGGTACGTCGAGATGCTGTCTGGCCGCCGCCGCTGGCTGCCCGGCATCACCAGCGCCGATTGGATTGCAAAGGGCAAGGCGGAGAGGGCGGCGGTCAACACCGTGGTCCAGGTGGGTTGGAGAGCTGCTGCAGCAAGGGGGCTTTTGACAGCAGCAAGCATGCCAACCAACATGCTGCCGGCCTGCCCCTTTCCTAACCCCGCGCTCCGTCTGCGCGTGCAGGGCTCCGCCGCCGACGTCGCTAAAAGGGCCATGCTGGCACTGCACGCCCGCCTGCCCAGCGAGGACGCCTGCCTGGTCAACATGGTGCATGACGAGCTGCTGCTGGAAGTGCGGGCAGATCGACTGCAACGGGTGCGGTCCGGGGAAGGGAGCAAGGCGGGTGTCACTGCCGTTTACAATCTCTGTGGCTGCGCAAGGTGCACCCAGCTGCTGCTCGTCAGGAACTCCCTAGTGCTTTGCCAACTGCCGTGCTCCCGCCCACTGCCGTGCTCCGGCCTGCGACCACACCCGCACAGGTGGCCGCCCTGGTGCGCGACGCCATGGAGGGTGCTGCCCCGGAGGTGACGGTGCCGCTGCGCGTGCAGCTGCGGGCGGGCCCCACCTGGGGAGACCTGCAGCTGCTGGAGCTGCAGCCGCTCCCAGAGTCTGAGGATGTGGTTGGTGCGACGCAGGCGGGGCCTGCATAGTTGGATGTGGAGGTGGCACAGCAGCAGCGGCAGCGAAAGCAGGGAGGAGCAACCGCCGGCCCACCTACACCCACGCACACACAACGAACGACCATGCATTGTAGCAAACGAACCGCTTGTACAGCAGCCTACGTCTTTGCTTTGTTGCATTGATCTCTGTCGCATTGTTTCTGCACCCCCCTGTACCTTGCTGCGCTCTGATGGCGTCTGTTCAGTTTCGAATTGCATGCTGTAATGTGAATCAGGCAAAGAACGCAATGTGTAGCATCAAAGGGTCAACACAGAGCTGGAAAGAACAGCAGGGTGCGTTTTCACTCAACACTCTCGGTGGCACGGCGCATGTCACGTCTCACAGGTGAAAGTTCGGAGAAATTAATCCCTGGGAAAGTCGAGCCTCACGTGCTGGCCTTGCGCGACTTGCTGCCGCTGCCCCCGCCCTCCTGCGGCTCTTGTGGCGGGGAGGCCAACGCACTGGACGGCTCTCGGGCAAAGCTGGCCAGCGCCGCAAAGGGCGTGTCAGGCAAGCTGCGAGACGGCTGCCGCACCGCGCCAGGCTGCAGGTCCAGCCCCCCTCCATCCTCGCCAGCTGCCGCCGCAAAAGGGGTGTCTGCCGCCGATGCCTGCCCGCTGCCCTGCTCCCTGGCTGCGGCTGCCGCCGCTTGCTCGGCGCTGATGCGGGCGGGTGCGCTGGTGCGGTCTGCCGAAGCGGCGGTCGACATGCGCACCTCTTGCACCTTGCCGTGCGGGTTGAGCGAGCCCTCGCGCTGCTGCTGCTGCATGCGCAGCTCCACAGTCAGCATGGTTCTGCGTGAGGCGGGAGGGCAGGTGGCAGCTCACGCGGTGTGGGCGGGGCGAGTGTACGCGAGGGCGGGCGGCTCAAGCAGGTGGCCCGGTGGCAGGTGGCAGCCTGCAACCCCAACATTGCCCGACACACTGACCTGAGCCGCTGCACAATCTGGGCAAAGGTGGGCCGCTCTGCCGGCTCCTTGGTCCAGCAGGCCTGCATCAGGTCGCACAGGTCGCGATACGAGGGGAAGAGCCCCGCCGGCAGGTCCTGCGGCGCAGGTATGACCAGCCCGCTGCCGCTGCCGTGTGTGAGCACGTGTGACTGCACATGGGTGATGATCTGGAAGGCCTGCAGAGCGATGGGCAGCACGAGAGAAGTGCGGTTGAGCGATGGGCAGCACGAGAGAAGGCCAGGTTGAGCGAGCGCAGTGCAACAGCTGAGCGATGGATGACCAGCAGCTGTTCTGAGCTGAGGCTCCACCGCACAGGCTCAAGATTTTTATATTTTTGAGATTAACCACCCTAATAAATAAAAAAGGGCAAAAATGGCAAAAAAGTAAAAAAAAGCTTCCCTGACACACAAGGCCCCACACACTCACGTTCATGCCCTCGTAGGGCAGCCGCCACGTGCAGAGCTCCCACAGCACCTGCGGCACAGGTTGCGCATCGAGCTGGAAGTTCACAGGGTTGCGCATTGAGCTGAAAGTTCACATATCGCAGTTGACTCTTCAGTTGGGAGCTGCTGAGCTGGTCGGCAGTGGCAGATGCAGCACCCCTCGTCCTGCAAGGGTCCTCTGCTCAGCCACCAACACAGCCCACTTCACCACCAGCAGCCCTCACCGTCCCAAATGCCCACACGTCTGCAGGCAGCTGTCCGGGGTGGCCCGACAGCACCTCAGGAGCCAGCCAACTGCGGAGGGCGGGTGGAGGCGCGCAAGGTGCGCTGGGTGAGGTGGGGCAGGATAGCGGTTTGATGCATCAGGCGCGCCAATTGCAGATCCAACAATAATCTGGCGGCGGTACCAGCTGGTCAAGCATGAGGAGTTTTGTGAGCACTACTACAGGGAGGGCACAATCCGTCGGCACAGGCTGCCCCAACGCCTTGAGCGCTGGGGCTAGCAGACACAAGCAGGCTTGGGGCCCCTGAAGCCCCCCCGCCCTGGTCCGATAGGGCCCTCTAAGCAGGGTATGTAACAGGAGAGGCTGCATCCTGGGCCACCCGAGCCCAGCCCTTGGTTGCCGCACCGAGGGTTGGTGATGAAGAGCGTGCTGGCCTGCAGGCTGTCGGTCTCCTGGGCCCGGCTCAGGTTGAAGTCGCACACCTGGCGGGGGAGCAGGGAGGGGCGACGGCGGGTTGCGGGTTGAGTACACAGGACGGCAGGGAAGGGAAGTGGGGATGGTGGGGAGGGCAAGTGTGCATGGCCAAGCGCTGCCACTACAAAAATAACCCTGGGCAGTGCATCTGTCCGGACCTTGACATGCCACTGGCCGTCCACAAGCAAGTTTGCGCTCTTGAGGTCGCGGTGGGCTACTGGCGGGGATCGGGAGTGCAGGTACAGCATGCCTGCAGGGCATGAGCGACGAGCAAGGTTGCCAGTCAGCGGAGATGGGGAGACGGGCTCCGCTGGGTGTGCCACCTGTGCCGCTGAAAACACCTCCTGCCGCTTCGGTTTGCCTGCCGCTCTGCCCTACCCTTTGCTGCATCCAGCGCCATGTTGAGGAGGCGGCCCCATGTCAGCTGCTTGGCGGTGGCACTCCTGGGGTTGGCCAGCCCCGCCGACAGCACCTGGAGCATGAGGGCCGGGTGCATAGGAGCGGTGAATGCGGCGACAGCAAAGGGAAGCCACCAACCAGCGGCTGGTATGCTGGTTTACCTCCATGCAACAAACATGGCGCATGACGTTGCTGTTTGCCCGGCCCACCTGGTCCAAGCTTTTCTTGCAGCAATACTCCATGATGACGCAGGGCGGGTCGCGGCACGCCCCCAGGTACTGGCAGACTGCAGGGAGCCAAGCATGGCGAGGCAGGAGTGCGAGGACGGGAGCGTGGGCAGCGGTGGGCAGGGTGGCAAGGCGGGCGGGCAGGCGTGGGCAGATGAACAGACGGAGCGTGGAGGCAAGGCACTTGAAGGAAACACACACACGCGGGGCACCACGCACCGTTGGGGTGCCGCAGTTTGGCCATGAGAGACGCCTCCTTCTGCAGGTTGGCGAGCGCGGTCCGCTGCTGCAAGCTGGCTGTGGCCGAGGGCGCGTTGGACAGCGTCAGCAGCTTGATGGCCACTGTTGTTTCGCAGTACTGCAGTGGCAAAGGGAGGGGCGGGGACAGGGACCTCAAGTGGACGGGGGATATGGGGAGTGGCTGGTGTGCCCGACTGCATCCCCTTGGCGAGCTGAGCTGCCACACGCATCATGTAGCACGCATTGCCATCCACAACTTGCTCAGCGGCTTTGCACAGTGGAAACTTGTGCAAATGACAGGACGGCAGTGGGACAGCATGAACCGAAGAGGCAGGCCTGGGCCAGCCCCATTTATTGCTTCTCAAGGTGGTGGGCGCATGGCAGATTAACAGAGCACACCAGCAGTGGGCGTCCCTCCCTCTTCTAACCTTTCATAACGCACCTTTCCGAGGTACACTTGTCCAAAGCTCCCGCTGCCAAGCTCGCGTATGAGGGTGAAGTCCGTCGAAGCCACTGCAGGCCAGGCACACAGGGGCAAGGCGGGTTGAATGCGGATTGAGGGGCTGACTAAGAGCACCGCCGACTATCAGGGGTTGTGTGCGATTGACCCCACCCCAGCCATGCGGTGACCACACCAGCGCACCGTCATTGAAGCCAGGCGGTAGCTTGGACAGATCGGTGGCCTCCAGCGGTGTCGAGGAACTGCCGCCGCTGGCACGGGCGGATACGGGGCCGCCGCTGCTGCCGCCGGAGCGCGATGCCTGCAACAGCGGCAGTGCCACCACTCCTGCCGCTGCCGCCCCTGCTGCTGGCATTCCTGCTGCGCCCACTGGTGCGGCTGCCGGCACATTCGCCGCTGCTGCAGGCTCGCCACCGGCTCCCCATGCCAGGTCAGAAGGCCGCATGCCATCTCCTGGAGGTGTCTGCACCGCCACGGCATCAAAGCCGTTGTCTGCTGCTCCCTTGCCTATCGCTTGCTTGCCGGCAGCAGCTGCCTTCAAACGCCGCCGCCGCGCCATGTAAGCGCCCGCTGCTGCCAGGGCAGCCACGCCCGCTACGGCCCCCACCACAATGCCGGCAATGGCGCCGCCGCTGAGCGTGCTGCTGTCATCCGTGCTGCCGCCGCCATTTGTGCTGGCATCATTAGTGTTTGTGACAGGAGCCTCGGTCAGGCCCACTTGGATGTCGCACAGCTCGATGCTGTCATTACTGCGCACGAGCGGCACCGAGATGACGACGTAGCTGCAGAGGCAATGGGGGGTCCGTGAAGCAGAAGAACGAAATCAGTGGTTGGCTTGATGGTGGTGGAAGTTGTGGGCAAGAAACAATGGATGCATGTGCACTCCACCCTGCATGGGCCACCCACGCCCCTTCCCCACCAGACCAGCAAAAAAAACTCCACCCTGCAGGGGCCACCCATGCCCCTTCCCCTCCAGACCAACAAAAAAATAAACTCACCGCCCCGTCACGTTGCAGGCGACCACGGCGGGCTGGCCCGGCTGCAGCGTCAGGCCTGCATCCCCGCACACCAGCCCATCTCGCAGATCCTGCTGGGCGCTGGACTTGACCAGGGCCCGGGCAAACGTGTTGGGGGCCACGCTGGGGCCGGCCAGCACGGTGATGGCCCCAACAGTGCCCGTGTATCCCAGGTCCACGCTCACCACGGCTGCAGGGATGACAGGAGGGGAAGCGATGTGGTTGACGGCGCCGAAACGGTGCAGCCAAGTGCCACGTCCAACATTGTTTTACCTTTTTACCAATGGGTAACAGTTTTACCATGTTCAAACGCACCTGCACCAAACGGCGCGCTGCCATCCCCAAGCGTCGGGTCGCCCTGCACGATGGCGCAGGTTGTGGGGCTGGCATCTGCGGCATGAGGAGTGGGGACGTAGCGAGAGGTGAGCTGCAGGCAGAGACTGCCCCCTGCTAGCCATCACATGAGTCGTGACTGCAGGGCGGGCGCTCAACTGGCTGCCTGATGGGAAGGCATCCATGGACGGGCACCGCAACAACACTGTTGCATCCGGTCCCCGCACCCGACAGGGCCTCCAGGTTGCTACCGCTGCCACTGGCTGTCACTTCCACCGCCTTGTTCATCGCGGCGTTGGTTTCCGCTGAATAAACCTGGAGGTCGCTCACGCTCATGTTGCCCTGGATGAACAGGACATGTGGGGAAGCGCGCAGTCACGCAGTGCATCGGTGGCGGGCAGCGGCTGGGGTTGCGCACAGGGAGTGGAGGTAACCGCCTGCTGCACGCCCACGGGATGCACGCCGTGCACACCTGCACCAAAGCTCCCATTGTTCGCTGTCGCTCACCTCGCTGAGCATCCCCGTCCACACAATCACATAGCGCCCTACTGCTCCTGCCGCAGGCACTGCCACCGTGCCGCGCGGCGGGATGTCGATGCCCTCCTGCAGGCGGAAGGGAGGTGGCATGAACAGAGACAGCGGCAGGGTGGGGCGCTGGGCACACTCATCGCCAGCCCCACTCGCAGGACAGCAGGGCGCTCAGCTTAGCCGCACAAGGCGGCCTATCCCGCCCAAAAGCAGCACAGCGGGTGCATGACTTGCCAGCCACTCACCGCCACCAGGGCGTTGGCCTGCACGGAGGTGCTGTTGCTGCCAATGTAGATGCTTGTGTTTGTCATGCCGCCACCAGACGTGACGACCACGGCAGTGACCTGCATGGCGTGGGTGGCGCTTCGGCAGCTCAACTGAGTGCCAGCAAGCAGCGCAGAGCCCAGCAAGCAGCACAGAGCTGACTGTGCTAGGCAAAACACATGGCCCCGCATATGTCACACATCTGAGCCGACACTACCCCCAAACCCTGAACTGGACCGCTCTCAGCT
Organism: Chlorella sp. Dachan; assembly: GCA_006782975.1. NCBI lineage: Eukaryota > Viridiplantae > Chlorophyta > Trebouxiophyceae > Chlorellales > Chlorellaceae > Chlorella > Chlorella sp. Dachan. The sequence continues at coordinate 1,838,862 of RRZL01000054.1, forward strand.
CACCTGGAAAGCGGCTTCCAAGTCCACAAACAGGTACAGCGGCTGGCTGACCTCCAGGTCTCCTTCTGGCGTCAAGAAGTAGCTGCCAGTATACGGCGTGTCAAAGTCGTTCTGTGCAGCCGTTTGGGGATGGGCGGTGGTCACAGTAAGCACTGCTTTGGCCACGCCGATGTGAGCAGCGCTGGACCAGGCAAGACTTCCACAAAGTGCACAGCAGGTGGCTGCAACCCCTCACCCTGTTGGGTGGGTGGTCATTCACCCCGCTGGCCTCCTGTGCTCCCGCCAGCCCCGCCAGGCCATAGACCTGTAAATCAGGGCCGCAGAGTTGGCAACAGCAGGTGGCCAGCAGCCCTGCTCCTACAACAGGTGCCGGCAGCACATGCTGCTGAAAGCGCTGGAAAACGTTCGGGCATACAAAGAGCGCGCTAACGCAAATAATGGGGGCAGCAGAAATCATGGGGGGCGGCAGAGCGGCTGAGCATCCGCAGGGGTGCAAAGCCGGCAGCCACGCTCTAACCTGGTTGCCGCCAGAAAACTGCAAGTAGGCCACTGAGCCGCCAAAGTACTGCAGGCAGGTATGGGGGTTGCCGCATGCTGGCTTTGGTATCAGGGGAATCAACAATGGTACGGCTTTGTTGCGCGTGCAAAGCAGTGATCCATGAGTGTGTTGCATCCTGTCGGCTGCTACCTGTGATGGCTGCAGCCACAATGTGCATCCACGCAGCACAACCCAGCCAGCCCCTGGTATTTCCAACGCACACGGGGCGTCTGGCCCAAGATGGGCGGGTAGCAGGGCAACCTGAGCGAGTCTCCCGGCTTGGCTGCAGCGCTGCCGGGGTTGAGCAGCAGCAGGTCGCTGGCGCTGCATGGGCGGGTGGCGGAAGCAAGGGGCGCCATGAACAAAGTGCACACTTGATCCACCCAGGGTCGACATTTCGCTACACAGAGGCGTGGCTTGCCTGACATTAAAAGTCCACGTCATGTCATAGGCGTTGGTCTGTACGGTGGCCGTCTCGGGCAGGGTGCCCAGGCCCGTGCCCGCCAGGCTGGAGCAGGGCAGCATGCACGTGCCCAGGCTGCAGGGGAGTGCAGGAGGCAGGCGTGGGTCAGCCACGGCTGTCAGCAGTGTCTGGCGCGCGTGCTGGCCAGCACAACAGCGAGCCCTATGCCAGGTGCCCGGCCCACACCAAAGCCCAGCACGCCTCTGCAAGCTTGCCCCTCACGTGTTGGTGATGGTGACAAATGTGCCCGGGGTGAACAGGTTGGGCTGGTTGAGGATGAGGGTGCTGGTCTTGCTCAGGCTGCCGCTCTGCGGCTTGTCAATCACCACCTCCTGCATGCGGAGCAGGTGGCAGGAGAGGCTGGCCGAGCCCTCAGGGCACAGCAACGGCAGCACGGCGGGCGTGCCGGTTGTCATGCGCAAGCCGGGCCTGGTGCTGTGCTCATCAACAGGGGCCTTGCTCACTGCTGGAGCATTCCCACAGTTTGCTGCCGAACAAACCCCAAGCCAATGCCAACATAACACAGTCCTCACCCGGCTGGTAACACCTGGATGCAAGCCATACAGGCGAGCCTGCCTCACACACTGCTGGGCCAACCCAGGCAAGAGCAGCAGGCAGGCCTACCCGGCTGGGGTCCATCACATACTTGGGGTCAAACAGCCGGGGGTCGACGCCCAGTACTTGGCCTGCACATGTGCGAAACGAGCCCATAAGCACGCAGGCTGTGCGTACAACGCAGCCCAGCAGCAGCCCAGCGCCCCTGTGAGGCACGCCCAGGTCTCATAAGGTGAGTTGTCCCACGCATGGAACCCGCAGCCAACCCCAGGGGCTGCACAGCGTACCGCAGAGGCCCGGCTCGTCGTTTTGGCCCTCGTTGCCCGGCCGCGCCACAATCGTACACGGCGACTTAAAGCCTGGGACCAAAAGTTTGAGGCAGGGTTACCATGAGGGGCAGGCATTCTGAGGCTGCGTCTGGCTTGCTGCTTCCCAGACGCGTATTGCAGGCTAGGCTGAGGTTGGCCACCTGCAGCCACCCCAGCTTGCACTCACCGACTGACGTCCAAGCCGGGTCTGGAATGGGGCCCCGCAGCAGGTTGCCTTCCAGCTGCAGCCACGCCAGGTTGGGCAGAGCTGTTTTGTCGCCCCAGGCAGGGGGCAGCAGCCCTGTAAGCTGGTTGTAGCTGCAGCAGGGCAGGGTGGGGCAGCAGGGGGGACACAGTGAGTGCAACTTAATCGACGACACCATACGCGCCTCTCAAGCTCGCTTGCCACGATGCCAGGCAGCAGCTACCGGGGCAACGGCGCACTGCTGCAGTTGCCCGTTGAACACCACCGCACAGGCGCCTCATCAAACAAACAGCCAGCTGAAGTGCGCGGCCGCGGCCTAAGAGTCAGCGGCACAGGGGGTGAGGAGGCACCTGAGGTCCAGCCGCTCCAGGTCTGGGTTGGCCAGCGTCTGCGGCAGCTGCCCGGCGAAGCGGTTGCCGCCCAGCAGGATCTGGTCGTGCGACAGCAGCACCAGCTCCTTGCCGATTGTGCCTGCATGTGGTGCAGGAGGGAGAAGGTGTGGCGCAGCACGCCGGCAGACGGTGACGCATGCTGCCCAGCAGGGGCATGCAGCAGCACGTGGCGCGTGCAACACCCTCCGCACCAGCAGCTAGGAAACCTTGCATGGCTGCCGCAGCAAGGTGGCTCCCCACCCCCAGCACGCCGGCACCTGTCAGTCGGTTGCTCCGTAGGTCAGCAGTGCTGAGAAGAGCGAAGGTGCTGGGGCTGAGCCACTCCGTCGGCAGGACACCCTGCAAAAACCATGGGGGAGGCACGACTGTCAAGTACCGCTGTGGCCAGCATTAGGACCGTCAACGAACCTCAGTCTCCAGCCGTGGCTCTCACCGTGAAGGCATTGCCCGACAGGTTGAGCTTCTCAAGAAAGCCGAGGTCTGCCAGGGCTGGCGGCAGCGGGCCAGCGAGGCCCAGGCCAGCCAGCTGTATCTCAGTGACGTTGCCGCCGTCACCGCAGACCAGCCCCTTCCACCGCTGCCCGGTGCCGCCGCCGCAGGGCTGCGTGCCATTCTGCCACGCTGCGCCAGGCAGACTTGCCGTCGCGGTCTGCCAGTTGCTGCAGGCGGCCGGCAGGCTGAGCAGCGCATTCGTCTGGGCCTGCTCGAATTGCGTTTGGCCTGCAAGGAGGGGGAGCGGCAGGCGGCGGCGGCTGGGGGGCGGGCAGCAGCAAGTGGGCAGCCGGCCCGGCTGTCTGGTACCCGGGCATGCTCTTGTGGGCCTTGTGAGCGCCGCACGCCAAGCGGCAGAACGGCGAGCGCCCTTGCAGCCGAGCGGCTCCTTACCGCTGGCTGGCAGCGCTGCTAGAAGCCCTAGTGCGATCCGCAGGAGGACCGCAGCAGCAATCCATCCTCGCGACATGCCTCTGGCCCGGAACCGCGCGCAACGAGGGTGTCTCACTCCATCGCCGCCTGCTCAGAGGCTGCCGCTGCGTGGTTTCGATTGCCTGTCAACTACCAAGCCCCACAGGCCGGGCGAGAGACCACTTGCAGACGGGGGCCGGCACCGCTGGCGGCAGCGGGAGGGCGGCACCACCACCGGATAGTGGTGTTGTGCACGCATTCGCGGCCTCATGTGAACAGCAGGGCAGGCCTTAATGAGCAACAACCCGAACTGATCAGCAGCTGAGAGTAGAGGGCTCTCAGAAGGTTTAGAAGGGTGGGGACGCCGCAAGCCAGCGTGGGTCTTTTGCAGTCGGCACCGCTGCACCGCTGCATGCGCACTTCACTGCTTGCCCTGCCCGCCGCGGCCCTGTGGTCCGGGCTTGACGACCTCGTCTACATCACCCGTGGGCCCCGCCTGCAGCATGCATGGAGACACGCATAGTTCATGTGTCCAAGCCTGTGTTGCATGGCTCGCGCTGCCCAGTCGCTGCAGGCACCACTCGGGCACGAGTGGTGCCTGCAGCAACATGAAGGCCAGCCATCTGGTCCGCAGCTCAACCATCTGTGTGCCATGCGCACCCACCTGGCGGGCCTCACTCAGCGGCTGGTTGGCGGCGCCGCTCCCGGGCACCTTGGTGTCGGCGGTGGGGTCTCCGAACCGGGCCTGCAATGTCAGGGCGCCAGGGTCTGTGGCACGGGGGCCCTCCTGGCAGGCGGGCTGCAGCAGCAGGTGCGAGTTGTGCAGGCAATGGAGGAGGTGATGCACTGACCGCGTCTACGGCCCCGGTTGGCGTGGAGGCGGCGGCGCCCGCATCCACGCCTCAGCAGCCCTGAGCGTGGCCTCCTCCTGGCTGTCCGTGACGTACGACCCGCGCCGAGGCTAGGCAAGAGGAGGCGGAAGCGACGCAGGGGCAGGAAGGATGTGAGGTGCGCGGCTGCTATGGTAAGCCAGAGTCAACCACCTGATTCTTCCTAGTTGGTGCCCTGCTTCGCCCCGACTGCCGCCCCCATGCTCGCATCGCTGCACCTCCCCGGTGCTGGCTGCATTGTATACCTCAGCCAGCATTACCGTACGCCATCACAGCCTATTCGATCTTGCCAGTTGCAACCCTTCCCGTGGCCACCCATGCCAACTTTCGCCTCTAGACTTTTTCCTCTCATGCTGAGCAGCGGCGGCAGCGGCAGGGTAGAGCATTACAGCGTGCGCATTGGCGCCGGCTGTGCGATGTGGAATGATAAAATTGTTCTTCTCGTTAGGGGGGAGCACAACCAAATGCTGAGAGCACAAGAACAAGCGGAAACAGGAAGGGGTGGGACTACAGAGCTACACTCGGGGTCGGCGGCGGGTGGCCGCCAGGCGGCGCCAGCTGCTTAGAGCACGGCGGCGCGGTCCTCAGCGGACAGGATGGTCAGCAGGTTGTAGCCTGCACGCAGGGGTGAAAGGAGCACACCAGTGAGCCCACGCAGACAGATTGGGAGGCAAGCAGCCCGCAAGTGTCCGCCTGTCTCCAGCACTCGGTAATTGGCGGCCCGGCATCCCCCATCGCAAGCCGGCCAAACCCAACGCTCCGAGAGACTTACCGAAAGGATCCGCCACGTGCTTGCTCCTGATGCAGGGGAAGGAAATGGAAAGGTCAATCCCAAGTCCTGGTGCGCAGTGCGGCTGCCTGGCAGCGCACGCAAAGCGTCCCAACCCGCTTCCTGCCATGCACCCCTCCTGCCATACCACCAACACCCGTTCACCACAAGGCTCACCAGTTGGCGTAGGGGCCCTCGCCGGTCACCGCCGCCTGCACAAAGAAGCCCAGCATGGAGACCATGGCCAGGCGGCCGTTCTTGATCTCCTTCACCTGCGGGGAGCATGGGTTGGGCGGGGCAGGGGAGCGGCAGGTCAGCGGGCTGTGCTGCTTCTCAGTGGACAACCGCCCATGCAAAACAACACGCAGTTGGCTCCAGATGGTGGATGCACCAGGACGTGCAGCCCCATTCGAAGCAGTGCATCCTAGTGCATCCCGCAAAACCATGCCTGCTCCCCACCTTCAGCTCAGCCAGCACCTCCGGGTCGTCAGCCAGGCCCAGGGGGTCAAAGGGGCCGCCTGCGGCAGGAGCGGGTGGGGTGGGGTAAGCGGCGCGTGAGCGCGTGGGCAGGTGCGCAATGTGCATCAGTTGACCAGCATTAGATGCCGCGGCTGGTTACCGCCTCAGCTGCCAGGCCAATGGGGGCTGCCTGGGAGGAAAAATGCCCTCACCGGGGTACAGGTTGTCCATGTTGGAGTACACAGACTCGTCAAACTTGCCCACACCCGGGGCGTAGCCGGCAGGGCCGTCCTCTGCGGGCAGGGGAGGGGGGCCCAAGGAGCGGGCAAGGTCAGCAGAGGCACGCTCCAAAGGCACGCTCCGCAGCGGGCTGCTGGTTGCCAACCTGCTGCACGCGCAGCGCAGACCTGGCTGCATTGCTTGCTACATTGCTTGCCGCAACTCACCCCGCACTGCAGCCAGGCTGTGCAAGCCGGCCACCCCACCGTGCACCCCCCTTTCACCCCCTCACCGGTGCGGCGGTAGTTCTCGGCGGCCGCCATCAGGGCCACGTTGATGGCCACCACGGCGAACAGGGGCAGCGGGTTGTTGAAGTTGACGAAGGGCACCGCAAACCAGTTGAGGGTGCCGCCGTTGAGCATGGCGGCGCCGGTCTCAAACCAGGTGGCGCCCTTGACGTCAGCGCCGTTGGCGGCCAGGCCCTCCGGGATGATGGCGCCGGCGGCGGCAAGCATGGCCCAGCGGGCGTGCAGCAGCTCGTTGGCGCGGTACTTGGCCAGGGTCTCGGCGTCCTTGGCCAGGCCCAGGGGGTCGTAGCCGTAGTCGCCGGGCAGGGTGCCGTTCAGCACGGGGTTGATCTCGTCGCGCGCCAGCAGGCCGCCTGCGGCGCAGCAGCGGGCGGGAGCGGGGGGAGGGGTCGACACGGGGCGGGGCGGCGCGCTGCAACCTTCAGTGCGGGCGGCTGTGCCACCACAAGTACACTGCGGGTGCTGAGCAATGGCACACGGTGCGAACAAGCAGCCCGGCGAATGGATGCA
>RRZL01000054.1:1848282-1858684 GCA_006782975.1 Chlorella sp. Dachan
CCGCCTCTGCCGCTGCTGCTGCCGCCTCACCGTCCAGCATGGGCAGCGGCTCAACATCCTCATCCAGGGCAAAGCCGCCGCCGCTGCTGGTGCCGCCGGTGGCGCCGCCAATGTCAGGCAGCAGGTCTGCTGCTGCCCCCAGGCTGGCGGGCGTGACACGCATGTCGCTCAGGCCCGGCAGCGGGGCGGCGCCGCCAGACAACGGCGTGCGGCCGGGGGTGGGGCCGGGCCCCGCAAACAGCTCGTCCGGTGGCACCGCCATCACCTCGTCATCCATCACTGCAGGGGAGGCAGGGGAGGCAGGGTGGGGCAGGCTGTTAGTGGTGTTGGCTCAAAGCTGGCACAAGAAGGTCGCATCATGGTTGCGCACGCACGCAGCAGGTGGTTGCCATGCACAGCAGGCAGCGTCCTGCTTCCGGCATGCCCCGCCTATCACAGCAACTTACCCGGCGAGAAGGTCTCGTCCAGCGGGGCTGCGCCAAAGAACATGTCGACCTTGTCACGGGGCGCCTCCACGCCCTGCGACCGCAGCCGCTCCAGCTCCGTGCTGCGGGGCGGGCGGGGGGAGTTGGGGTGGTGTTGGGGCGAGGCTGCACTGTTGGGGCGAGGCTGCACTGGGTACATACCGAGCTGCTGCTGCCCAGCCTGCCAGCTGCTGTAGCCTTGAGCATACACTCGGCAGAGCGGCCCATCTGCCAAGCGTGTGCGCAGCCAGGCAGCAGCCTGCTGGGCGCACCTGAAGCGGCGCTCCATGGCGTCGCCGTCCACTTCAAAGCGCTCCTCCTCGATGCCAGGCCCCGTCCAGTGCGAGCCAAACAGCTCGGAGATGTCCTGCGCCAGGCAGGCCAGCAGCACTGTGAGATAGATTGGGCAGCAGGGGCGGGCCTACAACTGCGTCTCCGCTTGCTCGTGCCCACACTGCTGCGCTGCCGCCGCGCTCGAGCCCAGCGCACCTGTGCCACCGTGACCGAGGCGCCGCCCAGAGCGCCGCCCATGCTGGCGCCCAGCTCCGCCTCGGGAAAGAGGCTGGATTCGAAGCTGGGGAACAGTTCGTTGCCCACAAACTGCGCCATGGGGTCGTACTCGCTGTCCTGCTCCGGCACAGGTGGGTGGGGATGGCGAGGCGCGGCACCTTAGTCCAGTCCCGTGCTTGCCGCCAGCATGCAGTGCACCAGCAGCTGCATAGAGATCTGACCAGCCATGTACCCCTCTGTTGGCCTTCCAACACCACCGCCGCATGCAACCGCAGCTGGGCCGCACCTGCAGCGTGATGGCCATCTCCGGAGCCACGCCGCCGTCCGGCAGGTCCACCTGCGTGCCGCCGCCGCCCGCATTCTGCAGGCCGGTGGGGGAGTGCAGCAGCGTGGGCTGTTCTGCCCTCCCTAATGCTGATGGGTCTACCAGCTGGCTTACGCTGTGCAGCATGCACAAAGCAGCTGGGCAGCAGGCGAGGAACGCAGAGCATCGGCTGAACCAGCACGCACCCGTGCGAGGCCGCGCAGCGCCAGCCCCGCATCCTCCTCCAGGAACTGTAGCTTGCGCAGGTAGAGGCGCACGAGGCCCAGCAGCAGCTGGCCCGACAAGCGCAGCGCCAGCGGCGCCTCTGGGTTGATGATCGAGTCTGCGGGCGCAGAGGGAGGGCGGCGTTGCGTTGGACGAGCGGCGGCGGCGGCGGCGGTGGGCGCACGGGCTCCGCGGGCCCTCCACACTCACCAACGGCCGCCGGCAGGCTGCAGTTGAAAACGTCGGCGCGCTTGAGGCCGCGCTGGCTCCAGCTCGCAATCCATATGGGCCCTAGGGGCCCCCGCTTAGACAGGACCTGCGCGCTGTAGAACATGGCGGCTGCGGGGGCCGACGGGCCCCGCCCGGGGCTGTTTCGCGCCGGGCGCGGGGGGCGCGAGCAGGGGGTTGTCTGTTGCGGGCGCCCGGCGAACTTGCAACAGGTGGGTTGTGCAACAGCAGCTGCGCAAAAGTCCTGGCAGTGCGGCGGGGCTAGCCAGACGGTGGCAAATTTGACTTGGGCGGCGGCGGAGCGCTCGGCTCATGCGCCCGCCTGCCCAGCCCTCTGCTTGAGCTTCCTCCCTGCAGCTGACTCTGCTGTATGCATTGAGGCACAGATGTGTGGCATGACACCCGCAGGCCGATGTGTGGCTCTGCCTGCTAGCATGCCCTCCTGCCCAAGGGCATCCCGGCTCGCCGCAGGCAGCCCTGTGGCCCAGCCACTGGTCAACAGCTCTCGTGCTTTGTGTCGTGCAACTTTACATGCATCTCAGCGCACCAACCCAACAACCAGTCACGACGCTTCTCAGGCCTGCATGGCGTCCTCGAAGTAGATGGGCTGGCAGGCCAGGGTGCACAGGTTGACCAACACCACGCAGCCGGTGGTGCAGAAGTTGGGCACCGCCACCAGGCGCACGCTGCCGCCCTCCACCTCCGCCACACCGGTAGCGAACGCCGGCTGCCCGCCCGCAAACAGCACGTGAGGGGAGGACTCCAGAATGAAGGGGTCTGACTCGAAGTAGGGGTAGGCCGCCAGGGTGTCGGGCGCGGTGGGCGCCAGGTGCCGCCACTGCAGCAGCTTGCCCAGGATGGTGGCCCGGTCCTCAATGTCGCTGTACCTGCAAGGGGTGGGAGGAACCAGGGGGCAGGGATGTGTGATGTGGCACAGGGCAGGGAGGGAAAACGAGGGGTGGGCAGCTGGCGGCTGTGCGCCATCTGCTGAGGAGCGGCAGACTTTGCCACCAACACCAAGGCAGCACCCATCCATGCATCCATCCTGCCCTCGGGCGCTCTCACACTCAGCCCAGCCCACCTGTACACATCGTCCACGTTCTGGCCAGAGGTGCCCAGGAAGGTGACCCCATCCACGTCAAAGTCGTGGGGGTTGGTGGCGCGCAGCAGGCTGGAGTAGGCGGCCGCCCCCGGGAACAGGCAGCGGTGCAGCGGCTGCTGGGGCAGCGTGTAGTTGGCTGGGTCGCCTGCCCCAGGCATGATGTCCACTGGGACGGCCGCCGCCAGCTCGCTAAGAGCCATGTCCACGTCCCTGCAGGGCGAGGGACGAGGGGGTTGTGGAAGAGCCCAAACCATAGGTTCCGTTTGCAGCTTGGCACAAGGAAGGCGGGGAGGCAGACGCTCAAAAGGTCAATCGGCTGCCAGTACCACGGCATGCAGTTGTGCCCAACCACCCTGCTCCCTCTCCTGAAACGCCCAAACCGGCTGCAGCCACCCCCGCACCTGAGGGGCCCCAGCGCCGCCGCCTGCTGCCGCACGCTGCTGTATGCGGTGGGCTGGCTGAGCGCGGAGCTGGTCTTCAGCAGGCCGCCGGCCACCACCACACGCGCAATGCGGCCCACCACGCCGCTGCGCTCGCCCTCCCCGCCCAGCAGGCCGCCCAGGTAGTCGACCAGCATCTGCAGGCGCAGCGGGCTGCCCTCGCCGTCGCTCACGCCCAGCCCCGACACAAGCGCCACGTACCTGCGCCAGGTGGGGGGTGGGGAGGGCGGGACGAGGAGACGGCGCTGAGCACACGTGGGCAAAAGGGCAAGTGTGGAGAAGGCACACCTCCCCACACAGTCAATCCAAGCACCGGCCCCAATCACCCAGCGCCCCAGCCCCCGCCTCACTTGTCCTCGCAGCGCGGCAGCGGCGGCTGGGGCGGCGCCCCCGCGTACACGCAGCCCGTGACCTCAAAGTCGCCGTTTGGCAGCACGTGGCCGCGCACTGCCGCCACCACGCCCGTCACGCACTCCCCCACGGGGCAGGCATCGCCGCACAGCGTGACGCGCGCACCCTCGTCCTCCAGCACCAGCCTGATCAGGGGGATGATGGGGTTGGGAGCTGGGTGGGGATGCCGGGACCAAGAGGTGGAGGGAGGACGAGGCAGCCCCAAAACCCAAGAGGGGCGGCGACTGTGAAAGCCAGGCTCAAGCGGTGTGCACACCATGCTGCACCATACTGCACAAGACCTCATCAGCTGAGCACGACACTCCCCTCACCCCCAACAGCGCGACACCCCTCACCTGTCCTCCGGCTGCGTGAAGCGCGCCCGCCCCAGCTGCTGGCCTAGGCTGCGGTCCTTGACATACCTGGGAGGGACACGGGCACCAGGATGGTGGGCAGCAGTCAACGGTGGGCAGGTGGGCAGGCAGCAGCATGACTGCACCCCAACCCAGCACGCTGCGCTGCTGTAGCTTGCACACACCCACACTGCATGCGAGCGACGGAACCCCGCACCAGCACCAGAGCCCTGGCAAGCGGCAGCTGATCCATTCCAGCATGGTGAAGCTGATCCATTCCAGCGCGGCGGCACCCCACCACCACCACCCTGCTGCGCCTCACTCGTCCAGGATGGACGGCTTGAGCGCCATTTCCTTGTACAGCGTGCCCACCACCGCCACCTCGCCATCCTCCGGCACCGACAGGATGCGCATCACTGCAGGCCAGGGAGGCGGCAGCAGAAGCTCAGCTGGCGGGAGTCGCGGGCACCGTGCACAGCGAGAAGATGGCGTGGGCTCTGGCCATGCCCACGGTTGAAGGCAACACGCCCAGCACTGCACACCGCCGCCACCGCCCGCCCGCACCTTGGATGCCGGGCCAGGCGCTGCGTGCGGCCGCCTCCAGGTGGGCGCGCATCTGCAGCAGCCGGTAGAAGTAGAGCTGCGCGTACTGGCGGTCGTACTCCTTGTGCTTGAGCAGGAAGCGCTCGTCGCGGCAGGCGTAGGAGGCGGAGGCGCGGACCACCGTGCCGGTGGGCGCGCTGGCGTCGTCGCCCGCCGGCGGCGCCAACAGCTCATCAAAGGTGGCCCTGCGACGGGGGAGAGGGAGGGCAGTATGCCTATCAGACGAGTGGCAAGCTGGGCAGCAATGGGACGGGAGGACAGTAGGCTGCGCGGTAGGCTGTGCGGCGGCAGCGGCGGCGGCTCACTTGTGCGGTGGGGCCTCCAGCCCGCTGGGCAGCACCTCCATGGCGCTGCTGGTGAGCGGCTGCCTTCGAGAGCGAGGCGAGGAGCGGGCAGGAGGCTGTCGGGCGGCTTTGCACAACTTGAACTGGGTTGTGGCGTCTCTGGCGATCCAGCAGGCTCGCAAATGTGATCACCAACCGCGGGCAGACAACAGGTGGTAAGAGGGCAGCCCTGCTTGCCTGCATGCGCGCATTTCTTGCTTTGCTCGTTTGCAGTGCCGCTCGTCGATCGGCGTTGCTATTTCAATTCACCGGCCAGCGGACTTCAACGATCAGGCAGCCCCCAGCCCCCAGCCGAACCGGCGCCCCGGCCCCCTTGCCTGAGCACCAAGCGAGCCCAGCGCCGCCCCAGCAGAGCCCACACGACCGCGCAGCAGCATGGCCGCCAGCAGCGATGCGGGAGCCACCGCGGGCAGCGAGGCGGCGGCCGTGGGGGCGGCGCCTGCGGCGGCCGCGGCAGCAGACAGCTTCAAGGAGCAGGTGAGGGCTCTGCTTTCTGTGCATCGGCTTGAACTGCACACTGCCGAGTAGCTGTGCGAGCAAGCATGCCTTGCGCCAAGCAGCGGTGGAGCCTGGCGGCGGCGAAGCACCAGCACCCGCACGGGCGCTGGGAGCGTTTGACCGCGAGCTGCACTGATCAGGCACCTGCCCCTACCGACGCGCCCACCTCTGCCTGCCGTGCAGGGCAACACCCTGTACAAGGAGGGCCAGTTCCTGAAGGCGGCGGCAGCGTACACGCAAGGCTTGAAAGCGGACCCCACGCACTCGGTGCTCTACAGGTGCCGCCGCCCGCCAGCGTGGTTGCTCGGTGTAGGCAGCGAGGCAGGCGCGGGCGCAGCTGCTCCTGGAGTGCTAGTGCCGCTGTGGGCTCCCCGCGGAACTTTGAACAGCCCATGCCTATAAAACCTCTCACCTGACCGTTGCGCCTGCACCCACCCACTGCAGCAACCGGTCCGCGGCGCTGCTGCAGCTGAGCAAGACGGGCAAGGCGCTGGCGGATGCAGAGGAGTGCATCCGGCTGCGCCCCGACTGGGACAAGGGCTACTTCCGCAAAGCAACAGCCCTGGAGGCGCTGGGGCGCATGGAAGAGGTGGGCGGGTGCTGTGAGGGCTGGGGGTGCGGCCGTGGGTCTGCAGGCGATGTGCAGGAGGGTTGTCGGGCGTGGGTGCGTGTGCCTTGTTACCGCTTTCCGCTGCCCAGCGTGTGGTGGGCAGGCCTAGTGCAGCTGGGGACATCGTTTGGTGATGACCATGCTGCACCCACCCTCCCTGCTCACACCTGCGTGCTGCCCGCCGCCCCCTGCAGGCGCTGCAGTGCTACCGCAGCTCGCTGGAGCGCAACAAGGAGAGCAAGCAGCTGGCGGAGAAGGTGAGAGAGGTGCCGTGTGCTGACTGTTGGCGCATGCTGTAAGCTGAGTCGCTGGGCTTGCAGGTGTGCAGATGCTGGTGTGCTGTGGGACGGGCGCCTGCTTGTGCTGGCTGTAGTTGCAGAGCAATCTCTTTGATCTACTGGCTGCTGCTCATGTGCACCAAAGACAGCCCCCCCCCTGCTCGGCGCCCTGCAGGTGCGGGTGCTGACGAAGATTGTGGACAAGAGCAAGCGCAGCAACGGCAGCGGCAGCGCCGCCGGCTCGTGACATCAGCTCTCAGAGAAGCACACCGACCTGGCCAGGCGTTACACCTGCCATGAATGAATGACCATGACGTGATGCAGATCCGTCCCTCTCCTCCTTTGCTTGACTGTGTACCATGACTGACTCACCACACGGCAAGCATGCCGTGATGCAATCCAGAAGCCTGTGTTGAGTGTGGAGCCGGCAGCGGCGGAGGGAGTCTGTGCAGCTGGAGGCGTGTGTTTCACGGGGCCTGGGCAGCTTCCATGCTCCGAATACACAACATCTGCGTCGATTGGTTGCTATGCAAAGTCCATCAACGTGTTTGCTCGCCTACGTCACGGCCCGGCGGCGCGCCTGCGGCCTTGGCGCCTGGCGCCGACGGGCGGCATCTGCACGAGACGTGAACATGCCCGCCCGTGCGCTGTGACTCACTCAAGCCTTTTGCGCTCCGGCTTCAGCCATCCCGGGTGTGCACAGTTGTTGCGCAGGCGAGTTGCGCAGTGGGCAGGCGCGCCCCGCTGCTTGCAGGGCCGGCAGGGGCTGCCACGAGACACAGGCGATCTCACTCATGCCCAGCATGGCCGCGTTTTACTCACCAAACGCCCCTGGGCTGCCACCGCCGTCGCCGCCGTCGGCGCCGCCGCGCCAACCCGCCTCCTTTCCCTCTTCCCTACCAGCCTGCAGGCGAGCTCAACCTCAGGTTAGATCAATCTCCGCACAACTCAGCCTGGACACGCCCAGCGATGGCGGGGCTGCAACAGCGGCTTGACGCCGCGTTTGGAGCGCTCGCCGGCGGCGGTGAGGCGCCAGCTTGGAAGCCATCGCAGCAGCAGATCTTTCGATCGGGAGCGCCCGTCAATGATGGCAACAGCAGCGACGAGGAGTACGAGGAGCGGCAGCGCCGCGAGACAATGCCAGGTGTGCAGGACGTGGATGAGGACTGGGTGGACGAGGGGTGGGCCAGTTGCATGTTGCTGCTCTCGCTCTCGTAGTTCGGCACTGCATCAAGCTCTGCTCCTCCGCACCGTGCTGCAGGGCTGGCGCAGTCACTAGTGGAGGAGGACGCCCCAGATGCAGAGGGATTCAGGTGCGGGATGCCGTGCATGTTACACGATGACGAGTGCAGGGTGCCCAGCTCGCCTGCCGCTGCCCCGCTCGCCTGCGGTGCTCTCAAAGCTCCCTCGCCCCACCACTGCCGAGCCTGCAACCCTCCACCCCGCTACTTAGGCCTTCCACTGCCTTTTGCCGGGCGCTGGACGCTGAAGAGGAGTACAATGAGGTGGATGAGGTGGCCACCGGCCTCATTGAGCGGCGGCGGGGGCGCGAGGCGCTGCCGCCACGCGACACCCAGGTAAAGCTCGATTGTGTGGCGTAGCTTGCAACGTGCTAGTGACTGGTTGGGAGGTGCTGCTGCTGCCTGCAGGGGGCATGGGCATTTTTGGTGGCAGGATCCGCCTTTTCCATGGTAGTTTGCGCAAGCCCGATGCTCCGCTGCTGCCCAATACAACCTGTCTACTCATGCCAAGCAGGTGCTGGACGACAATGTGTACGAGCAGCGTGCGGCGGCAGCAGCGGCTGCAGCAGCGGGCGGGGGCCAGCCGGCCAGCATGGAGGTTGAGGAGTCGGTTGAGGAGCCGGCAGGCGCAGCTGAGGAGCCGGCAGGGGCAGCGGCACATGCTTCAGCTTCCACAGATGCTCCAGTGCTGCGCCGCTCCAGCCTGAGCGGCAGGACGAGCAGCGGCGGCAGCGAGGAGGCCGGCAAGGAGAAGAAGAAGGTCCGGTTTGAGGGCGTCGCGGCTCCCTACGTGCCGCCCTCGCGGCGGCCAGGCTACGTGCCCAGGTGGGTGGGCTGGACTGTTGTCGAGTGACCCCTTGGCGGGATGGGTGGCTGTGCACGTCTGTGTTGGCTTGCTGGCAACGGGCTGCTTTTGTGTTCACTGGTGTCCTGGAGCTGAAGCCGCACACCAACCCTGGCATGCCTGCTGCTGCAGGAGCACGGAGCTGCCTCCTGGCCCAGGCGACCAGCCGCAGCGGCAGAGCCTGAGCACGGTGCCAGACCATGTCAAGCACCCAGACCGCTACCGCTGCTACGGTAGGTCTTTACACCAAAACCAACTGTTACGAAACACAAGCTCCTTGTTTATCCCATGCAAGCAGCACAGAGACGCTTGCATCCTGCTGCTGCTTCCACCACTCGCAGTGCTGGATGAGCCGCTGGTGGTGGGCGGCGGTGTGGGCCAGCTGGCGGGCGAGCAGGGCAATGTGCGCCAGGCGTGGGGCACGCCAGAGGCCGCTGGCGAGGAGCCGGAGCCCGAGCGGTGGGAGGGGCCGGTGGGCGTGGCGGGCGCTGTGCAGTTCCGGCCCCGCAGGCAGCGGGATGAGGGCGGCATGGCGGCGGAGGGCAGCGGCGCGACGGCAGCGGATGCAGTTGCGGGCAAGAAGGCAGCGCAGCCTGCCGTGGCGGCGGCATTTGATGATGAGGGGGTGGAGGTGGAGGAGGAGGGTGGCGAGGATGCGGCCATGCCGGACGCTGAGCCACAGCCCAAGGGCAAGCAGCGGCACTACCGCACCAGCCGGCGAACCAGCGATGACTGAGCTGGGTCATGTGATGCGTGCCGCAACCTGGCCTGCATGCTGATTTGAGTATGCCTTATCAAGTGTCACACGTTTGGTGTCGATCAAGAGGATGAGAACAGTTTGGAGGCAGGGAGGGGGGCTAGAGCATAAAAAGCAAGGCAGAAGAGAACCATAGCAAGAGCAGGGCAGGGGCTGAGCCGTCGGGCGCGCAGCACGCAACGTTAAAATAGGTCAGGGTTGGAGTACACGTCAAAATCAGTCAGTCAGTTGATGGTTCCAAGTTCGTCAAGCTAGGCAGGAATCCTAGGGAGGGAGCCGGCAGGGAGCCGGCGGGCATGAGTGGTCTAACTCCACCCGCCGCCCGCCCGCCTTCACGGCGGCGAGGCGGGCGGCATGGTGGGCATGCGCTCGGGGGAGGGGGTACAGGACAGGGAGCGCAGCTTCTCCAGGTCGGGCGGGCGGTCAAACTCGGAGAACTCGTCCTCGTACTGGTCGCTGCGGCAGGGCAGGGGGAGGGAGGCGGGAAAAGCAGAGGGTGGGTCGGGGATCAGCGGGGCGTGGCATGCCTGAAGCAGGTGGCGCCACAACCCCTGTCCTCCTGCAATGCACTGCATCCCATGGCATGTGACCGCCCTCCTTCCCACCATGCTGGGCTGTGATGCCCACCCGGTGAGTGCAACTCTTCACAGTGCATACCACCCGCAACTGCCCACCCGTCCACCCTCCCACCCCACCCACCGCAGTGCCTCCAGGTTCTGCTCCTCCAGCAGCGCCACGTTGGTATAGGAGAAGCCACGGAAGCCGGGGGAGGGGCGGCTGCCGCTGGACCCGCTGGCGCTGGAGAAGCTGCCGCCGCCGCCGCCGCCCTCCACGCTGCTGTACTCGCCCTCGTCCCCGCTGCCCATGGGGCTGCCCGACACCGAGGCCGCGTCCTCTATCTCAATCTCCATGGTGCGGCTGGTGGCCAGCCCCGCCACCGAGCCCATGCGGGTGCTGCCGGCAGCAGAGCTGAACAGCTCCTCCTCCTCCCCATCCAGCGCGTCCCGCGGCTCCCCCGCAGGCAGGTCGCAGCCGCTCAGCACAGTGCTGCTGCGGGTGGGGGCCACTGCCGCCACTGGCCGCTGCTGCGGCGCCAGCCGCGACAGCTGCTCGCCGCCACCGGCCGCCTGGCGCTGCAGCAGGTCTGCTGCGGCGCGCACCACGCTGCCGGGGGAGGGCTCCACCCCCATGTCTGACCCGCCCGCCAGCGA
>RRZL01000054.1:1858726-1877002 GCA_006782975.1 Chlorella sp. Dachan
TCCGCCAGCGCGTGCCGCAGGCTGCGCCGCCGCGTCGACGCGCGCTTGCTGCCCGCCCGGCTGTGCGAGCGCGAGGTGGGCAGCGAGGAGGAGGGCAGGGGGCTGAGGGAGGCGCTGGTGGCGCCCAGGCCCGCCAGCCCAGCCGCCCCCACCTCCAGCATGTCGCTGCGGGACGAGTCCAGGTCCAGCGCCAGGCTGCGCTGGCTGACGGGCTTGGAGGAGAAGTAGGAGGTGTCGGTGTCGCAGTCGGGCTGCGGCACAAACGCCACCTTTTGGCGCGCCAGGCTGGCCCAGTCCACGCCCGCAAACCAGGGGTGCAGCTTCACCTCGCCCGCGCCCCTGCAGGGTGAGGGCGGAGGTGAGGGCTGGACGTTGAGGTGAAACGGACTCGATCGCACATATGCAACAGGGGCACATATTCATGCATCATCCCAGCTACCTCCAGCCCATGCTAGCCTCACGCTAGTGCAGCACTGCTGCTCCTGCCCTCCCGACCCGCCCCTTCCCGTCGCCCACCTGTGCCCCAGGCGCTGCTTGGGGTCCAGCGTGAGCAGGCGGTCCACCAGGTCTCGGCACTCGGCCGACACCTCCTCGCAGCCCTCCGGCCAGCTGATGTTCCTGCAGGCGGGTGGCAGTGTGGTGGTGCGGAAAGTGCGGTGAGCCGGGCAGAGGTAGCTGAGCAGGAGCGTGAGAGCGTCACGAAGAACCCAGGGCCTGCAAGGCCCTCGCACGCGTGGCACCACCAACCACCAAAACCCCCACCCCACCTGTCCAGGATGTTTTGGAAGATCAGCTCCGGCGTGTTGGCTGCGAAGGGCGGGGCACCCTGCAAGGCAGCAAGGGAGAGCAGGTGCTGTTTTGCCAGCTGTGGTGCATCAGACTACGGGTGGTTGCATCAGCAGCTACGCATGCAGACTGTGCTTCGCTCTCCACCTGCCTGCAACCACCACCACGCACGCTGCCCCCCGCCGTGAACAGCCTGCCCAGCCAGCAGCTCACCACCACAAACTCGTAGAGGATGACGCCCAGCGACCACCAGTCCACCTCCAGGCCGTGCCCCGTGCCCAGCAGCAGCTCAGGGGCCAGGTAGTCAGGCGTGCCCACCGCTCGGCGCGGCTCCTCGGCGGCCGCCAGCCCTGGCGGCAGCCTGGGGCTGGCCAGCAGGCTGGCCTCCCGCAGCATGTCGGCTTTGGAGGCGGGGCTGGCCGCTGCAGCCAGGGCGGCGTCGCTGCCCAGCGCTGAGTTGGAGGTGCGGCGGGGCACCCGGGGGGAGCAGGGCGCCGAGGCGCCGTCCAGCTCCATGGCCACAGCGGGGGCCACCGGGTCGGTGCTGTCGATCACACCGAAGCAGGACAGGCCTGCAAAATAAGTATGTGGAGCATGGAGGGCAGCAGCGTTGCAGTACTCGCCGCCAGTCCACTTGCAGCTAGCGCCAGGATTACACACCACGTGTGCCATCCCCAGCTGAGCCAGCCAAACCCAGCAGCCGGTCCCACTGCCCTCTCCGCACCAAAGTCGGTCAGCTTGATGTGGCCGTTGGAGGAGACGAGCAGGTTGTCGGGCTTGAGGTCGCGGTGGATGATGCCCTGTGTGTGGCAGTACTCCAGCGCCAGCACCGCCTCGGCCACATACTGCCGCGCCACATCCTGCAAGCAGCACAGCAGGGAGGGGCAGGGAGAGCTCACAAGCGGTGGGCGAACAGCAGGGGAGCAGGCATGCATGTGGTGCAGGAAACGGCTGTCGCACTGCCCTGATTGCAAGCAAGTATGCTCTGCCTGCTACCCAGCCCCCACCTCATCCAGTGCACCCAGGTTGCGCAGCAGGGAGAAGCAGTCGCCGCCGTTGAGGTACTCCATCACGATGTACAGGTTGTCGCGCGAGGTGAAGGAGTAGTAGAACCGGACCTGGGCGGTGGGGCGGGCAGAGGTGCAGCAGCTCGACAGGGTGTGCAGCAGCTCGACAGGGTGCACGAAACGAGTGAAAAAACGCTCAGGCGTCGCACCCCATCAACCGGTGCCCCTGCTCTGCCAGCCAGCGCACCCACTGGCCCATGCGGGGCGCGCCCACCACATGCTGCTGGCCTCACCACAAACGGGTTGTTGGCCATGGCCAGGATGTTGCGCTCGTTCTTCACGCTCTGCACCATGTTCTTGCGGATGAGGTCCACCTTGCGCATCACCTTGATGGCGTACAGGTCCCCCGTCGCGCGCTTGCCTGCGAGGGGCAGGGGCGTGAATGCAAGCAGCATGTCAGCAGGGCAGGCGCATGCTCCTTGACGACCAAGCGCCGCAAGACGGGCAGCAAACTGAGCCAGACAGCTGGAAGATCAGACTAGCAACATGTTCTCCACCCATACCACATGTCCAGGCAATGCAGTCATCAGCACACACCCATGCTCACGCAACAGCAGCACTCACGGGCCAGGTACACGCGGCCAAAGGCGCCGCGGGAGATGGGCTTGAGGATCTCAAAGTCGTCGATGGACATGGAGCGGTCGCCGCGCGGTGTGGAGGCGCCTGCACCATGGCATACACGGTGTGCAACACAGGGCACGCGTGGGACAACGTGCACTGCCATTTACCTGCCTTCCTGCCTCGAAATGCCGCCCTTCCTCGGCTCAATGCCCAACAAAACCAACCAGCCATCAGCTACAGAGCCAGGCCCGCACCTGAGCCGGTGTCGGACATGCGGCCCGGCACCGCGGTGCGCAGCTCCCCCAGCTTGCGCCGCACCAGGCGCAGCACGCGCTGCGTGTAGGCCTCTGCCGCCGCCGACAGCGCGCCCCCGGCACTGCCGCTGCCCCCTGCCGCTGCCGCTGCCGCCTGCGCCGCCTCGCTGGCTTCCAGCATGCCCTGCAGCAGCGCCGCAATGGCCTCGCAGCGCAGCATGGGCTGCCGCGTGCCGTCTGGCTGCAGGGAGGCCACCTGCCGGCAGGCCGCCACCAAGTCCTCCAGGCTGTCAAATTCGGGGCCGTCCAGCACGGGGCTGGCCAGCGCCTCCTCAATCACGTTGCCCAGCCGTGTGAGCAGAGCATCCACATCCCCCGGCTGGGGCAGGGAGTAGGCAGGTAATGGGGGATGGGTGCTGGCGCGCAGCTGTGGGTGCTGCTCCTGTGCTCAGCCCCAACTTTTGATACCCTCGGCGAGCCAGCATGATGCACTAGCTGCGGCCGGATACCAACCAACCGACCCACCTGCTTGCAGATGGCCTCCAGCATGGCACAGATGCGGCTGTGTCGCTGCAGGCCGTCTCGTGACACCGACTCCTCACAGATGCGGCACACCACTCGGCGAGGGGAGGCGCCCAGAGGGCTGGCGGCGCCGCTCCGGGGGCTGGCCTCGACCTGCAGAGTGAGCGCCTTCTGCAGCCCAGGGTGCAGCCGCGGCACATGCGGCACGCTCATACTTTCCACATCAGCTGACTGTGCACGCCGAGTGCCGCGCGCTGACAACAACTGCAGCAGCTGAGACGGTGGGGCAGGCACTGCTGGAATGGGCTCTGCAGGCACGTCCACCTGCAAGCATGGGTTTGGTGGCAGCAGGCCTTCAAGGCGCGCTGAAAGCAGGATTGCCACTGGCATCTGGAATCCAAGCCGCACCGCACCGCACAGCGCAGCACTGCCGCCTAGCAGGCCCCCACCCAGCGCACCTGGGGCACGGCAAGCAGCTGCATCCCATCATGCAAGCTCTCCTGCAGGCCCCGATTGCTGCCATCCTCTGCCTCGGCAGCCACGCTGCCGCTGCTTGGAGGCGGCTCCTTGCTAGGGCTGCGCAGATGCTGGAACCGCAGCTTGAGCAGCTTGAAGATGTTCTGCCGCTTGCTGGGCGAGTCGCTGCCTATTGGGCTGCCTGTCCCGCTGCTGCTCGCCTTGTCAAGCGGCGTCTGCTGCTCAGCTGCGGGGCCCTGTAGCGCCCCATGCTGCTCACGCTGCGGCTGTTGCAGCGTTGTGTGGCGCTGCTGCTGCTGCGGCGGCGGCGGCGGCGGCAGCTGCTGCGGCTGCTGCTGCTGCTGCTGCTGCTGGCGCTCGCGCTCTGCTGATGCTGCCCCAGCCGCCGCAGCCTGCTCCAGCTCCGCCTCAAGCGCCGTCACCACGGAGCGGCCCAGCGGGGACAGCCCCACCTGACGTGCTGCCGGGTGGCTGGGGGTGGACGTCTCTGAGGGCGCAGGAGAGCGCACCGTGCTGGGTGACTCGGGCATGGGGCTGAGCTTGGTGCCGCCGCCCTGGCCGTGCCCCACGCCCTTGCCAGCGCCGCTCTCATGGATGCGCAGGTGGTGCATGCCCGCCATCAGGTCCTTGAAGGAGCGTGAGGGGGCTGTGGCAGAGCGCAGCAGCGGTGATGCGCCGCCGCGAGGCGAGATGGCATGCGCCGCCGCCACTGCTGCCGCCTGTCCCGCCGCCCGTGTGTCCAGCGACAGCTGGTTGCGCAGCAGCGGGAAGCCGGAGAAGCGGCGCAGGCGGCCCGCCCCCCGGCTGCGCGGCTGCACCGTCATCATGTACGCGCCACGGGGGCTGCCGGCGCCGCCGCCGCCAAAGGGGCAGCCCTCCTCGGTGGCCACCAGGCGGCTGCAGCGCGTGAGGATAAACAGCAGGCGCGTCGCCCAGCCGCGCACTTCACGCTTCGTGCACGAGCGGCGCAGCTCCTGCAGCGCAGCGGGTGGAAGCATTTTGTGAGCAGGCGGCCAACAGCAGAGGTCGGAAGGCCGGCCAGCGGTCCACTCCTGCAGGCATGCCGGCACCTTGAGCAGCGCTCCTGACCACCACAGCTGCCCTCCGGCCTGTTTGAGCCTGCCAGCCTCCCCAGTAGACCGCAGCCCACCTCCACTTGGTCCACAATGGTCTGGATGGAGTCGCGGAAGGTGCCCACATCCTCGTCCAGGCACCGCTCGGCAATCATGAGGATGCGCTGCATGCTGCCAACGTCGCTGCCATCCTCGCTGTCAGAGAGGCTGCGCGCCGTCGCTGCCTTGCAAGCATCTTCAATGAAGGCCTCCAGGTCGCGGTTGACCTATGGCAAATGGAGCAGCAGTGCGCAAGGCTGTGTGGGGTGCAGCAGCGCATGCTGGCACCATGAGCTACAAACGCGGGGCAGCAGCAGTGTTGGGCCAATGCAACGCTGGCACCACACAACGCTTTGCGCACGCACCTGGATCTTGGCAAGCTGGAAGCTCTTGTGCAGCTTGTCTTTGCATGCGGTGGTGGGTGAGGGGCAGGCCTCGGGGCTCGTCTCCTGCGGGGCAGGGCAGACGGGCGGGCACCCGCAGCTCCTGGGCCGGCCGGCGGCACACACGAAGGTACCTGCACACAGAAAAGCAAAAGACCTGGCAAGACACGCAACTGTCCCAGCAGACCATTGGCGCCACATCCCACCTGCGGCAGCGAGGTGCCGCCCACGAAGGGCTTGCTGCGGTCCTCGCCCGTGCGGCCAAAGAGGGAGGGCACCCGCGAGAAGGTGCCGGCGCCGTGCACATCTGTGAAGTAGCCGCGGCGCCGCAGCGGCGAGGGGTTGGGATTCGCTGCCGGCGCCGCCAGGGGTGTCAGCGGCGTGGCTGCCGCGGCCTGGGAAGGGTGAATGGAGAGGGGTGCGGTGGGCAGGGCGTGGCCTTGCGCTGCTACTCAAGCAGGCAACGTTGTGCAGCAACCCCGCCGACGCACAGCATCTGCACTGCAGGCATCCCTCTCTTAGCACTCACCGCGCCAGCGCTGAGGGGGTCGTGCAGGAAGGGGCTGGCCAGCGGGGGCGCCCCCGCGACGCGGATGCCGCCGCTGGGCGGCGGCGGCGTCAGCTGAGGCTGCTCCATGGCGGCGCTGCGCGCCCTCAGCAGCTACCACAGAGCTCCTGGCACATCGCTGGCGGGCCGCAGTGGCACGTGCGCTGCCCAACGCGTTTGTTGCAGCTTGAAACCGGAGACGGTGCGCTGCTGGAGAGCTGTCGGCGTCGTTAAACTGCTCGGAGGCTGGTGAAATTGCCGTGAATTTAACGAGGGGATTGGCAGCAGCAAGCAGGGGGCATGAACGGCGCCTCCTCATGCGGAGCCACCCAGCGCACTGATCAAGCCCTGCTGCCGCCTGCCGTTCCACACCACTTGCTCTTGCTCCCAGAACTTGGAGCCGCCCACCCCCACCCGCCGCTCTCCCAACGACGCTCGCCTGCCCGAGCTACCCAGGCCGCCCCAACATGTCGCAGGTGGGGCGGTGGGGCGACAGCAGCAGCTGGGAGGCGCCGCAGGCCCCGCGCGCGCCCCAGCGGCCGCCTTCCGCCGCCTGCACCGCCGCACCCGCCTGCCGCATCGCCGGGCGCCGGCCAAACCCTCCCGCTTGCCTCCACCCCCCCGCTCCCCTGCAGCCGGGCGCCAAGCAGCCCACAGCCGCGGAGCTGAGCGAGGCGGAGCAGGAGGCGCTGCTGCGCGCCAAGTACGGCGGGCTGCTCAAGAAGAAGCCGCTGCTGCCGCAGGACCGCAAGCACTTCGACTCGGCCGACTGGCAGCTGAACAAGCAGGGCGTGCCCGCGGAGCGGCCGCAGCTGGAGCCCAAGCTCAACCCCACGGTGCCGCCGGCACGCCGCTCCTCGCAGCTGGGCGACGGCCAGTAGCGGCGGCGGTTGCGCTGCGGTTGGCGCCGCCGCACCCCGCCGCCCTCTCCTCTGCCGCCCTCCCCCCTCTGCTTGTACCACTAATGCCCCTGCTACATTTGCCCATTTTCCCCTGAGCTGCCAACCCACGAGAGCTGTCATGCAGCGCCAATGTACCACACCGCCCGCTTGCCGTGCTGCCTTTATTCGTTGCCCTCCCTGCCCCGCTCGCCCCACGGGCCCCAGTGATTCTTCCCAGCTGTGTGATGCCACACTCTTCTGCTCGCCCAACAGGGAGGGGTTCTGCACAGAGCGGTGCTTACAGGACGTGTCACAGGCTAGGCATGGTTCAAGGTACAGCTGGCCGCAGCACTGGAGGGCCCAGCTGCGCCTCATGCCTTGGAGGCCAGCAGCTCATCCAGCAGCTCATCATCATCCTCGTCCTCCTCCTCATCATCAAAGTCAATGTCCTCCTCCTCTTCCTCCTGGAAAACAGCCAGACGGGAGGCGGCGGGGTCAGCTGCTGGTGGTAAACTGAGCACGGTGCACCTGCCACTTCCCGCGCGCCACCAACCCCAGCAGCGCACCTCGCCATACGCCCAGTTTTCGCGGTCCTCCTCGCCGTCCTCCTCGTCCGCCTCCAGCTCTGGCTCCTCGATCTGCAGAGCGGCGCAGGCACACGGTTGGCAGGGTGGTCAGCGGTTGCCAAGGGTCAAGGAGGGTGTTGCGGATCAACCAGCAGCACTGTTGCGAATCAACCAGCAGCACCGACCGCTTCGCGTAAGTTCAAACAGTGTTCAGGCTCGCCTGTATGCTGCTGCTGCACTCCAGCTGGGTGGCACAGCTGCCTGCCAACAACACACTCAGCGCAACTGGCAAACGGAGTCGCGCCGTGCCCAGCAGCACGGTCGCACCCTGTATAGGCCCTCCTGAGCCCACCCCACCCGCTGCTGCTGCGCCGCGGCACCCTCCTGAGCGCACCTCAATGTGCTGCGCCTCCTGCTGCAGGAACCACTGCTTGCCGGTCAGCCGCTTCTTGTCCTCGCTCTTCTCGCCCTCCAGCTTGGCCCGCTGCAGCGCCATCTCCGCATCAAACCGCGCCTTCCACTGCGGGCGGGGGAAGGCAAGCGGATGCGCAGGTTGCAGTGAACGCCACCAGCTACATGCACGCAGGGAGGGGAAGCAGCAGTAGAAGCTGCCTGCCTGCCCTCAGCTGTGCTCAGGTGCGTTGCACGCGCCAAGCCGCCACTCCGCACCACACTGCCGCGCACCTCGGCAAAGGCCTCGGGCGTGACGGCGTGGCCGTGCGCCCGCATCTCCGCCAGCCGCGCCTCCTCCGCCTCCCTCCGCCGCTTCTCCTCGGCTTCAGGGTCCGCCGAGGGCACCGCCAGCGTTGACGACTTGTCCTGCAGCCAGGGAGTGGAGTGATATTGGCAGACAGAGCAGCGGTGACTGGGTGGGCAGGAAGGCACGGTGCAGCCAGTGGCCTGTTGACCGGCATCGAACCAGCTGTGCTGTTAGCTTCGGCTCCCCACGGCAGCACCAGAGAGCCGCACCTGCACCCACTCCTGCGCCGTGGTGATGAGCGTATAGATCATGGCCATCCCCAGGTTCTCCTGCGGTGCAGGGTCGGCAGGAGGAGGCGTGTGCAGTCTGCTGCAACTGAAGCAGGTTTGACCAGCGCCATCTGCTGCTGCACATCGCATGGCTGTCTCCGTGCCATTGCACTGCCTGGTCCGTAGGCTGCAGAGCAGGCTGCCGCCCAAGCTCACCTGCACTGCCTCCTCCAGCACCCCTTGCAGCGTCCCCACGTCTGCATCGCTGATGCCCTGCAGCCTGCAGGAGAGGGCAGGCAGAGCAGTGCAGGCGAGGGTCTTGCATGCCAGCCATTCTGTGAAACTGGGCGCGGCACGCCACACCGCTTTTTCACCACCGGCTGGCTGCAAGCATGTGCAGCAGCAGCAAGCAGTGCCCAGAAGCGCTGCTGCAGCATCAGCTGATGTGACTGGATGCTGGGCTCGCAGGAGCTCACCCTCGCGCCTTGAGCAGCGGCGGCTCCTCCGGGTATGTGGGCGTGTGTGCAAACACAACCTCCACCTTGACTGCAGCAGTGGACAGATGGAGGGATGTGCAGTGGGGCATCAGGCATCAGACCCTGCTCCTCCACACACATGCATGCTGCCGGGCGGGGGTGCCACCTGGTGGATGCTGCAGGCACGCATCTCCCACCGCCTGCGGCTCACTGGGGATCTCCATCTCCTGCCCATCCTCTGCTTGCGGCGCCACCACCACACGCCACACCGCTCCCATGGGGCTCCATCCCGACGGTATGCTGTCCCTGACCTCTGCAGCCAGTCGCGTGTGAGGGGAAGGGTGAGGCACGCTGGGGCAGCAACGCGTTGTGGCGGCGGGGGCAAGACAGGTGCACGACTCACCCTCTAGATCATCTGCAAAGATGCTGCTGAGCGCCTCCAGTTCATCAGCCTGCTCTTGTGCGTAGTCCATGGCCGCTGCCGGGTGCGCCGCCTAGCGCAACGTGGCCTGCAGGCGGCAGGGACGGCGGCGGCGGCGGGCTGGGTGGCTGGAGCGCTGGGAAGCCGAGCTGCCACGTTCTTCTGCACTGCTCACCTGTGCTTCCGCTGGCCCGTCCTGGGCTCCTGCTGCTCGCCAGCGCCGGGCAGGCAAGGCTTTGCGGCTGGGCAAAGCGTCCCAAGGGTTGCGGCGTGGCTGATCGGGCAGTGCCCAATTGGATGAAACTTTGGCCGCCGCCTGCAGGCTGCCAGGCAATGCGCTGCCCAGTGCATGGCAAATGCGGTGTTTTGGCCCGGCGCTCGTGCTTCTTCCTTCAGTCTGGCCTTCCTTGCCGTGTTCGGAAGCGACCTCCAGCCGTTTGACGTGCGCAGATCCCGCTCACGACGCCCCGCCAGGCCGGACGCACCCGGAAGTCGCCCGTTTCTGCGGCTGGCGGCGTCCAGAGCCTTCGTTCAGCTCGGGAGCAGGGCGTCAAGCAGCACAACAAGGCCAGCGGCGCCACCAGGCCCGCAGGAGCGGCCAACCGGCGGCGCACTTGCCGCTCGGCGCTGCAGGAGCGCGGCGGCGCGCTTGCCGCCCGGCGCTGCAGCAGGATGGGCGACTTCAACATCAATCTTCGCCTCAAGTATGAGCAGCAGTGCCCTGACTGCGGGCTGAGCGACTTTGTGGAGGACCACGCCAGCGGGGACCTCATCTGCCGGGTGCGTGTGCGGTCGGCGCGTTCTGACCGTTGACCATGCTTTGCAGCGCGCCCGCCGGCGCTGGACACTGCTGCTGTGCTTACCCTTGCACTGTGTGTTATCTAAACCCTCGTTCAACACCCCATCCTCTCTGCTCACCTGCCTCCCCCTGCCTGCTGCCGCAGAACTGCGGCGTGGTGGTGGAGGCGCACGTGATTGATGAGCGGTCCGAGTGGCGCACGTTTGGCGACAAGGTCAGCACCGATATTTGCTTGCCGGCTTTGTGTCGGATTGGTGGGATGGCGTGTGCTGCATGGCGCCGCTGCTGGCAGCCACGCATCACCCAACTGCCTGCACAGCTCTTGCCTGGGGCAGCTGCGCGCAACAGCCACACCAACCGACCGGGCTCCTCGCTGTGCTTTTGTGTGCTGCTGGGCAGCAGTTGAGTCTCCTTGCCAGACGGCGGCAACGCAGGCCAGAGCAGGAGAGGCGCTTCCACATGCCAAGCGCTCCCCGCAACCATCTCACTTCACACCCAGGCTGCTGTTCCGGCTCCTCCGCTCTCTGCCTGCAGGATGGCGGCAGCGGCGTGGACCCCAACCGCGTGGGTGGCCCCGTCAACCACCTGCTGAGCGATGGAGGCATGTCCACCATGATTGGTGGCGCCAAGGGCGTCGACCACGGCCTGGTGGGTGGGCTTGGGAGCAAAGTGAGGTTGTGCTGCTGGGGCTGCTATCGGCCGGCTGGCATCCCCCCCCTGGCCAGCCGTAAACTTGCTGGTTTTGTTCACCTGCCCTGAGGGTTTACAGCAGGTTGACAAGGGCCATTCGGCAGTGAGTTTGCGAGCAGTTTCAGCAGCGGTTCCAGGCAGTGCAGCACAACGCAACTGCGCTCCCTGCCCGCTGTGCCCTCCCACCTCCCCGCTCATCTCGCTAGTCCACCTCCCAACCTTCAACTCCCGCAGGTGCGCAACCTACAGCGCATGCAGGCGCGGACGGAGGTGACCACCGACCGCGCACTGATTGCAGCGTTCAAGGAGATTGGCAAGATCTGCACCGCCATGCGCCTGCTGGACACGGTGAAGAAGCAGGCGGAGGAGTACTACAAGCAGGTGGGGACTGACTTACAGACAGCTCTGGGTGCCTGGGGCAGGGTGCCTGGTCAGGGGCGAGCCGGGCGCCTCATGCAGCTGCAGCATGTGAGGGCAGCCGTGCAGGTGATGCTGCGACGGCTGCAACTCTGCGGGACCCCAGGGCTCTCTCCTGCCTGCCATCCTCCACTGCCCTGCCGCCCTGCCATGCACACCCCGCTGTGCATCCCTCCACCCTCGCCCGCCAGGCCTACGACAACGCCAAGTCCATCAAAAACAAGAGCCAGGCGGCGGTGCTGGCGGCCATCGTGTTCCTGGCGTGCCGCCACACCGGCAACGCGCGCACGTTCAAGGAGATCTGCGCTGTGGTGCCGCAGGCCTCGGTCAAGGTGGGCGGTGGCTGGGTAGGGTGGCGGCATGCTGTGGTGCCAGGACTGTGGGCTGAGTTCAGCGGGTCTCATGCTGTGGGTACACGAGAGGGTGTGCAGGGCGCTGTGCCACTGCATGTCCTGCAGGGCCGTCTAGCTGCCCGCCCGATGCTTGTTTAGCACATCTGCGTTGCCTCTGCAGGAGATTGGTCGCATCTACAAGAGCGTGGTGCGGGAGCTGAAGCTGCAGGAGGAGCTGGGCAACAAGCAGGTGGGTTGTGGGGGCAGTTGGCAAGCAGACATCAGAAGGTCCTGGTGGTGGCTTGCAGGCAGGCGCAGGCAGGGTGCAACCCGAGCAGCAGCCCAACTTTGCCCTGTGGTGCAACCGTGTTCCTGCCGCCGCCCACCCCTGCCTGCCCACAGCTGGAGGGCAGCCACCCGCACTCGTACATGCGTCGCTTCATGAGCCAGCTGAGCATGGCACCCAAGGAGTACATGTGGGGCGAGGCGCTCACGCTGGCGCTGCTGCCGCAGGTGCGCGCGCGCATGCGTTGCGCCACAGCAGGCCGCTGGCTGCCCGTCGGCCCACTCTGCGCTTGGGCAGCAGCAGAGTGAGCCAGGACTGCGCAGCGGCATGTTGCATCGCGCGCGCCGGGAGTGCCTGAGCGCCCGCTACATTGCGGCCTGCTGCAGGAGGGGCCCGAGGCCAACGTGCACACGCCGTGGCACGGCAAGAGCCCCACTTCCATCGCTGGCACGGTGGTCTACATCATCGCCAACCTGCCCGGCAAGACACATGTGAGGGGTGTGGCAGGCTTGCCGTTTCCAGGGCCGGGATCTGTGCTTGGCAGTGTGGGGGCCAGCAGCAGGTGGCAGAAGCACCCTGTGTATCGCTGTCTGCCACCAGCGCCAACCCCAGCCTTTCCCGGCACTGCCCCCACCCCATCCACCCACCCCTCTCCGCCCGCTGCCCGCCGCAGGTCCAGCTGCCCGACATCTGCCGCACGTGCGGCGTGGCGGAGGGCACGATCCGCCAGATCTACCGCGAGATCTACCCCCACCTCAAGACGCTCATAGACAAGGCGGGGCGGTTTGCCACGCACGCCGACATTGACACGCTGCCGGTGCCGGTGGAGGTCAGCAAGCCCTGAGGCCTGCTACCCGACGGCGGGCCAGGAGGCGGCGGCCCGCTGGGGACAGCGGCCCGGCGCTACCCTTGGCGATGGATACTTGAAGTGCCTGCTGCACATAGCCTGGTTGCCGGCAGGCTCGCCCATTTC
Source organism: Chlorella sp. Dachan (assembly GCA_006782975.1). NCBI lineage: Eukaryota > Viridiplantae > Chlorophyta > Trebouxiophyceae > Chlorellales > Chlorellaceae > Chlorella > Chlorella sp. Dachan. The sequence continues at coordinate 1,871,246 of RRZL01000054.1, forward strand.
TTCTCGACCCCTGACTTGCGAGTGTGAGAGACTGACTGATAAATGACTGCGACTGACTGCCCACCGACGCCTGATCTGATCCCCTTGCTGCTCCCTTGCTCCCCTCTGCCTGCCTGAAGTGGGCGCTCTTGAAATACCCACGGTCATTGTTACTACACAAATCAGTACAGCTGAAGGCGTCGGAAAGCGCAGGGTGGTAGCCGCCATCAAATACAAAGTGACAACAGAACAACAGAGGGGTAGCGGGTGCATTGTTGTTTCAGTGCGTGCGCGGCACACTGGGAAAGGAGCATGCTGGGGATGGATGTGTGGGCGTGTATGTGGATGAAAGGACATTCAAGCAAAGATATTCGTGTTGTGGGCTGAGCATGCCTCTAAATAGGGATGGATGGATGGTCGTGCTGTGTGCTGGTCGGTGACTGTTGGACAACGTCTGCATGCACCAGCGGGGCTTCTGCCGTGCTGGCTGCTCCCTGGTGGCTCATGCCGCGGCTACCAGTTCGCCGCCCTCCTGCTGCTGGCCACCGGCGGCCGCCGCTGCCGCTGCGCAGGTGGGTGCCGCCGCGATGCTGCCGCCCTCCTGCTGCGGCCAGTCAAAGAACATGACGACCGCCGAGATGTCGTCAGTGCGCGTCTCGCGCTGCAGCCACAGCTTGTAGGCCTGAGACACCAGCGCCCGCGCCGCGTCGTATGGGTTGTTGTGCTTGGCAATCTGCGGGGCATGGTGCAGAGAAGGTGCACACGCACGTGAGTTGCGCTGCAAGTAAGCCTCTGGCAGCTGGCGGCCAACTTGCGCGAGTGGGAAACAAGCCATCCCCGGCAACCAGGGCGGTACACGCGGGATGCAGCCCCCTCCACCCGCAGCAACGCCTGCCGGCCCCACCGGCCCCAGCCCAGCTCACAATCTCCACGGCCTTCTGGCTGGAGATGAACTCCCACACGCCGTCGGTGGCCAGCACCACAAACGCGTGCTGCGGGCCCAGCTGGGTGGCTGACACCTCGGGGTCGGGGATCACGCCAATGTCCTCCGCGGCTGCAGTGCAGGGGAGCGCGTGGGGAGTAGGTTGGTGAGATGTGGTGCACAGAGGCTGGCCGTGGTGCAACCAGGCCCGAGCAGCAGCGGCACCCAGCTATGCCGACGGGCATGCCTGCAACCGGTGCCTGTGCCCAGTGCCCAGTGCCGTAGCTGCAACCTTTATATGTAGCGCTCTGTGCAAGCAGTGTGCAGGGCAACGAAGTATGTGCCGCAGCGCGCACCTGAGTCACCAATGCTACGAGTGAAGGCTGTGCCAGGGAACATGCCGTTGGGGGACCAGAGGCGGGGCGGATCGCCGTCGCAGTCGGCCTCATTGGTCCAGCAGGGCAGGCCAGGGTCCTGCGCGTGAGGCAGAAACGTGGCAGGGCATGGCGTGAGCGGTGAGGACAATACTGGTGGGCCGTGGTGAGCACAAACTGGGGTGAGCACACACTGCTGCACAAGCATGCCCAGCCGAGTCTGCCCAGCGGGCCACTCAAACCGGGTAGCAAGCCAGCCCACCTTCAGGCCCTCCAGCTGGTCGAGGGTCAGCACACGTGCGCCAGCCTGCAGCACCCGGTGGCACTCATCCAGCCTGCAATGTGGTGGTCGGGTGGCCAGCGGTCATACTCGCCGCATGCAGGCGGAAGCATGGCCCTCGCAAGTGGCCCGCTAAGGCACATACTGGCATCAAGCCAGCCAGCCATTACATCCCTCGCCTTCATCGCGCCCTAAGGCTGTCTTCAACCTGTGCCCCACACAGCTCTGGCCAGGCCACCGCACCTGAAGGGCGTCTGGTCCTGGCTCAGGTCCCGGGCCACAAGCTCTGGAGCAGCACCGCTGCCCTCGCTGGCGGCCGCGCCGTCGGTGCCCTCGCTGGCGGCCGCCTTGCTGCCACCCGCCGGCCGCTCCGCAACAACGGCCCGTGAGTCGCCCACGTTGGCAATGTACAGCGTGCGGCCTTGCAGCACGGCGCAGCAGGCGGTTGTGCCGGACAGCGAGTCGTCGATGGGCGAGGCGTGCAGCTGAGAGTTGACCGCCACCAGCGCAGAGTGCAGGGCTTTGTCGGGGTCAGAGGCCAGCGTGGGCTCGCTGGCCAGCGCAGAGGGCAGCTGCGGCAGGCGGCGTGCGGATGGGGAACGGGCACTGTCGGCATGAGGGGCAGCGGGGCGGGGCGGCATGGCGGCTCAAGGGGCAGGTCGGCAGCTGGCGGCAGCCGTGCGGCAGGCAGGGAGGCTGGCCAGCAGCCAAGCCAGCCGAGCAGCGCCCTCACACGCGGCGCGTGCAAACAGGCTCCAGCACGCACCTTGTCCTTGACAAACTGGGCGCACTCGGTGCCAAACTCGCCGTGCCCGTCAAACACGCCGAAAAAGTGCGTCTCTGCAGGCAGACGGGTGGGTGGGGGCGCAGGCACGTGGCGGCTCAGCAGCCACTTGAGTGAGACGAGCCTACAGCGCGGCAGGCATCGTGGCTGTGGCTGCGGTGGCCTTGCAGCAGGCTGCAGCAGCCTGGCAGCAGGCGCCACTGAGGGCTTGTGCCGCGCGGCGTACTAAAAGCGACCGGTCCTCTGCCCCTCCGCGCCCGCCCGCACCTGCGCTGCCGTTCAGGCTCTCCGCCGTGCGCACTGCGTCCTGGTTGGTCTTGTCGGGGGAGTCTGGGTAGTAGCCGCGCTGGGAGAGGAAGGCGTAGCGCAGGTGCAGGCCCGCTGCCGGCAGCACCAGCGGCAGGCTGCCGGCGGAGGCGACCAGGCGCTGGGCCTCCACCGCCCCCGCATCCTTGGCCGTCTCCACCTTGTACTGGGTGGACACTATGGAGGCGCGCGCACCACGCCGCGCCCGCATCACAGCCGCCGAGTCGTCGGCCACCGGCGAGCCGCCCTTGGAGCCGGCGCAGCCCATTCCACAGCCGCCGCCGCCGCCGAGCGCCGCCGCTACCTTCGGGACCGCTGGGTGGCGCGGCGCCTGCAGGGGGGCGACCAGCGGCGCGGTTGGGGTGCGGCAACGTACGAGCACGGCCCTGCGGGCACGCAGAGAGGCCCGGCGGTCTTGGGGCAGGGGGCGGACTCACTTGCAAGCGGGTCTCGAGTCGCGCTTTGAACTTTCGATCACAGTGAACGCGGGCAGGGGCCGCTGGCTGGCTCGGCGACACCGAAGAGTGAAACGCGCAGAGGTAGGAGTGGCGGGCGGACGCGGTGCGTGGTAAGCCCCTTTGAAACGCAGGTATGGATCGTCCAGGCGTTGAACAGGCGAACAATGAGGTGCCTGGCAAGCACTACTCGCCATCAGAGGGAGCCCTTCATGCAGTTTCGGCAGCAAGTTCAGGCCGATCCACAGCTGCCGCACTGGCTGTGAATTAGCTACTGGAATCATTTCCAGCCCGTGGCGCGCAGCCTCCCCTCCGGTCGCCACCCTTAAAGCAGCTGCCAGGCTGCACCGCTGACCCTCGGCAGTTGCTACAAGATGCAGGCGGCCGCCCAGAGATGCTTGGTTGCTCCCCAGCCTCCACAGCAGCACCTACGGCGCGGCGGCGGTGCCGCTGCCGTCACTGCCGCCGCAGCCGCTGCCGCTGCCGCTGCCGCTGCCCCACGACGAGCCCGGCTTGCGCGCGTGCGGGCTGCAGCAGATGATGGCAGCGAGCAGGTGGGCTTGTCTGGCGTGGGTGACTATGGAAAGTTGGCACATTCAACGTTGCGTGCAGCCGCGGCTGCTGCTCTGGCTTTCCATTCCCGCTCAACCCTCCCCCTGTGCCACCCTCCCACCCCTCCCATCATCCACCCTCCCGCTAACCCACAGCCGTACCAGCTGGACCCGAACGTGTGGACCCACAAGCCCGCCTGGTGCCAGCCCTGGAGCATCGTGGGCACCGGGGGCGCAGTGGTGGCTGGCGTGTGGGCGCTCAGCGGCGGCTCGACCGGCTGGACGGCGGCAGCAGCCCTCCCAGTGGCTGCCTGGTGGTGGCTCTTTCTCGGCGTGTATCCGCAGCAGTTCCGGGAATATGCCGAGGGCCTGAACGCGCAGCAGCGGCAGCTCACGCAGCAGCGGCAGCAGCAGCTGGAAGAGCAGCGGCGCCGGCAGCAGGCGGAGTAGCAGACTCTCTCATCCCTTTTGGCATCTCAGCTTGTATTCGTTTCTACCGTTCAACCCCGCTTTACAGTGACATTTACAGCCTTTGCCCCTGCAGGCCATGTTACGCAGCTGTGTTGCGTGGTCAAGTTTGTGTCTCAACAGTGCAGCTGTTGGCTCAGGGAGCGCAAGCACTGCAGGTGCACTAGCAGGCGCGTGGCTGCTCTGGCCGGGTACAGCCTCCAGCCCTGGGATGCTTTACTCAGGCAAAGGCCTTGGGCTGGGGCAGCAGCGGCGCCTGCAGTGGGGTTGGGTGGGATGCGGTGGGGTGAGTCAGAAGATCACCGCTGGCGCCAGCTGCTCATTCAGCCTCCTGTGATTTCATGCAACGTGCACGGCACCTGGCTGCTGGGCTCCCTGGCAAAACCTTGGCTTCTGCAGCCAGTAGCTGCACTGTACTGCATGACTGGCCCCACCTTGATCTTGATCGCCTCCATCTGCTCAGCGGCATCCACCAGCTCCTCCGCCTCGGCGCCCAGCTCCTGCCAATGCAACAGGGGGCGAGCTGTTACGTGCGCCCATACGTGTGCAGCACGAGGGCTGCCTGTTTCGCACTTGGGCTGCTGCGGGCACGGCAGGCCGGCACGGGCACAACGCCTCACATCGATGAGCGCGGGAAGGATGCGGCTCTCCATCATCTCCATGAGCTCGCTGTCGGCCTGCAAGGGGGAAACAAGGTTGTGAATGCAAGGGTCCCCTCCTGTCAAAGGCGTCTGGAACAGGCCGACCTTTGCCGCCTTTCCTGCAAATCCCCGCACCTGCTTCTGCTTCTGCATGCACTTGACAAACTCGTCGTTGTCCAGGTGCTTCTGCGTGGACAGGGGGGTGATCACTCCAGACAGGGCGTGCACAGGGGCGGTGTGTGTGCATGCACCCGCCTGTCTTGGGCGCTGTCTTGGGCCTGTCTTGGGCGCTGTCCCAGCCCCACTCTGCTTGCCTTGGTCTTGTCCAGCGTGGCCAGCAGGCCCTCGATCTCGGTCAGCTGCAGGAGCGGCAGAGCAGGTGCCTGAGCACACGGCAGGGAGGCGTACAGTGCTGCTTGCAGGAAGCAGGCGCCGCGGAACAGGCCAGCCAGCCATCTCACGCGTGTTCCGGCCCGCGACTCAAACAGGAGGCAGCACTCGCACAGGCCGTGAATGGCCCTCTCGCGTGGCGGCATTCACAGGGAGCCACCTCCCCCCTGCACCCACCCACCTTGGCCTTGAGCGCCTTGCCCAGCTCCTTGCCCTTGCTCAGCTTCATGACCAGCGGCAGCAGCGCCTCGCCCACCGCCTGGTTGTGCATGCGGCAGTGCAGCGAGATGGTGTGCACCACCTGAGCAGGGGTGGGTGGGTGGCAGGGTGGGGAGGGGAGCAGGTGAGCAGTGAGCCATCTGGTGGGGCGGGCAGGACGGACCGGTAAAGCGCGTAGTGGCGGTGCAGGCAGGACAGTCTTTCACGCCAGTTTGCGAGCTAGCACGCAACCGCACCTTCTCCACCATCGAGTCGTCCTGGCCCTTCTTCAGCCCCTCAAACACTTGGGTGAGCGTCCGTCCGTTCAGGTGGTCGACCTGCGGGCAAGGGAGTCGAAGGCGGCAGGCAGTATCAGGTAGCACGTGCCCAGGGCACTAGTTGGCCCCCC
>RRZL01000054.1:1877026-1891971 GCA_006782975.1 Chlorella sp. Dachan
GCTGGCGTTGCACCTGGCAATGCTGGGGGGTGTAGGCTGGCGGGGAGGCTGGCTCGTGGGCCCCCCAGGCTCCCAACGGGCCCCGCACCAGGATGCAGGACACGGCATCAGGCGGCGACATGGACTTGGCCTTGCTGGAGATGGGGCCCTCGGCTGCGGCCATGGCTGTGGCAGGCGGCAGGCGGCAGGCGGCAGGCGGCACGATCAGCGCTGTGCGTTAGCGGTGGCAGGCAGCGGCGGCGACACCGGCGGGCAGTTGGGGCAGGCGGCAGGGCGCAGGCTGGCCGGACTGGTTGCAAGATCGTGTTGCTGGCTCCCAGGAGACACCTCCAGCAGGTGGGCAAGCCAGAACAGGGCGCCCAAAAGGCCCGACCACCCAGCCACGCTCCACTGCCCACCTGCTGTTGATCTGGTGAGTCGGGAGCCTTGATGAGTGTCCAGGAAGGTTGCAGGTGCACCTGATCAGCAATTAGAGCGCTAGGGCCTGCATGGGCCCCGCCAAGCTTTCTTCGTGCAGCTCACCTTGAAGGCCTTGTAGCCCTTCCCACCCAGATCACTCCATCAGCCTCGTCCAAGGCGCCTCAGAACCCACGGCAGGCTCTCCACGCTCACTCCTCGCTTCTCAACAAGATGGCGCCCAAGTCGGCCGAGAAGAAGAAGGCGTCGCCCAAGCAGGCAAGGCTGGCATCTAGAGGGGCCACAGAGCGCCTGAGGCTAGGGAAGGGGAGGCTGCAGCCTCCAGCGGTCACCGGCTGCTGTCGGCCGCCGCCGCAGCCGCCGCTCGCGCGCCCGCTCAGCCAGCTGCCATGGGGGCCACGTGCCCGCATGACTGGGCACCCTGAACCCGTTCCTGCTGCTCTGGCCTTGTTGCAGAAGAGTCCGGCCAAGAAGGCCAAGACTGAGGAGGTGCGGTCGGGGCGGGGGCGCAGGCGGGGGCTGAGCAGCGCTTGGCAGCATGATGCTGTCGCCGGTGGCGGTGTGCCACCAGGCATACCGCAGCATCCTTCCTTGGGCACCATCCCCGGCTGACAGCATGCGACCCCCACCCAACCACCAACCCACTCGACACCGCAGGAGGAGATGCCTGCCGGCGCCGAGGAGGTCGCGGAAGAGGAGGAGGAGGAGGAGGCTGAGCTGGCCGCCGCCGCCGCCGAGGAGGGCGAAGCCCCGGCAGCTTCGCCCGCGGCGCACACGCGCAGCAAGGAGCGCAAGACCGCGGGCCCCAGCGCCGCCAAGAAGATGGCGGCCTCGGCGGCTGAGAACATGCTGCAGCCGCCCACCATCAGCGACATCCTGCTGGTGGGCTGGGGGAGGGGAGGGGTGCAGGCGGTGTGCGCTTGAGGAGGGCAGGTGAGAGGCTTCAAGCACAGGTTGTGAGGCCGCAGCTTGTTGCCCGCTGGCTCAGCCCGCCCGCCTGTGTGCACCGGCAGTGCTACCTGTGCGACACAACCCACTCCTGACCCCCCCTATGTGTCCATGCCAAACAGCGGCCACCCACCCCCATCTGCACCGCAGGCCGACCACCGCGACACTGTCGCACTCCTGAAACACCACCAGGTGGGCTGGGCTGGGCTGGGCCTCCTGGCCGGAGCAGGAGTTGCTGGTGGACTGAGACCCTCGGGCGCCTCGTCTCAGTCGCACCGCTTTCTGATCTAGCCAGCCACCACCGCTATCGTTTTCGAAACGTTCGGTGCAAGCTGGCTGCCCAACTAAACTCCAACTCCACATCACCCTCTCTGCAGGAAATTGCGGACAGCGGCGACAAGCTGCTGCTGGAGAAGCTGACGGACGCCATCGCCATCACCATCCGGCTGCACTCACAGGCGAGAGCAAGCACTTGAGCGGGGGGACGCACCAGTCAGGGGCTCCGTGCCTGCTGCAGTTGGACTGGCAGTGCAGTGCAGTGCAGTGCAGTGCACTGCAGTGCCAGTCCAACGGTGCGGTGGGGCAGCCTAGGGCCGCAAGCAACCAGCCTGGTCGAGAGGCCAGCCACACCCACCAACCTGTGCCCTTCAAGTGGTCCTTCTGGCCATGGCCTGACTGCCAGAGGTTCCCGTCCCTCCCTCCCCGACTAGTGCATTCCCCGCTCCCCCCTGCCCTGCATCATTCCCGCCTCTGCTCTTCTCAGCCCCAGCCGAAGATGGAAGTGCGGTCCCCCACGGTTGGCAAGAAGCTGCCAATCCCCACCCCACCAATCGCCCTTCCACCAACTGCCCTGGCCACCCTCCCGCAGGCGGAGATGGATGTGCTGTACCCCATGGTTGAGAAGAAGCTGGGCGCCAAGGGCAAGGAATCGGCAGCACACGCCGCGGGCGAGCACGCCCAGATTGAGCGCGACCTGATGACGGCGCTGGAGAAGCGCAAGGTGGGCAGCGCCCGGCGCCCTGTGGCACCCTGGATGGGGTGGAAATCTGGGGCACTTGGCTGGCGTGCCCCTCCTCCCAGCTGACTGCTGGGCGCGGGCATGTTCAGGAGACGAGCAACAACATCCGCCACCAGCGCATGCCCTGAGTGGCAGTAAACCACCGGCTGCCCAGCTTGCCCACCCCCGCACATGTCCACCCCGCAGACGGGCGGCGAGGAGCTGGCGCAGGTGGTGCAGGAGGTGCGGTGCACCAGTGCGTGCAAGTGGCCTGTGGGCAAGGAACTAGCTGCCGAGCGCCTGCCCTGGTGCCATGTCGCCAGCCACCTTCTCAACCACACACCCCAGACCACAACCGTCTGCCGCCCTGCCAGGTGACCGAGGCGTTCCTGCACCACCTGAAGGAGGAAGAGGAGCAGATGATGCCCGAGCTGCTCAAGAAGTGCACAGGTGGGTGGTTAGAGTGGGTNGGAGGGTTAGCACGTGATGCAGGTCATGAGGTCATGGGGTGTGCGCCTTCTCAACAGCAAGATGGTGCCCAAGCTGTGCACAGGCGCGTGGGTGGTGGGGCAAGGCAAGGGATTGGGTGGAGATGCCGAGTTGACACAAAGTGCCTGCTGTCTGAACCTGTGCCACCACATCTCTCTCTGCCCCGCCACGTTGCCTGTGCCCACCTGCAGATGAGGAGCAGATTGAGCTGGCCACCGCCTTCATGGAGGTGAGGCAGGGCGGGCTCAACAGAGAAGCGCCCAGTTTGGCGGGCTGGGGCCGGGCGTGCATGGACTGCTGCCAGGCAGCGGGCAGCGAGGCGATGGCATTGCGGAGGAGGCCGCTCGCCCGTTCTCATGGTGGACAACCCCTCCCCACATCGCTCTGCAGGCCAAGGCCAAGGCGCCGTTGATGCCGCAGCCAGAGGCGGCGGCCGCCCAGGCTGACGCCTGAGGCGGCCAGGCACCCCCTGGCTGCTTCGCACCATGCCACCATCCAGTGCCTGCATCGTTGCTGGTGCTGTGACTTAAGATCCTGCTCAAATGTGAGGCAGGCTACCCGACTGCCGCTGAACTGGGGGTGAACGAAGGGGCCCTGCGCCAGCCGCCAGCCCGTCCTTGATAGCGATAGGGCAGGCTGTGCGGCGGCATGCCATGTTGACGCGCTGGCTTTGCACTGATGCGCTGGTGTTGTTTTGAGCTGCACATTGACTTGCCGTTGGTGGGTCCATCCTTGTAAAGCTGCTGCCGAGCGGTTGGGGTTCACAGCAGGCTGCCCCCGGGGAAGTGGGCTGATGCGTGCGGGTTGCCACTGGCTGGTGCTCTTCCAGTCACAACACCTAGCAACAAGGTGTATGGCATCATTACAACGTTACACATCGTGAGCTGCCAAGGCTCCTCAGGAGCCAGCAGGGCTGTGGGGAGTACAGGAAAAAGGGGGGAGCAGAAGCAGCTTGCTTGCATGCAGGGCAGACACCGCCGCAGCAGGTGATGCAGCAAGGGGATTCATTCAGATTGATGCTTTCTGCCGCATACATGGAAAAACGGAGGCGAGTTTTGGGGGCGGGCCGACGGGCGAGCCTCAGCCCGTCCGCCGCCTGTGCCGTCGGCCCACGCAGAGCTGCCCATCGGCCCAGCTATCATCGGCCGGCGGGCGCCCACGCGGGCGTGGCAGGGGCAGCGCACAGCGCCGCAGGAATACCGGTGTGCGAGACAGGGCCTTGCAGCCAGCCGGGCTCAGGCGCAGCAGCCCAGCATGCCAGCATCAGGCGCGCAGGCGCCTGGACACCGTGGCAGGTGGGCGGTGCTGCTGGTGTGCGCGCTCAGTAGACGCGGGCCTTGGGCGGGATGTGGTCCATGTCCTTGGTCAGCGGCTGCATGTGCACCGGCCGGTAGTCGATGGACACCTGCGGCGGGTGGGGCGGGGCGGGTGGCAGACGGCAGTTGGTCGGTGGCTGGCGGGGGATGCAACGCGGGGTTGGCAGAGGGCATGGTGGCAATGCTTCTTCACAAGCGCGGCTGCTACCACACAAGCAAATCATACCAACATCAGCTGGGGGCATGCCGGGCTGCACACCCGTTGCTGCACACCCTCCGCCAACCGCTGCCCCCGCCCCCGCACCTTGGTCTTGCCCGCCTTGTTCCAGTCAAACCAGCCCAGCGTGTGCTTCATCCAGCTCTTGTCGTCGCGCTCCGTGAAGTCCTCACGCGCGTGGGCGCCGCGAGACTCCCTGTGCGCAGCGGGTGGGTTGGGTGTGTGAGGGTGTTGTGGCATGGGTGGGCAGGGGTAGAGGGCGCGGCAAGCAGTGCAGCCGCCAACACGCAACCCTGACGCACACTCACGCTGCCTCCCCAGCAGGCACCCACACAGCGCCCCCCACAGCCCCACCCCGCTCACTTGCGCTGCTCCGCCGAGTGCATGGTGATGGCTGCATTGGCCAGCAGGTTCTCCAGCTCCACCGCCTCAATCAGGTCGGTGTTCCACACCAGGCCGCGGTCAGCCAGCTTGATGTCCTGCACACACCGAAGGGTGGGGCGGCGCGGCTTGCGGGTCAGCCAGAAGCGGGGTGGGGGGTAAGGGTGCCTTGAGCCTGCAGTGCACAGCCAAAGGGCAGTAGCCTGTCCACGCCTGCCCCGATTGGCTGGCCCCTCAACAACAGTTCAGCCCACAGCAATGCCCAGTGCCCCCACTTGCCTGGAACGACTCCACGCACTCGTCGATGAGGTTGCAGCCCTCAGCCAGCGTGTCCTGCGTGCGGAACACCGCCGCGTTGTTCTGCATGATCTTCTGCATGTTGCGCCGGATCGTGGCGGTGGTCAGGCTGCCCTTGGCATTGCTGCAAATGGCAAAACGCGAGGGAGGGTAGGCAGTGGTGGTTGGAATTGGAGCCGGGGTTCCTTGGTGGATGAGCAGGGCCGCACACCGCCCTGCCTGCCGACATTCCAGCCACTCCCCTTCCCCCTGCTGCCCCTTATTGCTCTCACCGCAGCTTGTCCAGGCGCGCGATGGTCTCCTGGCCTGCGTCAGCCGGCAGCTGCGGGTGCGGCGTGCCGGGCTTGAGGGTCTCCTGCACGCGCAGCGCGCATGCACGGCCAAACACCACCTGCAGGCGGGCGGGCGGGTGGGGTAGGCAGGGGCAGGTGATGAGCTGCGAGGGTGGCCGCAGACCAACCTCAACCACTCCCTGCTGGCGCCTGCCCATTCCCCGAGCCCAGGTGTCGATCACCCTGCCCCAGCCCCTCCCTCCCTCCCCATCCCCCTCCTCCTCTCACAATGTCCAGCAGCGAGTTGGCGCCCAGGCGGTTGGCGCCGTGCACCGAGGCGCAGGCGGCCTCGCCCGCCGCCATGAGGCCAGGCACCACTGCGTCGGGGTTGCCGTCCTTGGGGCGCACCACCTCGCCTGCGGGGAGGGGATGGGGAGGCAAGTGGGTTTCACGTGAGGGCACCTCAACCCTCAAAGCCCGAACCTATTGGTGGGAACGAGGGGGGCCCAAGCAGCTGCCTTGCACCGTTGCATGTAAGCCAACTGTAGCGCCCCCCGAAGTGAGTGCGCATGCCCCAACAGCAAGGGGCGTCCTGCCCAGAGCCCTCCCAAGCCCCTGCTGAACCCCCGCGCACCGTGGTAGTTGGTGGGGATGCCGCCCATGTTGTAGTGCACGGTGGGGATCACGGGGATGGGCTCCTTGGTCACATCCACGCCTGGGTGAGTGGGAGTGGTGATGTGGGGTGCAGGGGGGAGGAGGGGTGAGGGTGCCGAGGCATGCAGCAGCAGCCGCTGCAAGTTCCGCTCGCATCACTTCCCAAACACTCTGCCCCAACATCAACTCCCACCACCCCATGCGGCTGCCTGCAACACACGCCCCAGCATGCACCCACCCGCGAAGATGGCTGCGGTCTCGGAGATGCCGGGCAGGCGCTCCGCCAGCAGCTCGGGGGGCAGGTGGTTGAGGTGCAGGTAAATGTGGTCCTTCTCGGGGCCCACGCCGCGGCCCTGCACAGCGGCGTGGGTAGGGCAGCAACTTGTGAGGGGGAGGGGGGCGGGCTCTGCGGGGCGCCATGACAGGCGGCGAGCCACGCAAAATACAGCAGGCCAGCTGGCTGTCCTCCAGCAGCCGAGGGGCAGGGGCAGGGCGCAAACTACAAAAAAAAAACGACTAGCAGCCCCTCTCACCTCCCGGATCTCCATGGTCATGGAGCGGGACACCACGTCGCGGGAGGCCAGGTCCTTGGCCGTGGGCGCGTAGCTGCGCAGGGCGGGGCGGCGTGCAGGAGGGCAGGGTGCTCAAGTGGGGTGCAGGAGGGCAGGGTGCTCAAGCGGGGTGCAGGAGGGCAGGGTGCTCAAGCGGGGTGCAGGAGGGCAGGGTGCTCAAGCGGGGTGCAGGAGGGCAGGGTGCTCAAGCGGGGTGCAGGAGGGCAGGTCACAGTGTGGGTTGCCCCCCGCAGCCCAGCGTGCAGTTCCGCATTCAGTGAGGTCAGATCCAGGAGCCCCAGCACTCCTCAGCACCCAGCGCCCTGCACCCCTCTCACCGCTCCATGAAGCGCTCGCCCTCACTGTTGCGCAGGATGCCGCCCTCGCCGCGCGAGCCCTCGGTGATCAGGCAGCCCGCGCCGTAGATGCCTGGAGGGGTCAGCCAGGTGTGGGCGGTCCAGGCGTGGGCAGCAGGGGCAGGGGCAGGCACAGAAACCAGCGCACCGCTCCACACCGCCAGCCACGCAGCGCCTTGGGCGCCCAAACAAACCCAGGCACGAACGCCTCCCATGCTAAACGCCGCAGACAGCCCAGCCCCTGCCTACGCCTGCTCACCGGTGGGGTGGAACTGCACAAACTCCAGGTCCTGAAGCGGTAGGCCGGCGCGCGCCGCCATGGCGTTGCCGTCGCCCGTGCACGTGTGTGCGCTAGTGGCCGAGAAGTAGGCGCGTCCGTAGCTGCAGGGGGGTGGGTGGGGCGGTGAGTGAGTTTGGTGTAGCACCAGTGAGTTGGCCAGGTTGGGTGGGTGGGCGAGCTGCAGACCACTCCCCCCGCAACCCCAACCTTAGTTCATGTCGCCACCCAGCTGCGACCACACCTGCTGCAGCAGCAGCACAGCCAGCTGCATCCTGGGCAGCAGGTCGCACTCACCCGCCGGTGGCCAGGATGGTGTTGTGCGCCTTGAAGCGGTGCAGGGTGCCGTCCTCCATGCACATGGCAATTACGCCGCGGCACGTGCCGCTCTGCGGCAGGGAGAGCAGCCATTAAAGCGGTCACATTCAGCGCCCTTGCCCAGCTTCGATGCGATGCCCAAATTTGCGTCTCAAATGCTTTGCACAGCTGCCGACACCTGTCCAAGTTGTGGCCATACCTGGTCCATGAGCAGGTCCAGAGCCATGTACTCCACAAAGAACTTGCAGTCGTGCTTCATAGCCGCGCCGTACCTGGTGGAACGCAAATGGCGTGCGAGGGGCAGGAGGGGGTGAGTAAGCACAGGGTAAAAGGCTGGCAGGACAGGGGGGGTGGGCGGGCGGGCAGCTGGGGCGCAGGCGGCAGCCCAGCATGTTCCGGCCAGCCAGCTGCCGCCCGTTGGCACAACAATGTTGCCACCTCTCTGGCGCCATCCCACAGCCAACGCACAGCTGGCAAACCTTAACCCCCACAGCACAGCGGGGCTCACAGGGTGTGGAGCATGGCATGGCCCGTGCGGTCGGCAGCCGCACAGCAGCGGTATGCCTGGCCGCCGCGGCCAAAGTCCAAGGACTGACCGCCAAACGCGCGCTGCGGGCAGGAGGGCGGCGGCAGCAGCAGCAGCAAAGGGGGTCAGTGCTTCGTCTGCACTCACCAGCGGCAGCAGCAGCAGCAAAGGGGGTCAGTACTTCGCCTGCACTCACCAGCGGCAGCAGCAGCGGCAAGCACAAGGAAAAGACACATGCCGGAGAAACAACGCGCCACAGCCGGCAGGTGGTTGGATGCAGCCCTCAGCCGGCCCCGCATGCAAAGCAGCAGACCTCACTTCTCACAACGCTGCAGCTCATCCAAACAGAATGCAGAGGTCCAAGGTTGGAGCGCAAAGCAGGCCACTGTCAAGTCAAACCACAGCCTGGTCCCCGCCTGCCCACCTGGTAGATCTTGCCGTCGTCGGTGCGGGAGAAGGGCAGGCCGTAGTTCTCCAGCTCGTACACCGCCTTGGGCGCCTCTGCAAGCAGCAAGCCGTCCAAAGCAGGCAGCTCAGGCTGGGCTGGGTGCCCATCCAGGGTGGGGGCTCTGGCCGGCGCGGTACTGGCCCTGGGCTGCGCTGCCTGCAGCACAGATCCATCACCAGGCGCTCGGCGCACCCTTGCACATGTACTCAATGGCGTCCTGGTCGCCCAGCCAGTCGCTGCCCTTCACGGTGTCATATGCGTGCCACCGCCAGTCGTCCTCTGCGGCAGCGGGGCGCCCGCAGATTCAGAAGATGCTGGGGGGCCGGCAGTGGGGAGTGGTGTTGCCAGCCACCTGCTGCAGGCGCCAACGGCAGATCCCGGCAGCACAGCAACAGCAGATGTCATTGGTAGGGCCGCAGCTGCTGCTGGAGGCCCCTGCCCACCCCAGCAATCGCGGCTGCCGGTGCCGCACCCGTCATGTTGCCGAGCGCGGCATTGATGCCGCCCTGCGCCGCCACGGTGTGGCTGCGGGTGGGGAACAGCTTGGTGATGCACCTGCAGCGCACCAAGGGGTTGGGAAGGGGTTACAGCGTCAGCCAGCAGCTGGCACCGTTGTGGCGCAGCGGCCCCGGCAAACGGCAGGCGGCCCCCCGCCGCCCGCCGCTCACGCTGTGTTGAAGCCCGCCTCGCTCAGGCCCACTGCCGCGCGCAAACCGGCGCCACCTGCGAGCAGGAGGGCGGGCAGGGGGCGGCGGCCGCTCAGCGCTTGGGGTCGGGGCGCCTCTCGGGGAACCAGGACAAGCTGCCTGTGGGGCGGCGCCCTCGCCTGCTCCCACGACGATCGCGTCGAACTCATGGTCGATCAGCTTGTAGCCGCCGGAAGTGGAGGTCGACAGGAGTCGCGAGTCATGGCCGAGGCGCCGCAGGGCGCCCAGAGCGCCAGTGGCTGTGCGGCGCAGCATGCTGGCTGTTCCCACCTCGACGACCACGAGCCGGAGAGTAAGGGTTTTGGCCTTTTGGGCCTGCATGCCGCCGCCAGCGTGGCGGCGGGGCGCCCGCAGCGGGAGTCCCGTTCGGGGCCACGCCCTGCAAGCTGGGTGGGCCCAGCTGGAGTGCCGGTGACTGCCCCAGCACTGGGGCGTATGGCTGGATCCCACACAGCAGCACAAGCACGCATCGCCACCCGAACTGCGCCCCGCTGCCGTCGCCTCGCATGGACGTCTGCTGGCGAGGTGTTCCCGGACCCCGCAACTGCATGCACTGCTCTGTGCACATCTCCATGCAACCATGCAATCATCTAGCTGTGATGCCAACTGCCTTCATTCGCTGTCCGACATGCTGGCCGCCTCGCTGGACAGCGGGCTTCCGGGGCTGGGAGGGCTGGCTTGGCTGCCCCGCGCCGCCTTCTGGATGCTGGAGGTGACCACGCCGTAGCGCCCCACCTGCCGCGGGTTTGAGGCAAGTCGCAATGGATGGGTTCACTGCAGCTTTCATTGCCATCAAGTACCGCAAGCAAACCGCCACCAAGCCCCACGAACCTGGTTGGCGTTGGGCTGTGACGGCAGCAGGTCGCGGCAGAAGCGCCAGCCGATGCGTGCGGCGCAGCGGGCGCAGAACACGTCAGATACGCGCATGGGGCCCTGGCACAGCTCCTCCTCCCGCTCGTCGCGCTCCACCACAGCCCCCGGAAAGAACGCGTTGATGAACCTGCAGGGGGCAGTCGGCAGCAGGTCGCGAAATAGCACACACACACACACACTCACACACAGGCGTGGCAGGGTCCAGACATTGCAAAATCCGAGATGGGAAGCAGTTGACCAGATGACTGAGCACGGCAACTGGGAGGTGCACCCCACGCAGTGCCGGCTGGACACATTCGAACGCACCATGCATGCTCTGGGCCCCCGCCTGCATTCCACATGTGCTGCTTGCTCAGCAGGGCGCGCTGCTCAAACAGCGGGGCGCCGCAGCCTCCAGGCTTGGCCAGCGTGCTGCGGGCGGCTGTGCAGCTGTACACGGTCAGCGCCGCCGGCGGTGGGGGCCGGCCCAAGTGCTCCTCCTGCCCATCCGGCCTGCACAGGCGCAGGTATGGGTGGGCGAGGAACGCGGTGCCCAGCAGCTGCAGCTCCCGCCAGTGCCTGCGATGGCAGAGTGAGGAGCGCAGGTGGCGCATGCAATGAGCGGTAGATGCAACGCCCAGTGCTCTAGGGAGGCAGGCGCCTGGCCAGGCGCCACCTTGCTGTGCATGTGCGCACTGCTCCTGCCGTCCCGCTGCATTCCCTGCCCACCTAATGCAGGGCGGCACCGAGCCGGCTCGCAGCGAGCCCAGCTGCACCAGGAGCAGCCCCAGGTGCAGGCCGCAGCCGCGGCACAACACCTGCTGCACTCGCACATCGTAAGCGCCACCCCCAACGCGCCGCAGGCCCATCTCCACCTGGGTGATTGGGGGGTGGCGGTTGCGAGAGAGGTTGGTTGGGGGAGCGCAGGGCCACGGCAGTGCCGCTGTCTGCATGTCCCCACCAAGTGACCTCCCAAGGTAGTGCTCGTGCATGGGCAGCCTTGCTGGGGCTGGCCAAGCCGGCTGACTGCGGGGCCTGCCACAGGTGGGTGGCATGCCAGGCGCAGAAGAGGGGGGAACTACTGGATGGTGCAGGTATGCTGGCTGTTGCTCACCCTCAGGAACATGAGCGTCTCAAGCGCCTCCAGCGGCTGCTCCTCGGACAGCCTGCAGCCGGTGCAGTGCTGCGGGTCGAGCGCCATGCTGGCACCATCTGGCAGGCGTAGCGCCGGGGCCTCGAGGTGCGTCTCGCTGGTGAGCGCCTGCGCAGCATCGCACAGTGCATGGCCGCAGGCGGCGCAGCACAGGTGGCGGCGGCGGGCCGCGCCGCCCAGGGCCCACAGCTCCCGGCAGCAGCTGGACAGTGCGACTGCGGGGCATGGGCGGAGGGGACGGCAGCACAGGTGTTTCTTCATGACTGCTTGGTCATGTTGGATTAGAGTGCAGACGAGGAGAGCCGCCCTCCAGCCACGCCCTGGTGCAGCAGGAAAGCCAGCCCTGCCCCCATTGCGCCGCCATGTCATACCGGTCACTCACCCGCATCTGCCAGCTCCGTCAGCTCCGAAAACACGCCCAGCAGCACGTTGGGCGGCACGTCGAGCAGCGGCAGAGCGCGCTCCATGGCGGCGGCGGCGGCAGGCTAGGCCAGCGTGCAGGTGCCTGCCGAGGTGCTCCGGTGGGGGAGCGAGGCTCCCTGCCGTGGCCCAATTGGAGGCTGGACCCGCAGGGCAGCCTGTGTAGGCACTGGGGCCGGGTAGGGCTCTTCGGCTGGGAGGCACCTGGCGCTGCTGCCCTCTGCCTACTGCTACTGAATTCCACGGCCGACTAGAATTGCCGTGGGCTGGTCTGTTACTTGACAGCCGGAGCGCTGCATGGGTGGCGCATGAGCGAACTTTGCAGGGTTCTTGCACCTGCTTGCAGTTGCACCTGGTTGCAGCAGCCTGTCTCCTCACTCACCAAGATGCTGGCCGAGAAATCGCTCCTGGAAAAATTGGGCCTCAGGCAGCAGGAGGAGCCGCGGGAGGTGGTGCGCAAGTGCCAGCGCATGATCAGAACCGAAATACGGGGCGTGGAGCGCCAAATGATGGGTGCGGGCCGGCAACGCGCCTGCTGTGGGCGCCCCGAGGGCCGCTGGCGCCTGCCACTTGCACTGCATGCTACCCTGAGTTGTTGGGAGGCCCGCCACCCCGTCCCAGCTGCCCCAACGCCAACCGCCGCGCCGCCGCCAGCCGCCTGCGTTTGACCTGCACAGCCCTCTGCTGCCCGCCTGCTGTGCCCGCCTGCAGAGGTGCAGCGCGAGCAGAAGAAGGCAGAGAAGCTCATAAAGGATGCAGCCAAGCGCAACGACCTCGTGTCGGCCAAGGTACATGGCTGCTGGTTTGGGTCCCCTCCCGGGTTGCCCACCCCTTGCCACACTGCTGTTTCTTGCCGCCGGTGCGCAGCCCGCCTTGCTTTCGTGCCCAACATGCTGCCTGCCTCTGTGTGTGCGCCCACCTCTTCTCCCCAGCTGTGGCGCGGCGCCCACAAACACCCACCCGGCACGCCTGCCCCGCAGATCATCGCCAAGGAGGTGGTGAACATGCGGCGCACCGTGGCCAAGCTGGCCATGAACAAGGCCACCTTCCTGGCGCTGTCCAACCAGATGACGGAGCAGCTGGGTGAGGCCGGGCTGGGAGGCAGCTCTGTGTCGCTGCCGGCACGCTGGCCGTGCCTGCCTGGCGCGAATGTGCCGCCGCTGCTGCTGCCGCTGCCACCAGGGTCGCATCGCATTGACTGCCCAGGCCGTGCTCCGAGCCTCAGCAGCGTGCTGCCGCCACACCACCCTGCAGCCATGACGCGGGTGGCGGGCTCGCTGGCCAAGAGCGGCGAGGTGATGAAGCTGGTGAACAACCTGATGAAGGTGCCGCAGCTGCACAAGACGATGGTGGAGATGTCGCGAGGTGGGGCTGCTGCTGCGGAGGCTTGGTGTTAGTCGGACTTTTGTTGCTGCAGCTGCTGCTGCTGTACCACTGCTGACACCCATGGGGCGCCCCTGCCTGCCATCCTGCTGCGGCGCGGGGCTGCTGCTGGGGAGGCTTTGCTGTCACTCGGACTTTTCATGCTGCTGCCACACCTGCTGCTGCCGTGCTGCTGCTGCTGCTGCTGCACCACTGCTGGCACCCATGCCGACGCCCCTGCCTGCCATCCTTGCTGCGGTTCCCTGCTGCCGCCCGGGTTGCACAGCCCTGCCAGGCTGCGGGCTACTCGACCAGCACACGCTGACCGGCGGCACGTGTGCAAGCAGCACCTCTGCAGGGCGCGCCATGGCACGCTCAGCGCCGTCCGCCGCCGCCCGCCCCTGCAGAGATGGCCAAGGCGGGCATCATTGAGGAGATGATGCAGGATGCCATGGAGTCGGTCATGGATAGCGAGGACCTGGAGGAGGAGACGGAGGAGCAGGTGGGGCGCCCTGCACACCCTGCCCGCACCTGCCTGCCTGCACCACGCGCCTGCTTGCATGCCATTGCTGCCCAAGGTGCCGCACAGCTTGACAGGCGCAGCTGGCTGGTGTTGCCTTGCCTGTGGGGCACCTGGCTCGATCAGGAATCCGCTGCTGCTGCTGCCCACAGCTGCACAGCCAGCCCCAGCTGGGCAGCACCACTTCGAGCGAAACAGCCACCCGCCTCTTCGCTGCAGGTGGACAAGATCCTGCTGGAGGTGGCTGGCGAGACGCTCAAGCAAATGGCGGCAGCGCCGCGGCAGCAGAAACAGGTGCGCATGGCTGCACGGCAGCACGCTGAGTGCAGGCTGGTTGCAGGCCAGTGGCACACACATGGCTGTTCTTGCTGCTGCTCGCCCCTTGCTTGCGGACCGCTGCCGCCCCTGCTGTACCAGCCTGCTGTGCAGGTGTGTGACGCCGCTGCTCTGTGCCACTGTGCAGGCGGTGCAGCAAGCGCAGCCAACAGAAGCGGAGGAGGACTTGGAGGCGCGGCTGGCAGCAGTCAAGGCCGGCTGACCCCCTCTTTCATGCTTGCTTGCGTTGAGCGTTTATGCTTGCTTGCGCTGAGACCTGTTGTGCTGCCCGCTGCCTGCTGTTTTTGCTGCTTCACAACCCAGTACCCCCTCCTCTTTGTGCAATCAACCCGCCCCTATTGTACTCCCCCCCTGCTGTACTCCCCCCTGTAACCTCCGCTTCTCAGTGGTGGCAAGTGTGTGATTGCATGTTGCAGCATGCCGGGCGTCAGCGCCGGCAAGCAGCAAGCCGGATCCAAATCATTTGAAAGAATGAAGGTGAGGAAGTGGCGGTTGAAGCAGTGGGCTCTCCAGAGGAAGGGATGAAGGTTTGGGCAAGGGGGTGACAAGCAACGATTTGGGGACCGGCATTGGAAGAGGTTGGGCGCAAGAATTCGGGGAAGCGGATTGCGGTTGTTGGTGCAGCAAAACTGTTGATGGTGGCAGTGC
This sequence comes from Chlorella sp. Dachan, assembly GCA_006782975.1. NCBI lineage: Eukaryota > Viridiplantae > Chlorophyta > Trebouxiophyceae > Chlorellales > Chlorellaceae > Chlorella > Chlorella sp. Dachan. Next base: position 1,891,489 of record RRZL01000054.1, read on the forward strand.
AGCATGAGCATGGGCACTTGAGTACAAGTGCTGGCACACCGTTGCGAAAAGCTGTGTCGGCGTGAAAGGGTGTAGCGGGTGAAGGGGATAGGGCGCAGGCCTGTAACCAGGGCGCTCGGCCAAGAGAGCGGCGCTAGGTAGGGGCATGCGCAGAATGGGCAGGAAAAAAATGGAGGAGTGGGTGCATTGCAGCACACCGCTCTAGTAGACATAGACGGGGGTATGCTGCTGGCTGCGGGGCGACAGCATGTGCTTGATCTTCTGCAGCCACGCAAAGAGCGGGCTGCTGCTGCTGCTGCTGTGCTGCTGCGGCACGGGCCTGCTGCCGTGCTGCAGGGGCGGCATGGCCAGCACCACCGGCGCCGAGGTGGGCGCGCAGCTGGAGGGGCAGTAGTAGGCGCTGGAGGCGCTGCTGCAGGCGCTGCAGCTGCCGGCCTGGCTGCGCATGTCGGGCGCGATGAGGTGGCCGGCGGCGCACGGCGC
>RRZL01000054.1:1905788-1924439 GCA_006782975.1 Chlorella sp. Dachan
GCAGCGACGGTGGGGCCTGCCGCCACGGCCACCTTGGGCGCCGCAAACTTGGCGCCCGAGGCGGAGATGCTGGCTGCCAGAAAGCGGCTGGAGGGGGCTGCCACTGCTGCCGCTGCGACGGTGGGGCGCGCCGCCTGCTGCCACGCGCCTGTCACCTGCACCTGCATGCCCGAGACCAGGCCGCGCAGCTGCGCCGCATCGGCCTGCACGTGCACGCGCTGGCCGGAGGGCGTCTGCACAGCCAGCAGCCTGCAGATGCAGTGGATGGGCGTTGAAGGAGGGTGAGCAGGGACCAGGGACCTGATTGCGGGCCCGCTTGCAAGGTGGGGAGCGGCAAGCAGAGCGGCGGCGGCGGCGGCGGCTTGCTCAAACTGCCGGATCGCACCTCTGGGAGGGCTGGCGGTTCTTGGCGTCGACCGCGAGCAGGATGGCGCGGCCTGCAGCAGGCGAAAGAGTCGGCACCGTGAGTGAAACTGAGGTGGCTGCTCGCGGGGCCCCACCTCCTCCCGCTGCCCCGCCGCGCACCTGTGATGGTTTGATGAGGCTGTGCAAGCAGCCTGCGGGCGCTGGAGGCCTCCGCGAGGGTCGCGGCCAGAGCCAGCAGCAGCAGGGTGGCGAGCGCAAAGGCGCGGGCCATCGTCTGGAATGAAGTGTTGGGTGGGCGTTGAAGGGGGGGCTTGACGAAGCAAGGCGAAGAATGGAGGAGGGGCGGAGCACGGCCAGCTTAGTAGGGGGGAGCGGGCAGCCACTTGGACGGTCGGGTCATTTTTCTCCGGCTGGTCCCCCTGCGTTAGTTAGTAAATGGGGCAGCAACAAGCGAGCTGTTCATCGTAGTGGCAAGCTTTTCGGGCTCCCCTCCCCAGCAGTCCGGGCTCCCCCAGCTGCCGCCGCCCGCCGCCTGCCGCCGCCACGCCGCCAGCAGCCACTTCCACGGCGGCGGTGCTGCAGGTAGTGGCTCATGGTGTTCTCGTAGGGGACCAGCCGCCAAGGCCGTCCAAAGGGTTGCTGCAGGGGACGACTTCGACTTGCGCGCTGCTCACCTGCCGCCGCAGAGTGTGGCGTTAGGTCGACATGCTTACTTCCCCCCATCCCGTACGCCGCCCTACATCATCATGCCAGCCCAGCGGTTGCCTGCAACGATTTCAAAGGCCTGCACCCGTTCGCTGCTTCACCCTGCGCGCCACAGCGCTGTGCACTCATGGCCCAAGGCAAGAGCGGATGTTGCAAAGCTGCAGCGCGTCAAAAGACGGGATGAGGCGTGAAACGAGGGTGCTGAAGGTGAGAAGAGGAGCCGGGGACATGGTGAATCAACCACGGGCTGAGCAACAGGGTATACAGAGGATGCATTCGCAGTACGACGGCTCGGCAAGGAGGCTACACGCCGGCGGGCCGCCGGCCTGCCGCGCCGCTGCCACCGGCCTGCCGCTGCTGCTGCACCCCTCCAGCCGCTGCCGCCGCGCTGCCGCTGCCCTGCTGCTGCTGGAGCTCCTCGCGGACCTGCATCAGCAGCTTGCCCAGCATGTTGGCACCGCTGCCATCGTAGCCCCTGCCCCAGAAGAAGTCGTGCGGCGAGCTCTCCACCAGCTCCAGCCCGCCCGCAGCCGACGCGCGCTCATCCGCAGCAGACGGCGGCCCCACGCGGCCGCCCGAGCTGTCGCAGCCGCGGCCGCCGCAGTTGCGGGCGGTGGCCAGCAGCATGCGGCGTGGGCCGGCATGGGTGGTGAACTTGGCGCGCAGCGCGCCCAGCATGGCCGCCACCTTGCTGGCCTCCCAGTCTGGCCGCACCAGGTCGGGGCGCTGCCGCTGCGCCCGCCGCCCCAGGCGCGCCGCCTCCTCGGGGCTGGCTGCCGCAGCAATGGCCTGCACCAGGGCTGCCGCATCGGGGTGCTCCACGCCTGCAAACTTTTGTGCCTGGTAGTAGTGCTCGGTGGAGGCCCACACCTGCTGCTGCTGCTGCTGCTGGCCGCTGCTGTCGGCCGCGTGCTGCTGCTGCCCCTGCTGCTGGCCACTGCTGCTGCTGCTGCTGGGCGCCTGCTGCTGCTGCCGCAGGCGCTCAACGGTCATGGCGCCCTCTGGCATGCTGATGGGGTGCGGCGAGAAGTTGGACAGGCAGCCGTAGCGGTCCCAGGCCTTGTAGAACTCGGCCACGCCCGGCGACTCAAGCCGGGCCCCCGGGTGCCGCGCAGCCCCGCCTGCTGCTGCAGGGTCAGCAGCAATGCTGCTGCTGCCGCTGCTGTTGCCAGCCTGCAGCACAACTGCTGCTGCCAGGCCGCTGCCGCTGCTGCTGGCGCCATCCTGGCCGGCGTCCGCTGCTGCTGCCGCGGCGGCCAGCGCATGCAGGCCGCCGCTCTGTGGCATGTAGCCGGTCAGCATAAGGTCGGGGCCGCACTGCTGCCACTGCACCTCAGCCAGCTGCAGCGCCTGCGTCATCTCCACAAATCCGAGGTCGCCCACGGGGGTGGGGGCGCGGCTGCCCCCAATCTGCGGTGGATACAAAGGCACCGTTATATCGGGTACTTGCCTGACAGCAGCCTTTGGTGTTGCAGGTGTAGGGAAGCCCAAGCAGCAGCGGGCAGCATGCCAACCATGCCCGGTTCCACCATGCAACACAAAGCTCTCAAAAGCTCACCAGCTTGGGCGCAACAAAGGCAATGGTCTTGTGGATGGCACCGCCCGCAATGGCGGGCGCCGCCAGCGTGCCGCCGCACTCCCACAGGCACTGCAGGTAGCCCCGGTCGTAGCAGTACCTGGGCGGAGGGGAACGACAGGGGACGAGCAGGTGAGCGGACAAGGATGAGAGGCAGAGGGCAGGGGTTGGCAAGGAGGTGTGGGCCTACTCAGCAGCAGGGCACACAGGCACTGCACAGGTACTTCCGCCACGACCCTGCGCCTGACTGCTAGCACAAGCCCCCAGCCACTCGCCTGGCCACTGCATCGGGGGTGAGGAAGTCAAACTCCAGCACCTCCACGCCCTTGGCGCGCAGGCGGGCCTGGAAGTCGAGGCGCGCGCCGCGCTGCGTGGCCACAATGGTGGGCGCGTCACTGACGTCCCACAGGTTGGCCTCCTGGCGGCCAGATGCAGGGGAGGGGTGAGGGAGTGGTGCAAGGGTGGGTGGCTGAGCAAGGCAGGTGGGGCGGTAACGGTCATGCGGGTGCGCAGGCAGCCTGGCCGAAAGGAATGCGCACAGGACAAGCCCTCACTCAAGCTTTACCGCACCAAAACCAACACCGAGAGGCCTGCTCTGCCCAGATTCCCACCTCAGGCAGGTCAAGGGTGCGCGACATGACGATGCGGGCGGGCTGGTGGCCGCCCTCCCGTCGCGTTGTTAGCCGCGGGTTGTCGCGCCGCACTGCAGACGTGAGCGGCAGACGTTGGGGCAGCTCATGATTCAGCAGCAATGGGGATGCACGGGATTGAGCCTTGCGCAGTGACTCTTGCTGCCACATCAAAAGTCGCAATGCACGTCGCTATTCCCCCCAACTGCAGCACTGCATGGCCATGCTGCGACGCACTCATATAGCGGCACCTGAGCGGCTTGTGCCGCTGCCCTGCACGCAGGGCACATCGCTCCCTGCCCGCCCACCTGTGCAGCCGCCCACGATGACGGCATCGCTGCGTGCCCGCGTCTCAAACACGCGCTCGCGGCTGGCAGCGCTGGACACCCAGGCGGAGTGGCCGGTGTGCGTGGCAATCTTGCCGTCCAGCGTCATGGCGTACTTGAGCAGCCCCAGCGGGCGGCGGCACACGGCGCGGTGCAGCAGCGCCTCGTTGGCAGCCAGGCACGCATCCAGCGCCGCCTCCGCCTCGACAGGGGTGGCGGAGCAGGGCGCCTCGCCCAGCACCTGCACGCTGAGGCCCGCGGCGCGCAGCTGCGCAATGGCTGCACCACGCAGGTGCGGCAGCGGGTGGCGCAGGCCCACCACCACGCGCGCCACGCCCGCGGCCACCAGGGCATCCACCGCCGCCGGCTCGCCGTGGCAGTCGCCGCACTCTAGGTTCAGGTACGCGGTGCCGTTGAGAGCTGCCTCCCCTGCTGCCCGCACCACCTGACACTCCGGTGGCTCTGTGCCCTGCAGCGGGCGGGAAGGGGCAGGCGGGGTTGCTGCAGCTGCTGCAGGGAGCGTGCACAGCAACGGCAGGAGCGTCGGGCAGGCGGGCAGTTGGCATTGTTCCAACCAATCTTGCGCACCCGAGCTGCAGTGCACAACCAGGCATCCGTCGCCCATAGCCCGCAGCGGCATGCCCTGCCGGCAGCTCTCCACCCGCTCACCTGCGCCCACTGCGAGGCCTCTGCCAGCCGCTGGCCCTCCGGCCCCACCAGCACGCAGCCGGCATAGGGGTGCGGCTGCGTCTGGCCGATGGGCTGCTGCGACAGCTCCGCCGCCCGCTGCAGGTGGCGCAGGTCCATGGCTGCACGCATTGTGGGGGGCGGGCTGGACTGCATGTGATGCAGGCACAAAGTGCCCGCCTTCCCCCAACTGAACTCCCCCAACTGCACGCACGCAACGGCAGTTGGTGGCAGGAACGTGCACCCGATGCCAGCAGCACGTGCAGCGGGACAGCCATCAGCCCAGCCTCTGCGCTCACCATCCAGCTCCTCATGGGGCATGCCGGGTGCGCCGTTGAACCCACGTGCAGCGACCTGCAGCAGCGGGTGACGGCGGCGGCACGGCGGCTCACCTCACCGCCGGCGGGCGGCGGCAGCAACCCCAGGGTGCCAGCAGGAGGCCCCTCGCACTCACAATGGGACCATTGTGTCGCCGCCTTCTACTGCACGGAGCCGGCAGGCTGCTGCACGGCCGCTGAGTTTGCAAGGTGGGTGACCCACGGTGGGCGGCGGGGCCAGCGCCCGCCGCCAGCTGCACTGGTGGCTGGTTGACCTGCTGTCGCGCCCCCGCAAGCGGCAGCGCCGCGGCCGGCGACCGCTGGGCCAGCATTGAGGGGTGCCAGCTGCGGGCGGCCTGCCTGTCTTCCAGTGCTCTGGCAGTGCAGGGCTTGCTGTTGCACGCGCGATCGGTCGCCGCCAGCTTTGAGCCCCACGCATTAGCGACTGAGGTGGCTGCATGAGGTCCTTGACCGTCTTCCCAGCAACTGGCCTGGCTCACGGGTTCGTTGATCGGCGCCATTGCAGGCTGGGTCGGCGCTGCCAGCCATGCCCGCCGGCGAGGGGCGGCCCCCCGCCTCTCTGCAGCCGGACGACCAGGATGATGCACCTGGGCAGCAGCAGCGACACCAGCAGCAGGATCGCCGGCAGCTGAGCGGCGCAGCACCCCAAGCTGCCGCCGCCACCGCCGCTCCCCGCCACCGCTCGGGCCCCAGCCTGCCGCTGCTGGCCCTGGCTGCCTCGCTGTCGGCGGGCGCCACCTACCTGCTGCTCAGCCGCCTGCTGCGGCCCCGGCAGGGTAGCGGCGGCAAGGTGCGGCGAGCCGCGGTGGCCAAGCACCAGGTGTTTGCCGCGGTGCTGGCATTGGAGCACCCCTCGGTGCCGCTGCCGCCGCCCGCCGGGCTGCGCCTGGCGGGCCGCACCCTGGTGCTGTCCGACCGGCTGGACGTGCAGAGCCTGGAGACGGCGTTTGGCTGCGAGGCCTGGAAGGCGGAGCAGCCGCCGGCTGCCCACACCTATGGGCCGGCCGACGCGCTGGTGGCGGCGGGGGCCAAGGCGGTGGCCACCGTGCTGTCTGAGCCGCTGGGCCTGGGGTGAGGCTTCGCCGGCCATGCAGCTCACACGATTCTGCATTGCTCAGTGGTGAACCGCCGGTGCTCAGGGCAGCTGACTCTCCACTGGTGCGCTGCGTGCAAGTGGCCAGTGGCGCCCGCTCGCCTCCCAGTGGGCCAGCCCCCGTTGACTGCCTGCCGCCTGCCCTGCTCTGCAGGCCGCTGCTGTTCCCCGACAGCGCTGCCACGCCCAACCCTGCGGGCCGGGGCCGCATCCATGGCGGCGGCGACTATGGGGCGGCCGTTGCAGTGGCGGCAGGCCTGGCTGATTCGGCGCTGGCACTAGACGAACTGGGCGGCGCCCGCGTGCCTGCCGCCTGCTGCGGCGCCTACGCGCTGCGCACCACTGCGGGCGTGCTGACAGTGGAGGGGGCAGCCACCGCGGCTGCCAGCCTGGCGGCACCCACCCTGCTGGCAGCAGACCCGCAGGCGCTGCTCAAGGCGGGCCAGGCGCTGCGCCTGCCGGGAGGTGCGCCTTGCAGCTTGCATGGCCCCAGAAAGTGGTGTGCAGGGCGTCACATGCAGCATAACAGCGTGCGGTTTGCTGGCGCTTCCAGCCTTGTGATGCACTTGGTTGCCTGCTGCTGCTGCTCCAGCATGCTTAGCACGAGACAATGGTGATGGCTGCCCTGCCCCTGAATCTGTGCTGCAGGGGGCGCCGCCACCGAGGTGCCCCACTACCTGGTGGCTGAGGACTTGTTTGCTGCTTGCAGCGAGCAGGCACGGGCGATGGTGCCAGCCGTCGTGGCGGCAGTCAAGGTGGGCTGTCATGGGGCCTGCTGTGAGATTGCTTGTTGCACGCTTTGGTTGCCCACCGTGTCTGCCGTGCTGCAGCAACAGCCGCCGCAGCAGACGTAGACCCATGCGCAGCCGACTAATGCGCCCCTGGTATAACCCCTTGCGTGCAGCGGTGGGCGGGGCCGGACCAGGCGCAGGCGCTGTCCCTCTGCGAGTGGCTGTTCCACCGAGTGGAGTCACTGGCACCCTTCATGCCAGCCGGGGGCACACCTGCGGCAGGTGGGCATCCAGAATATTTCCTTGTTTTGCAAAGCAGCTCTTGCTGTGACAGGCGGATTCACCCGCCTGGAGTACACTGTTGCTGTCTGCTTACCGCTGCGCCATTGGATGCCGTCCCTACCGATGCGCAGGCCAGGAGCGAGCAGAGCATGTGCTGCAGGCGCTGGCAACAGCAGCGGAGACGGTGCAGCAGTTTGAGTTTGCGCAGCAGCACGGCGCTTGGGTGGAGGCTCACCAGCAGCAACTGCCAGCCGCGGTGGTGGCCTTCTGGCAGCAGGCACAGCAGGTGGGAGCACATGGGGGGCGGGAGTTGATGAGCCTTGCAGGTGGGAGCACATGGGGGGGCGGGAGTTGATGAGCCTTGCAGGTGGGAGCACATGGGGGGCGGGAGTTGATGAGCCTTGCAGGTGGGAGCACATGGGGGGCGGGAGTTGATGAGCCCTGCAGGTGGCGGGCTGCGTTCACAAGCTCCATGGCGGTGCATCAAGGCACATCCCAGCTGCTGTCTGCAACAGCTGCTTGCTCAAGTTGCACTGCCTTGTGTTTGTTACCCTCACTCTTATCCTGCAGGTTGATGAGGCGCGGTACCGCAGCGCGCACGCTGTGGCCGCGGAGCTGCAGGCGGCGATGCGCACTGCACTGGCCGACGGCTACGTGTTTGTGCTGCCCACCACCCCCGGGCCTGCACCCTGTGTGCCGGCAGCCGGCCAGGGCAGCAGCTCTGCTGAGCTGGACGCCTTCCGCCAGCGGTGCAGCCAGTTTGCAGCGGTGGCATCGCTGTCGGGCGTGCCGCAGGCGGTGCTGCCGCTGCCGCTGCCCGACGGCATGCCGCTCTCCATCTCCCTGCTTGCGCTGCACAAGCGGGACCTCACCCTGCTGCAAGCTGTGGCCAAGTTGGGGCCCATGCTAGAGGAGGAGGCAGCGGCACAGGCACGGCAGCAGAAGGGCCGGCCACAGGCGCCCTGGCAGCCTCGCGCAGCAGCAGGGGACACAGCAGCAGGGGCAGCACGTGGCAGTGGCAGCAGCGGCGGCGGTGGCGGCGGCGCAGCCCGCCGCAGCAAGGCAAGTGCAGCTGATGCAGCCCGAGCAGCGGAGGCGGAGGCTCGCAAGGAGGAGGGCAACGCTGCCTTCCGGTCTGGGCGGTACGAGGAGGCGGCTCGGCAGTACAGCGCGGCGCTGCAGCTGGACCCCCGCTGTGCTGTGTACTGGGCCAACCGAGCCATGGCAAACCTGAAGCTGGGGGCCTATGGTGCGGCAGAAGCCGATTGCGATGAAGCGCTCAAGCTGGAGCTGTCAGCCAAGGCGCTGCTGCGTCGCGGCTCCGCCCGCCTGGCGCAAGTGGGTGGCACACGGGGCGGCAGGGTGATGACTGGGAGGTGGTTGTCATTTATTGTGGGCTGGGCATCAGCTGTTGCATGCAAACGTGGCGGGTGTGGTTTGCTGAGCTACCTGTGCCCGTCCTTTGTCAGCTTTGCGATGCAACCCACCCACCACCAAACCAACACTGCCGCAGGGCAACGTGGGCGGCGCGCACGCCGACTTCACTCAAGTGCTGGCGCTGGAGCCCCAGAACCGGCAGGCGCGAGAGGAGCTGCGGCGCATGCAGGCGCTGGGTGGAGCGACCGGGGGAGACGGCCCAATGCCGGGCGCCTTTGGCTGATGGGGCGCTGCCTACTTCTTGGCTGTGCGGCCAGTGAACTGTACAGCTGCCAGTGCAAATGTAGACCCATCCCTTATGCGCGACGCAGCCGTGCCTCGTTTCTTCATAAGCATACATGGAGGCATTGACAAGCAGGCCAGGACAGGAGAATAGGATGAGGTACAGAGAGGGCACAGGCAGAGGGCAGCCAGAGGCGGCAGCAGGAGAGAAAGTACAGGCAGGAGGGAGGGAGCATACAGGGGGAGAAGCTAATAAGCTGCTAGCAGAACGAGCGCTCGGTGGAGACTCTCTGGCTCTCTGGCTCTCTGGTGACTCAGGCTGGTGGTCAGGATACAGGAGCGTTGCCAGTCAGCCGGTCGCGAGGACGCTGCCATCTGGATTGACGGGAGGTCCAGCTAGGAATTGCGCAGCCATCTGGGCTTGGCCTGCAAGCCCTGCAGGTCTATTTGCCCTACTCAAGCCGCAGTGATGTGGGCATCAGGCCCCACCAGCTTGGAGCCTGCGCCGGCTGCAGGGCCGCCGCAGCTGTTGGCCGCCAGCGCTGCCGGGGCCATTCCCAGGTTGCACAGGTTTGAAAATGCCCGAGTGTGGCGCATGCCGTATTGGTCCAGCGGTCCGCACGAGCCCTCCCAGGAAGCCACCATGCCCTGGATAAGGGGGGAGGCGAGGGAGGAGGCGGCAGGGTTGGTGGAGCAGAGGCCGGGCAAGTGCAGGGGGCCGGGGCGGGATGCGGGGGCCACCGTCCGCGGGCGACAAGCCGAGCACACACCACCAGACCACGCGTGCCCAGCTCACCCGCAGGCAGTCCCAGTCGTCGACCAGGGGGGCGCCCTCTGGGCGCGGCAGCTCCTGGCCAACCAGCAGCTCAGCCACGGCACCGTTGTCGGGACCAGCATTGGCGGCCAGTGCGGGCAGGTGCGCGCCAAATTTGGTGCGCAGCAGGGCCAGGGCGTTGGTGCGGTCGAGCAGGCGCTGAATGGCGGCGCGCACCGAGGCGTCCACCCGTGAGCGAGCCGACGTCTGTGGTGGGGAGAGCAGGGCGGCGGCGTCACGACCATTGGAGCGTCTTCACTGCAGCCGCTTGCTCCTCTGCTTTCCGCACTCGGCCCCGTTGCATGCCTTCCACCCTCACCTCGGCGCTGAGCTGGCTCAGCGCGGCCGCCTTGGCCGGCCCCTCGGGTGCGGTGCTGAACTTGTGCCACAGGTGGGCCAGATCAGCATCCCGCTGAGGAACCGCGCCCTGCGGCGCCCAGGATGGCACGCCGCCGTTGGCCACCGCCGCCGGCTTGCGGGCACCTGCAGGGCGCCAGGTGGCGGGGGTGGCGGCCCGCGAGCCCAGGGTTGGCTGGCTATCCTGCAACTGCCCCCAAACAAGCTCCAGCAATCGTCACCCGGTGGGCGGGAGATGTGTAACCACACGCAGCAGCAGGCCGCCCACCTGTGTTGCCGTAGCCCATGAACTCGGCGGCCACCTCCTCGGCGATGCTCAGGGAGCCAAAGCGCATGACGTGGGAGCCCATCGAGTAGCTGCGGCGGGGAGGGCAGTGAACGGGCTGGCTCAAAGTGTGCGGCAGGCCGTCGCTGCGCAGTGCCTGCAAGCCCCTCCTGCTCTGGCCAGGCCCTTGCGCAACGGCAGCAGGCGGCGCCATGCTGGCCCTGTTCAGTGCCACCTCCATGCCCCCTGCAGCCCTCACGTGTAGTTCTGTGATACGCGCTGCTTCACCAGCTGAAACTGCTTCTTCAGCGTCTCTGTAAGTGAACAAACAGGGGAGGGATGCCGGCCGACATTCCCAAATGAGCATCAGTGAGGGCGGCTGGTGACACACCAAGCACCCAAGCTCTCAAGCAGCCTAGCACCCAGAGCAGCCGCAGTGCAACGCATCAAAGCGCACCCAGCGTGAGGTCGGCCTCGTCTGCATTCTCCATCCACGCCACGCTGTACAGGTCGCCCAGGCAGGTGCCAAACTCGGAGGGAGGGGCGGGGGACCTGCGGGCCAGGAATGTGGGGTGCCTGGTGGAGCGGCAGCCTGGTGGAGGGGCTGCAGGCAGGCGGGCTGTGTGCAGCCTGGGCACCCTGCTCCAGCAACCCCGGCACAACAGCAACCGCTGCGTCGCTGCTCATTCCCCCATCGCTCCCAGCCCACCCTCCCGCCCCGCCCCGCCCCGCCTCACATGCCGGGGCAGTAGGTGCCCCAGGACGACTCGCGCCCGTTTGCAGCGGTGGTGGCGTAGATGCCCAGCTTGTCCTCCAGCAGGCCCTCAAAGATGCTGCCGCTCTCGCACGCCTCGATGTAGCTGCCGAGGAGGGTTGGCGGTGGGGCAGGGATGGGGGTGGAGCTTTGCAATGGGCATGTGGTGCTCAAGGCGAGGCAGTGGTGGGACCGCAGCACAAGGCCACTCTGCACAAGGCCACTCTGCACAGCTCCCCCGCCTCACATGACCATCTCCTTGAAGCCGTTCTGCTTGGAGCGGCGGGTCAGCACGGCGTGCAGCTGGTCTGGAGAGGGCAGGGTGGAGGTGGCGAAGGTTACAGGGTGGCTGGGCCCAGCGGCAGTGATGGAGGTCAGCAGCCTCCGCGCACCTTCCTGTCCAGCTGCATGCAAGCACACCCAGCGCCTGCCCACCCAACCACCCACCTGCATAGAGGAAGGGGCCTGCGGGCATGCCCAGGATGCCGGGGGCGCCGTGGTCGCTGCAGCAGGAGCAGACGAGGGCAGCAAGAGAGGAGTCAGAGGCCGTGCCAGGCGCACCTTTATGTACACCTTTGTGTGTAAGCACCTCTGCACACTCAACCCACACCCCCACATGCTGCAGCTAGGACCACTACACACTGCCCCACAACACAGCCCCGGCCCGCACCTGTAGTACACAAACACCTTGTCCTGCGGGCCCGCCTGCAGCACGCGGCCCGAGGAGTGGCGCGAGGGCGGTGGCACGCCGCTCGCGTTGCCCGCCAGCACCGCCAGGAACGTCTCGGCGGTGACTGACGCGTGCGAATAGTCCTGGGCAGGGGCGGGTGGAGCATTGGGGCGTGGGTGGAAGGCCGGTTAAAGCCTCGTGTGTGAGCTGGCGGCTCGCATGTGCACGGCCCACTGGGCCCGCATCACACAGACGAGGGAGGCGGCAGCCGGGCGGCCGCAACACCCGCCATTCCACCGCCAGGAGTGCATGTTCTCCCAGCTGTGCAGCAGCTGCAGGCTGCCCAGGCGGCTCACAATCGTGATGCCCGCATACACGTCGGGCCCGCCGGGCGCGTTGAACAGCTGGCCGGGGTGCGGGTTGGACTCGCTGTGCGCCACGTCGTCGTACATCAGCACTGCAGGGGGGAGAAGGGGGGATGCGGCGGCAGCAATGCTCAATGCATGGAGGCAGCAGAGAAGGGCAGCAGCGGAGCTGCGGCAGCAGCAGGCGGGCGGCAGCAGCAAGCGGCCTGCAGGCACACGGCGATGGCAGCAGCACAGCAGTCGCTCCCCGCTGCAGCGGCAACCGTGCGCACCGATGATGCGGTCGTCCTTGATGCCGCCGCGCCGCAGCACCTGGTACGCCTGCATGCAGCGGGGATAAAAACGAAGAAGTCAAGCGGTGTTTTCAGTGGCCAGCATGGGCAGCGATGCAAGCACGCCAGCATAGCCACAGATACAATACTGCACTCACGTGTGCCACATCGGCCTGGTGGCGGTAGTTGCCATATCCAGCGCTGCCAGCAACCAGCACGGCCCACAGGTGGCCTGCGGGGGCGCAAGCAGAGGGAGGGCTGAGCGGCGGCGCCGGCGGGAGCGAGTGGCGGCGCTGGCGGCGAGGGAAGCTGGGCGAGGTGCGACGCGGGCACCGTGCGATAGGAGCAGCACTACCACAGTCCAGCCGGCAGGGTGCGAGGGCCAGGGAGGCAGAGGGTGCGCAGAGTGCGGGCAAGCTCGCCTTCCTGCTGCTTGAGCTCCCGTGCCGAGCCAAGCACCGCTGCGCCAAACGCCAGGAGAGCGACGGCAACCGCCAGGGACCTCATCTGGGCGCGGCACCTCGAGTTGAGGAGCGGCTATGCTGGGGCGTAACGGGAGGGGCTGCTGGCGCTGCTGCCCCTTCTACTACGGCTCTGCCAAAGCACAGCAAGATGGCCCGAAGAGTGCGGGGAGACCCCTTGTAAAGCCCTTCCCTGCATCTCGCATGCCGCGGGCACCGTGGGCTTTCGCGACGCGTGCAATTTCTCGGAACCAATTCCAGCAACCTGCACTGACGGGGGATTGGCTCTCGACTGTGCTGCCGGCTGAACCCCGAGCTCCTGAGCCGTCTGAGCCGCCGGCTTTCCATCCTATCGCATCAGAACAAGTCAGAGGGTGTTCTATTTTGAAGCTCGCAGCTCAGGACAGCCTGCCGCCGTGCTCACCTGCCACCCGCCTGCCGCCGCCGCTCCCTTGCTGCTGTTGGCGGGTGAGATTGGCATAGCAGCAGCGATGTGCTCTTCCAGTGATTGCAGCCAGCCAACGGCAGCTGAATGCACAGCGCCCGCATTGCTCACCATCCTGCTTCCGCCAACAGGCCTCTCCATCTTCCCCACCCGCAGAGGCTGCTCCCGCCCAACCCAATGCTGGTGGGCCTGGTCAGCGACACGCACGGCGTCTGGGACCCGGCGCTCGCCACCCACCTGGCGGGGGCTGACACCATCCTGCACGCTGGCGATGTCGGCAACCACGGCGGCCACGCAGCAGTCTTGGCGCGCCTGCGGGATGTCTGCCCCACTGTGCATGCCGTGCGAGGCAATGTGGACGACGATGCAGCCGCGCAACGGGAGCTGCCCAACTCGCGCCTCCTCACGCTGGCAGGCTGGAGCGTGCTGCTCATACACATCCTGTCCGACGCGGCAGCCGCCATTCAGCAGCACCAGCCCGACATTGTTGTCTGCGGCCACAGCCACCAATTTGGTGTGGAGGAGGCGGAAGCGTCGCAAGGCGGGGTGCTGCTGCGCATCAACCCGGGGTCCGCTGGGCCCGCCCGCTTCAAGCTCAAGCGGACGGTGGCGCTGCTGAGGCTGCCGCCCAAGGGTGCGCTGGCTGGGGTTGAAGGGAAGCGTGGGTGGGTGCACAGGGGCAGCCTGCTGGCGCACAGGTGCTACCCAGTACCAGCACCATTGATGCCATGCCCCTGTCTGCCACCTGTTGCAACGCCCATGTCTGCCCACCTGTTGTGGTGCAGAGAGCGGGGAGCGGCCTAGCGTGCAGCGGATTGAGCTGGCGCCCAAGGCGCCACCACGCCTGCCAGAGGCTTCCAGGCTGCGGCCAAAGCAGCAGGCACGGGCGCCAGCCGCGGCACGCGACGGGCGCCGGCAGAAGCCCAGCATCCCCCGCGGGCAAGGCAGCAGCTGCAAGCGGCCAAAGATGAGGTGATTGCTTGAACTGCATGTGTTGCAACTGACACCGTCAAAGGCAGCCAGACACAGGTTGGTGATAGGGAATGTCGAGGTGCGGGGGCACCGGGGGATTCACAAGGGGTGGTGCGTGGCTCAAAATGGCAGACGCGACTGGTGGTGGTGGCTGAATCTGCTGGCTTGAGATTTGGCAGCATCCAAAGTTCCATGGTTCTGCTGGCAGCACGCGAGTGCTTTCCGGTGTGGTATGGCACGCGGTTTGTTGGTTGCAGCAGCCTGCTGGTGGCCAAGAGCAGCCTCACATCAGGGCCTCGGTCTCGTCCTTTGCAAAGGGAACCTGGGTGCCTGCAGCACGGTGTTAGGCACATGTGTGAGGGCAAAGGGGGCTGGGCTAGTGCAGGTAGCAGGCGAGGCGGCATCGGGTTGTGCATGCTGCACACGCTCCCTTGTGTGCCTGGTGGCCCCACCATATCCCGCTGATCTGGATGGCGGCAGCGGGGCGTTGACTCGACTTGCTGCACATCCTCGCCCCGTGAACCCAAGCCAGCTGGTCAGCACATCACCTTGGATGGTGGCAAGCGGCACGTTCTTGATGCCAGGCACCTCGGTCAGGGCTTCCACATCGTAACGCGCAAAGTTGGGCTGGGCAGCGGTGCGCACGTACAGCTGGCGGTTGACGTGGTCTTTCATCACGGTCACCTGGTGGGGCGGAGGGCGTGCAGCCAGTAGGTGTGGTGTGGTGCAAGCCCGCGTCCTGCATGGACATCCGTCCTGCTGAGCGATGCAGCCCTCAAAACGCATGGTAGCCCCTCCCAGCTCACAATCGTCATCTCCTCGGGGCCGGTGAAGTTGCTGACCGGCCTGCAGCAACACAGGCAAGGCAGCGAGCAGGCATCTGTCAGCTGGCCACACCTTGAGCGGCATGACATGCTTTGCTAGCATCGCTGTCAAGCAAGCTGTCACCACCTCCTGACTGCCCAGCTGTAACCGCACCAGGTGCCGGGAATGGTGACCCAATTGAGGAAGAGCACGGCCTGCATCAGCGCCTGGTGCGTGGCAGTCGTGTTGTAGCCGGGATTGAGAGGGTACCTGAGAGGAAGGCGGACACATGATTGTTGACTGTTACAGCTGGGCTGGCCCTGGCCCCCCCTGTGGCTGGTGCAGGACAGCTGCCTGTACTGCCCGGAGCCGCACCAGGTGTTGGGGAATCCGCCAGCCATGGTGCCATTGGCCTGGCCATCGTACATCGCCTCCTTGAGCTGAGCCAGGATGGTGAAGCGAGACAGGCTGTTGCAGTTGTCTGCAACGTGCGAGAGGGAGGGGCAGACTGGGTCGGCATGTTGCAGTCGGTGCCAGCTTCTCTAGCTCAGATAATTTGTGGCGCTGCCGCTCCTGGCATGACTGACGCAAGGCCACACACTATGGGCCTTGGCCAGGCAGCAGGGAGAGTAGGCTGCACAAGCGGCCGAGCAAAATGCCGATCAACACACCGCACCGTTGGTGATGTTGGTGAAGGCATCTCCGACCAGAGAGCCGCAGAAGCCGAGGAAGCTGACGGCCGCCTCAGCGGGAGGCAGCACTTCAAGGCGGCCGGCACGCCAGGCAGCGTACCTGTGATCAGAGCCGGGGGGGGGTTGAGCAGAACGTCAGTGGCTGGCAGCATGCTGTACTGGGTGGTAGCAGCTAGGAGGGACGCAGCAGGCAGGGTGATGGTGCATGTAGTGCAATGCTCCGAGCAGTGTGGCTGCTCCCGTTCTCCTGCTTGAGGTATCAGGTGGAAAGGGCCTTGCTGAACAGGTTTTGCAGCCAGAAACAGCCCGGCTTACCAGGCCTCGTGCGCGGGCAGCTGGGGCGTGTTGGTGAGCTGCATGAAGGCAAAGGCAGGGCCAGCTGCTCTTTCAGACCCGTACAGCTGCGTCTGGCCTGCTGGTGCAGCTTAACTTGTGTGTCCAACATGTGGCACAGCACAGCATGTGGCACAGCCCACCGGCTGCACGCCTGCTCACCACACCACGAGGGTTGTCGCGCACGACCCAGGGGCTGCTGCCGTCGGCAGGCACCTCAATCACTGCGCTCGCGCCTGCGGGTATTCAGGGCGAGCGGCGGCAAGGCCGGCAGGTTGACTGCAAGGCTTGCGGCCCAAGGGTCGAAGGCCCCACTCCTACTGTCCGCCGCCACAGAGCACGCAGATAACCACTCGCTCTGCTGAGCAGTTTTGCAGGCGGAGACGACTTGCAGCAGGCCTGCAACCGCAACCTTGCAGCGTGGCGCACCCGTGGCATCGTGCAGCGCCCAATGCAACTTGCGGGTGGCGATAATCTCGCTAGCCGCGCCGAGCTCCGACACAAACTGGCTGTTGGCCACCAGCTGCAGCTTGCCTGTGCAGCAACCAGCAAATGAGCAAGGCGTGTCAAACAGTGTCAAGAGGTGCGGCCGCTATCAAGCATGTCGGGGCGCACACACATGCGACACCACGCGCGCGCTTGCCATGCCTGCGCTTGCCACGCCTGCTGGGCTGCAGCTTGCCCCGCTGAAGGCCTGGTTCTCACCAGGAATGAAGTTCTGCTTGATCTCCTCGACGGTTGCATACTCGCTGAGCAAGAAGTTTGTGATGTCGTACCTGCCGCAGGTTGGGTACCGATGGGTCGGAAGTCAGGCGTGAGGCACACAGAGTCCCCTGGACCACCCTGCAATTCTGGATCCTCCCTGCAGCTCTGGGCAGCACGCACCGGCTGCTGGGGAGTGTGCATCGCAGTACGCGCCTGCGCCTCCCAGCTCACCAGTTGAGGGCCGGAACGCTGCCGTTGGGCGCGGAGGGGAAGTCTCCTGCACTCTGCTCTGTGAGGCCGCCCACGGACAGGCCAGCCTCATTCATGCTGCGGGAGGAGTGGCATCATGCGTCCTGGCAGTTGCAGCTGGAGAGATCGGCTGGGATGCACGGACAGCAAACGGCTGATGCCGGCGTCAGGTGGCCGCATGTCTCCTCATCTGCCCTCACCCGTCTTGGCAAACGCCTGGGAAGTTGCTTGCTTGGATGTTGGCATCAGGGCACAGCTTGTCGACCGCCTCGCCAGCCTACGACAGTAAGGCACGATAGGGGCAAGAGGACCGCATTTCAGTTCCTACCCGGCAGCACACCACAGAGCTCTCAAGATGCGTGTGCCGCTGTGCTGTCGAGTGACAGGCCTCAGGGCAGTGGCCTGGGGCGCCTGTGCTTGTGGTCAGCGCCCTTGCTGCCAGCTTTCCCGCAGCACTGCTTCTTGCCACCTCGCCACACAGCCCTGTGCACCGGTGCATGCAGTGCCACAACAATGTGTCCAGGGGTCACAGTGCATGTCATACCCAGCGACAACCGCTCCTCCCACGCTTTCCCCGCAGTGGCGTGCTGCTTGCCCTTCTCACCTCAGGGTCGAGAATGTTGATGCACACAAATCCGTACTTGGCGGGCCTGCCGCTGAACTGGCTGAGCTCACAGCCGCTGACGGGCAGGCGTGCCAGGGGCGTGCCCGCCGCAACACGTGCGATGCCCACATTGTCGGCGGTCTCGTCAAAGAAGTCGTACTGAAAGTGGCGGGGGGCGGCAGGGACGTGGGCTGGCACAGCGCATGCAACGCACCGCTGCAGGAGCAGGCGGTGCGGCGGCGCGCACTGTGACCCCCCGAGGGTGGCCACCTCACCCTCTACTCCCCCACAGTATCCTCACGTTGCGGGCGGAGACGACTGCCCCCTCAAATATGTCAGGGTTGCTCAGTATGATGTCGCTGCAGCCCCGGGCCACGCAGGCCAGCAGCAGCAGGGAGGCGGCGGCAACCAGCGCCGAGGGGGCGCCTATGGCGGCTGCCCGGCGGGGGGACATGATGGACTGCGGGGGACATGCGCAGGCAGCGAGGTCATTGTCCTGCCCATCAGGCGTGCGTGCACGCCGAATTGGCCCGGCGTCTGGGGTTTATCGCAGCGCTGTTCAGTGCCAAACGTATGTTAGCGCTGCTTGGCGCCGTGCTTTGGCACCAAAAACTGGCGCTGAGGCTGAACAGCGCGGCTTGGCGCTTCGAGTTGGTGCCAAATTTTGGCGCCAAAGCCGATGTTGGCGCTGTTCCGCGACCAGGCAAAACACTGCCGATTAGCGCCAAACTCCCGGCGCCAATTTGCACTCGTGCAGCGCCGGCGCCAGATGGCGGCGCTGCCATGCCGCCCCTCGTGCGCCCCTTGCCTCTGCCTTGCCCGTCAACAGGCCCGTGCTGTGTTCACAACCATTGCTTGAAGCACAATAGTGATCTTAACAAAGAACAAAAGAGTCTGGGTGACGCCGCTGCCTAGTGGGGCGCTGCGCCCCGGCTGGCCGCCAAGACGGGCCGCCGCCACCTGGCGCTCCAAGTGTGCTGCTCAGTGCACAAACGGGTTCACAAAAAAACGGGGCTCGCGGCGGGTGACGCTGGGATCCTGTTGGATCAGCACCGGCTTGTTGATGGAGGCCAGGGGAATCAGGTCGTGGTAGTCCGCCATCACCATGCCCCGCCCATCGGGCGACGGCACCGGCTCGCGAGACCATTTAGGGCGCTGCATGAGGCGCGTCATCTGCTGAGGACGTGCAGCGGTTCGAAGCGGCGGATATTGCAAACAGAACATGCATGTTCATTGCCACACGCAACTGCAAGCGTGCAAGCACGTCACACAGCAGGCGGGCCGCGCCGCTCTTGTAACCTGGACTTCGAAACCAGCAGACGCCATAACATGCCGCAATCTTGCACCAGTTCCGCTTGCACACTACTACAGATACATCTTGAGTGACGCAACGCGCTCCCGACACCATGTCGCAGCAGCAGAGGGCACACCCTCCCTTGGGGCTGCCCGCCCCCGTGCACGACGGCCGCCGCCCCCTGGCGACCTTCAACGGCACCC
>RRZL01000054.1:1929390-1949956 GCA_006782975.1 Chlorella sp. Dachan
GGGTGCCGTTGAAGGTCGCCAGGGGGCGGCGGCCGTCGTGCACGGGGGCGGGCAGCCCCAAGGGAGGGTGTGCCCTCTGCTGCTGCGACATGGTGTCGGGAGCGCGTTGCGTCACTCAAGATGTATCTGTAGTAGTGTGCAAGCGGAACTGGTGCAAGATTGCGGCATGTTATGGCGTCTGCTGGTTTCGAAGTCCAGGTTACAAGAGCGGCGCGGCCCGCCTGCTGTGTGACGTGCTTGCACGCTTGCAGTTGCGTGTGGCAATGAACATGCATGTTCTGTTTGCAATATCCGCCGCTTCGAACCGCTGCACGTCCTCAGCAGATGACGCGCCTCATGCAGCGCCCTAAATGGTCTCGCGAGCCGGTGCCGTCGCCCGATGGGCGGGGCATGGTGATGGCGGACTACCACGACCTGATTCCCCTGGCCTCCATCAACAAGCCGGTGCTGATCCAACAGGATCCCAGCGTCACCCGCCGCGAGCCCCGTTTTTTTGTGAACCCGTTTGTGCACTGAGCAGCACACTTGGAGCGCCAGGTGGCGGCGGCCCGTCTTGGCGGCCAGCCGGGGCGCAGCGCCCCACTAGGCAGCGGCGTCACCCAGACTCTTTTGTTCTTTGTTAAGATCACTATTGTGCTTCAAGCAATGGTTGTGAACACAGCACGGGCCTGTTGACGGGCAAGGCAGAGGCAAGGGGCGCACGAGGGGCGGCATGGCAGCGCCGCCATCTGGCGCCGGCGCTGCACGAGTGCAAATTGGCGCCGGGAGTTTGGCGCTAATCGGCAGTGTTTTGCCTGGTCGCGGAACAGCGCCAACATCGGCTTTGGCGCCAAAATTTGGCACCAACTCGAAGCGCCAAGCCGCGCTGTTCAGCCTCAGCGCCAGTTTTTGGTGCCAAAGCACGGCGCCAAGCAGCGCTAACATACGTTTGGCACTGAACAGCGCTGCGATAAACCCCAGACGGTCCCTTCTGAGCGTCCCACGTGGGGTTCCTTCCAGCCTGGGCGAGCCGAGCGCTGTGTATCACGCCCTGGCTGCTCCCTCAATCCCAATTGAGTCTGCTCGCCACCGTCTGATGAGTCCAGCGGGAGGCATGCGGGCCCCAGTGGGCGCAACCATGGCCGCCCTGGCCGCCCTGGCCGCCCTGCTCCTGCTGCAAGGTGAGGGCCGCCGTTACACGTTCATGACGTCGACATGGATGCGTTCAGATGGAGGATGGGGCCCAGACGAGGGAGGGGGCATCATTCATTCACCGAGCACGCCGCCTGCTCCAGCGCAGGACCCCTCATCGCAATGGCCTGCACGTCCCAGATGTTGTGAGTGGAATTCTGGGGCCAGCGGCGGGACGGGGGCTTGTTCAGCTGATCTGTCCCCCGCCGCCGCCCGCCTCTGCTGCCGCCGCCACCAGCAGCGAGGACTACCGGAACTGCTGGCTGGCTGGCCGGCTGGCTAATTAGCCAGTTATAACTGGCTGGCTGGCTGGCTGGCTGGCTGGGCTCGGCGGCGTGGTCGTTATAGGAACGGAGCTCGAGGGCGGCCCACTTGGCGGGGACGAACCACACAACGAACCGGGGCGCAGTGCCGTCATGCGCCATGCTCACACCGCCGTCCACCCCCTGCTTGTTGCAGCTACGATCCTGAGTCGGATGCCGTCATATCCTGGCGCCACCTCGACGAACCCATGACCCTCTTCAATGGTAAGGTTGGTGCAGCATGGGCACGTAGGCTCCACAAAGGCGGTGCAGGTGGCAATGCATGCACGTGCGCGCATCGTACCCTTCCTATGGCAAGGATCACAGTCCTGCGTCACGCAGGGACTACTGCCTCTTTCAGCCCTGCGTGCCTGCGTGCTGGTCTGGTCAGCCGGGCCACTCGCCTCCCCGGCAGCGCGTCACACCCCCGCCGCCACCCTGCCCTGCCCCACACCCCGCACCTGCAGGCCTGGCGTGGGTGGGCAAGGGCACCAAGCTGCAGCTGCTCCCCGTGCTGAACAGCACCTATTCCGAGGCAGGCGACTCGTACGAGGCCGAGTACAGCTTCGCGTGCATGACCGCCTCGCGCGACCTCATCAGTAAGGCTGGCTGGGCGCCCTGACTGCAGTCAGCTGGTTGGCCCTGCCCGCAGCCAGCCCCACACCACCACCCTCAGCCGAGCGCTCGAGGCCCATGCATGGCAGCAGGTGTAAGGGGGAGCACGGTGCCTCAGCCTTGCTGGCTCTCCCAGCTTTTCGCGCATCTCAGTGCGCGGCCGTTGCAGGTGGTGGGGGAGATGCTCGACTGGCCCGGTGTGCCTGCTATGCAGGCATGGCCTGAGCATTCATCTCCTCCGCCCCTCCACACACAGGCTTTGCGCTAGAGGATGCGCTGCCCGATCTGGAGCTGGACGGCAAATCCTGGCCAGGCAAGCCTGCTGCAAGCGTTTAGGATGCTGTTAGACCGCTGCCCTGTGTACCTCAAGTGTACCTTGCATCAGACGACGGCGAGGCAGAGAGCCCGCGTTCAAGCCCCCTATCCACGCGGCTCATGGCAACCACTGCGTGCAGGCGTATGCGGCGATGGCATGAACAATGCGGGCCTGGGCATCTCCATGCAGATGCAGGTGGGGTTACAGGGAGTGCGCACAGCGCTGCATGCATTAACAAGCAGCCGGCCTCAGTTGCCCCGCCCTCCGCTCTGGGCTAACATGCATGGCCTTGAGATGCCCAGCATGCCACTTCCTTCATCCATTTTGGCAGTTTGACACCCAGACAGTCAACAACTATGACCCCGAAGCCAAGCCGGGCATTGCTATTGAGCAAATGGATGCGGTGGCTTTCATGCTGGCCAAGTGAGAGGCCGCGTGCTGGACGCCGCCTGCTTCCTGCTGGGGTCTGGGAGCAGGGTTTGAAGGCCGCATGTCACCAGCAATCCCACAGCCCAGTGTTCGCTGAGTAGGTGCTCAGCGAGTGCCAATAGGCTTCAGGATGGCAGGCCTGTAGGCGCAAGACCAGCACTGCAGCCCATCCCCCGTCATCCCAACCCCACCCCACCGGGGCGCAGATATGAGAGCGCCCTGGACGTGAAGGAAGACATTGACAGCGGCGCGCTGCAGCTGGTGCACTGGGAGCCATGGGCTGGTCAGCGCTGCACACCTGTTCGCCCTGCGCAGCACAGCAACATGGATCGCCGTGGGCAGACGTTGTCCGATGTTGCGTGCTTTGGGGGCGATCAAGCCGGGCCTACTAGGTGTCCAGCGCTGAACGCTCCTGGCATGCCCCTACCCTGCAGGTCTGGAACAGGGCCATGGCGGCACCGTCCACACTGCTGCTCCAGTCTGAGTGGGCGCCTGTGCACCTGGTGCGCTGGGCATCTCTCCCAGCTTTGGGCCGGGCAGATGTCGCTAGCCTCGGCGCTGAGGCCATTGCAAGGCTCCCATTGCGGCCGGCCCCCTGCTCGTATGCAGGTGCTGTACGACCGCTTCAACAAGTCGGTGGTGATTGAGTGGGCGGGCGAGGACGGCAAGACGACCGCCTATGACAACACCGACATTGGAGCGCTCGCAAACAACCCCATGTGAGGCTTATGAAAGGCGGCACTCTGCAGGCTATCTTCTAGCCAGGGCGCTGCTCTGGATCAGGCCCATGTGGCGGGCCGCGGCGCAAGGATGGAGCTTGTCGTTCGAGAACGGCTGACGCGGTATTATTACGGCGCTGCGGCCTCTGGTCAACAAGCTGAGCCTCCTGCCTTCACGACTGCGCTTTTGTTCGCCGGCAGGTACCCGGAGCAAGTCAAGTACATTGCCAAGATGCAGGAGATCAGCAAGCAGAACCAGGTGCAGGTGAGCAGGCAGGGCACGGGTGTGGTTACGCCTTGGATGCGGGCGCAGCTTAAAAAGCTGTGGCTACCGCTGTGCACCTACATGGTGCAGCCTGCGCCTTTGGGTGGACCTGCTCCTGCAGTGCTGCTTGAGACTTACCTGAAGCTTTCTGCCTTGCCCTGCATCTGCGCATGCAGACGTTCCATGACAGCGACTACTACTGGGTGCGTAGCCAGGGTGGGGAGTTAGCTGGTATGCGGCAGGGCTGGAACGCGTCCCAGCCAGGGGCGACGCTCCTCACCCCCAAGCGGGCTCGAGCTAACTCGCAACCCCGTACCCTCCCGCTGCAGATGCCCGGCGCCTACAACTCCTCGGAGCGCATGGCACGCGCCTCCATGCTGCGCCTGCCTGGCCGCACCTTCCCCTGGCCCCAGCGCGGCGACATCGACGGCCTCTTTGTCCCCGACCTCTCCCCCGGTGCGCTGCTGGGTTGCTGCAGTAACGAGCGCTCACTACATTGTGCCCCGTGCCGGCGCACCACATGCTGGGCAACCCCCACCCTGAGGTGTGCATGCCCCTTATTGCTGCAGGGTTCATGGTCCCTGGGTTCCCCGACACCAACGGCGCTTTGATGGGCGCCATGGCGGCTGCCGGCGCGCTATTCCTACCCCAGGCGCGCCCCTCCTCACCTTGGCTGTGGGCGCGTTCCAGTGCTCCAAGCAGCACTGCATGGCTGCCGGCGGCTCTGCAGGTTGAAAGCTCACCACACATCTACACATCTGCAGGCTAATAGCTCTCCCACCTTGTCCAACCGCTACGCAGGGCCTTGACGACGCGGGCGGCATGACCAACAAGGGCTGCACAACCACGGACTGCCTGCGCCGCGACATTGTGTGGTGGACGTCGCTCCGCGATCACAAGAACTGTGTCATGTACTGGAAGGTGGGCGGGAGGGGCCGTGTTTCAGAGAGTGCACTGCAACACAGGAGACATCGCCAAAAAAGGAGACACAGGTGCCGGGCGGAGCAGAGCAGAGCACGAGGCGATGACCACCCTGCACCATCCCCCCACTGCCCGCTGTCTCCAGGTTGCCAACTCGCCCATCTGGCGGCGCACCGACCTGGCCAGCTACCCCTGGCGGAGCGACCGCGTGGAGTTTGGCGACATGGAGCCACACATGTGGGTGGCCTGGTCCTGCCGCCAGTGGCTCTGCTGGGCTGGTTTGAGGGGCCTGCCAGACCCAGCGCTGGACCGTGCAACCCCTGAGCGCTTCGCCCCCTCCCCTCCCCAACCCGTGGTTCAGGTGGTGGGTGGATGCGCACCCCAGCCCGCTGCTCAACCGCAACAAGCCCGCCTCGGTGGAGGAGGCGGCCCTGGCGGTGGAGCAGGCGGGCGTGGACTATGCGCTGAAGCGCCAGGAGAAGAAGGGCGTCTCCGCACCCAAGCCCAACGACCGGCGTTAAGAGGCGGCAAGGAGCGGGCGTCACGCCCGGTAGCACCAACACCAGCTCAAGCACCTGGGGCGCCACGAGGCCCCCAAGGTCCTCTGTTACAACCTCCAATCTTTTGCCACACCCTTTATAGAGTTGGCCGACTCCTGGCCACCTTCAGTCTCTCACAAACCATCCCAGCACCAGTTGCAACCCACTCTGCATTTGTGTGCCTAGTTAGTTGAAACTCGCATACCGGGAGCGCTGGATTGGGAAACACCAATATTGAATGAGCATGGCGAGCAAGCCTGCTTGGCTAGAGATAGAAGAGGACGGCAGCTGGCTGGGCGAGGTGGGAGGAAGCGGAACAGATGCCAGCTTCCAATCTGGCGCGTGCACTTGCTGGGGACGCCGACTGTGTGGGGCCGTTCACCACTGCGCAGCTGGCTGGGTGGGGCACTGCGTTTGATGGAGACAGCAGCTTGAAAAGAAGTTTTGAATGAGTGTGATATCCAGCCATCGCACTCCCAGGGTCAGCAGCCTGCCGAAAGGGCAGAGCCTGGCAGGAGGAGCCACTGGGCAGGCGAGCGGGCACAGGCGCGCGGCGGCGGTCACTTGGGCTCGGCGGCATGCTGCCCTGCCAGGCTGCTGCCTGCCGGCCCCATTCTGGCCGCCATCAATAGTGTGGATGCCGTTGTTTGCCCAGGTGGGCCAGCTGGCTGCACAGGGTGCTGTGCAGCGCAGGCCAGCGCGGCGTGCGGAGCGGGCGCACCCAGCGGTCACAGCAGCGGGAGCAGCAGGCACCAGCTGGTGGCCGCCCCTGCCGTCCGCCCGGACGATGCCGGAGCCATTTCGCGGCGCATTTAGCCGGCCCGAGCCTGCGCTGGACCACCATTCATTACTTCGCTCACCCAACCAGCACTCGACCGCACCCCCTCTGCCAACCATGAAGCTCATCCTGGTGCTCCTCCTCTGCACCATCGCGGTGGCCTCGGCCGCTCGTGCCGGCGGCCAGCCCAAGCTGCGCAACTTTGCCAACGCAGCTGAGGCACAGGCGTCCGTGAAGCAGCTGCAGCAGATGGTGAGCTTGCAAGGCTTCTGCACCCGCCGCCTCCGCCGCCGCTCGGCAGCAGCCACACCAACGAGTGCCCGCCCCTTGTGCCTGCCTGCGCTGTCCATCCATGCCACCTCACAGCACTCTGCACCCCTCTGCCTATACCCCCCGCAGGACCGCAAGGAGTTGTTTGCCGAGTGGCGTGCCCAGAACGCCAAGGCGTACCCGTCGCCGGCCAAGGAGGCGGCCGCCTTTGCCGCCTTCAACGCCGCCGTGGACGACGTGATTGCCCACAACTCCAGACCCGCCGCCAAGTTCTTCAAGGGCCTGACCGACACCGCAGACCTGACCTGGGAGGAGTTTGAGACCACCCGCCTGATGCGCCCCGCCAACGGCGACGTGCTGACCGCCCAGGCCGCCGCCGGCGCCGCCCAGGTGGAGGCGGCCCCCGCCCCCAAGCCCGGCCGCAAGCTGCAGCAGACGGTGCCCGCCAAGTGGGACTGGCGTGCCCTGGGCAAGGTGACCCCCATCAAGAACCAGGGCAGCTGCGGCTCCTGCTGGGCCTTTGCGGCGGTGGCCGCCCTTGAGAGCAAGGCGCTCGTCACCGGCACCAAGTTCAGCGGCGACCTGTCGGAGCAGCAGATGGTGAGTGGGTGTGTGGGGTGTGCAGGGCAGGGGTGGGTGGGATGCCTCTCAGCAGTGCATTGTGGGCTGTGGCTCGGCACCAGCCAGCAGCTGGCACTGGCACTGCGGCTCCCCCACTGCACACGGCCTGCCACCTGACGCCGCATCTCCACCTGCCTCCTCCCACCAGGTTGACTGCGTCAACACCGCTGCCGGCTACAGCAGCTACGGCTGCAACGGCGGCGCCTCCACCGATGTGCTGCGCTACGTCAAGGCCTTCCGCGCCACCACCGAGGCCGACTATGCCTACACCGGCAAGACCGGCACCACCTGCCTGGAGCCCACCACCAGCACCGCGGCGCCCGGCTCCATCAATGTCAGCGGCTACAAGGTGCTGGCCAAGGACCGCGCCACCATCCAGGCGGCGGTGGCCACCGGCGGCCCAGTCATCGTCTACTTCAGCGTGCAGTCGTCCTTCTACCGCTACGCCGGCGGCATCTACCCTGCCAGCAGCTGCAGCGGCACCGCCGTCAACCACGCCATGGTGAGAGGAAGGGCAGCGTGTGCTGGTGCTGGGTGGGAAGGCAGGGGTAGCATGCCTGCCGCTGCGCCTCCTCTTCACCTGCTCCCCTGCGCTGTGCCTGATGGCCCCTGCTCCCCTGCCTCCCTCTCTCCCCGCAGCTTGTGGTTGGCTACGACTTCACCGGCCCCGTCCCCTACTGGATCGTGCGCAACAGCTGGGGCGGCCTGTGGGGCACCGAGGGCGGCTATGCCTTCATTGAGGCCACCGCCGACACCGTGGGCACCTGCAAGATGTACTCGGGCCTCATCCAGCCGCTGGCCACTGCCGTCAAGGCGTGAGCAGCCGGCCTGCCATCGCCACCAGCAGCCTCAGCACCCCATTTTTGTCTCGCCGCCCTACTGGGCCTTGCTGTTTAGCCATGTATCTACCACCCTCCAACCCCCACTGCGCACTGCCTTTCCTTTCCAACCCTTGATGCCCAACTTGCCAATGCCTTCCCACCTCTCTTCCACACCCAGCAACCACTACGTATTCCTGCCCAATCCCTTGTGCGCATTCACCAGCCAATGGGCTGGCCGCCAGCAGATGATCTGCTGTAACCGCGCATGACCAACGCAGCTAGCGGGGACAAGAGGGCGGTGGCACAAGCCGGGGCGAGGCTTTTGGTGGGGTGAGGGGAGGCGGTGTGCGATGATTGCTTGGTGTAGATGCCATGTAGATGCCATGTGCACATTTAAACACGGCTCAGCCAGCCAGCTCACGCCCCACACGGAAGGCTGTGCAGCACATGCACACCAGCGGCTTGCGGCGGCTGGGCGGCGCATGCTGTGTTGCAGTGAGCAGCAAGCAGGCTCTGCCAGCAACCACACAGCCCCTGCCAGTGCCTCGCCACCCCTCGCACCCCAGCTGCCCTGAGCGTTGCATTGTTCCGTGCCCTCCATGTTGCATTTGGTTCCGTGTGCCAGAGGTGGTGTTGAATAACACCAGTTTGGTTTTTGTGGGGTTTTGTTGGGGTGAGGGCTCAGCACCAGGCTGCTTACGCCTCGGCCTTCTTGCCGCTCTTCTTGGGCAGCAGCACGGAGTGGATGTTGGGCAGCACGCCGCCCTCGGCGATGGTCACGCCCGCCAGCAGCTTGGACAGCTCCTCGTCGTTGCGCACCGCCAGCTGGATGTGGCGGGGGATGATGCGCGTCTTCTTGTTGTCGCGGGCGGCGTTGCCCGCCAGCTCCAGCACCTCGGCCGCCAGATACTCCAGCACAGCGGCCAGGTAGACGGGGGCGCCGGCGCCGATGCGCTCCGCGTACCGCCCCTTCTTCAGGTAGCGGGCGATGCGGCCCACGGGGAACTGCAGCCCCGCCTTGGAGCTCTTGCTCACGGCCTTCTTGCCGGAGGTCTTGCCCTTGCCGCGGCCAGACATGGTTGTGTGGTTGTGGGTGGGGTGGTGGAGGGGAGGGGAGGGGTGGCAGTGGGTGTGGGTTGGTCAGAACAGCGCCCCAGGCCCGCTTATGTATGCGGGCAGAGGGGGGCAGGTGGCGACAGCCGGCGCCCGCCAGCAGGGGGGAGGGCAGGCCGGATGGGTGGTGTTCCTGGCCCGATCTGTGCTTCTGGGGCTGCTCACGCCCCTGGCTGGCGCACATCGCGCTCGGGCGCCGATCGGGAGGGCTATAAGAGGGCCCCCGCCAGCCGCAGTCGGCACCCCACACCTCCTCCCCACCAACCCCACCACCCACAACCAACCATGGCCCCCACCTCCGGCAAGAAGGCCGCCCCCGCCAAGAAGGCGGCCCCCAAGCCCAAGGGCGAGGGCAAGGGCAAGAAGGGCCACAAGAAGGGCGTGGAGAGCTACAAGCTCTACATCTTCAAGGTGCTCAAGCAGGTGCACCCCGACACCGGCATCTCCTCCAAGTCCATGGCCATCCTCAACTCGTTCATCGTGGACCAGTTTGAGAAGATCGCAAGCGCCGCCGCCCAGCTGTCCCGCGTGAACAAGAAACCCACCCTGACGTCCCGCGAGATCCAGACCGCCGTGCGCCTGGTCCTGCCCGGCGAGCTGGCCAAGCACGCCGTGTCCGAGGGCACCAAGGCCGTCACCAAGTTCACCTCCGCATAAGCGCAGCGGCTGAGCTGTGCCGAGCCCCCAACTCAACACAAAAACAAAACCACAACTGGTGTTATTCAACACCACCTCTTGCACGCGTCGGAAGCATTGTGCCTGTTGCTTGGGCAGCGCATGCGCTGCGGCCTGTCTACTGCTGCAGACGGTTGCCCTGAGGCGTTCCCAAGGAGGCCTGGCTGCAACTGGCTGGGCTCACGTGCAGCGTTGAGGCATGGCAGCTGGCTGGGTGGGGGCATTGCTTGGTTCAGGCATGGCAACAACTGGCTGGAGGTTGCAGGGCCGAGGGTTGAGCTGACTGGGTGGGGCACATGCAGCAGCACTGGATGGCACTCATGCTTCAGGGCATGTGGTGCGCTGCTGCCATGCTGCCACCATCTGCTGGAATGCCCCACCAACCTGAGCCAACACCCACAAGGTCCCACCCTGTGCCGTACGCATTGCCGCTGCATGCGAGCCCACACCCTGAGCTTCACCCAACCCCTCCCCACACACCCAGCGCAGGCCAGTGTTGCATTGCATTCCGCGTGCCAAGGGGAGGTGTTGAATAACACCAGTGTTTGGTTTTTGGTTTGGAGGCTTGGTGGGGCCAGGCCTGAGTGCTTACGCGCCGAAGCCGTACAGGGTGCGGCCCTGGCGCTTGAGCGCATACACCACGTCAAAGGCGGTGACGGTCTTGCGGCGGGCGTGCTCGGTGTAGGTCACGGCGTCACGCACCACGTTCTCCAGGAACACCTTGAGCACGCCGCGGGTCTCCTCGTAGATGAGGCCGCTGATGCGCTTGACGCCGCCACGGCGCGCCAGGCGGCGGATGGCGGGCTTGGTGATGCCCTGGATGTTGTCGCGCAGCACCTTGCGGTGGCGCTTGGCGCCGCCCTTGCCCAGGCCCTTGCCGCCCTTGCCGCGTCCGGACATGTTGGAGAGGGGTTGTGGGGACGGGTGGTGGTGAGGAGGAGTGGTGAGAAGTGCCGGACTGGGGCCCCACCGCCCGCTCTTGTAGGGCTGGGGGCGGGGGTGGGGGGCCCTTGGTGCGCCCACCCATCCGGGGTGGTGCAGGGATGGAATGCTGCAGGCATGGTAGAAGCACAGGGCCAGGCCTGCCCAGCTGGCGGCAGCTGTCCCCACCTGGCCGGATGGGTGGCCCCTGATCGGGCCCCCTCCCATCGCCCCCCAGAAGCACAACCAGCTGCGCAACAAGCACATGCTGCGCTGAGCGCCCCTGCAAAGCACGCGGGGCCTCGCCTACAAGAGCAGCCCTGCCCGCCACTTGCCTCCACCACCCCCTTGCCTCCCTTTCCACTCCACCCCTCAACCAGCCACCATGGCCCGCACCAAGCAGACCGCCCGCAAGTCCACCGGCGGCAAGGCGCCCCGCAAGCAGCTGGCCACCAAGGCCGCCCGCAAGAGCGCCCCCGCCACTGGCGGCGTGAAGAAGCCCCACCGCTACCGCCCGGGTACCGTGGCGCTGCGCGAGATCCGCAAGTACCAGAAGTCCACGGAGCTGCTGATCCGCAAGCTGCCCTTCCAGCGCCTGGTGCGCGAGATTGCCCAGGACTTCAAGACCGATCTGCGCTTCCAGAGCTCCGCGGTGCTGGCGCTGCAGGAGGCTGCCGAGGCCTACCTGGTGGGCCTGTTTGAGGACACCAACCTGTGCGCCATCCACGCCAAGCGCGTGACCATCATGCCCAAGGACATCCAGCTGGCGCGCCGCATCCGTGGCGAGCGCGCGTAAGCGTGCGGCGCTGGTGGCCTGACCCAACCCCAACCAAAAACAAAAACCAAACACTGGTGTTATTCAACACCACCCCTTGGCACACGGAACGAAATGCAACATGGGTTCTGAGGGGTGGCGAAGCACTGCTTGTGCTGGTGAGGGGCTGTGTGGTTGATTGCGGATGCTGCTGCTCAATGGAACACTGCTGCTCACTGCACGCAACACAGCCTACATGCCATGCCCAGCCGCGTGAGCCCGCACAGTGTGTGTGCTCCCTGCCCTTACCCTGTCGACGGGACTGCTGGGAAGGAGGGCGGTGTTGCACAAGCAGCATCTGGTTTGCATCTGCCTGGCTGCTGTGCACAGGAGCCTGACCAGCACCGGTACTGGGTGGGGCGTGATGATCGCATGTGCAGGTGACACGAGGCAGCCATTGCACACCTCACCGAACCCCTCTCCTCATCCCACCAAAAGCCTTGCCCCGCCACGCTCCACCGCCCTGTGTTCCTGCTCGCTGCGTTGGTCATGCGCGGTTACAGCAGATCATCTGCTGGCGGCCAGCCCATTGGCTGGTGAATGTGCACAAGGGATTGGGCAGGAATACGTAGTGGTTGCTGGGTGTGGAAGAGAGGTGGGAAGGCATTGGCAAGTTGGGTATCAGGGGTTGGAAGGAAGGGCAGTGCACAGGTGAGGGTCGGAGGGTGGTAGATACAAACAGCAAGGCCCAGTAGGGCAAGCAAGACAAAAATGGGGTGCTGAGGCTGCTGGTGCGATGGCAGGCCGGCTGCTCACGCCTTGACGGCGGTGGCCAGCGGCTGGATGAGGCCCGAGTACATCTTGCAGGTGCCCACGGTGTCGGCGGTGGCCTCAATGAAGGCATAGCCGCCCTCGGTGCCCCACAGGCCGCCCCAGCTGTTGCGCACGATCCAGTAGGGGACAGGGCCGGTGAAGTCGTAGCCAACCACAAGCTGCGGGGAGAGAGGGAGGCAGGGGAGCAGGGGCCATCAGGCACAGCGCAGGGGAGCAGGTGAAGAGGAGGCGCAGCGGCAGCGCATGCTACCCCGGCCTTCCCACCCAGCACCAGCACACGCTGCCCTTCCTCTCACCATGGCGTGGTTGACGGCGGTGCCGCTACAGCTGCTGGCGGGGTAGATGCCGCCGGCGTAGCGGTAGAAGGACGACTGCACGCTGAAGTAGATGATGACTGGGCCGCCGGTGGCCACCGCCGCCTGGATGGTGGCGCGGTCCTTGGCCAGCACCTTGTAGCCGCTGACATTGATGGAGCCGGGTGCTGCTGCGCTGGTGGTGGGCTCCAGGCAGGTGGTGCCGGTCTTGCCGGTGTAGGCATAGTCGGCTTCGGTGGTGGCGCGGAAGGCCTTGACGTAGCGCAGCACATCGGTGGAGGCGCCGCCGTTGCAGCCGTAGCTGCTGTAGCCGGCAGCGGTGTTGACGCAGTCAACCTGGTGGGAGGAGGCAGGTGGAGATGCGGCGTCAGGAGGCAGGCCGTGTGCAGTGGGGGAGTTGCGGTGCCAGTGCCAGCTGCTGGCTGGTGCCGAGCCACAGCCCACCACGCACTGCTGAGAGGCATCCCACCCACCCCCGCCCTGCCCTGCCCACCCCACACACCCGCTCACCATCTGCTGCTCCGACAGGTCGCCGCTGAACTTGGTGCCGGTGATGAGCGCCTTGCTCTCAAGGGCGGCCACCGCCGCAAAGGCTCAGCAGGAGCCGCAGCTGCCCTGGTTCTTGATGGGGGTCACCTTGCCCAGGGCACGCCAGTCCCACTTGGCGGGCACCGTCTGCTGCAGCTTGCGGCCGGGCTTGGGGCTGGGGGCGGACTCCACCTGGGCGGCGCCAGCGGCGGCCTGGGCGGTCAGCACGTCGCCGTTGGCGGGGCGCATCAGGCGGGTGGTCTCAAACTCCTCCCAGGTCAGGTCTGCGGTGTCGGTCAGGCCCTTGAAGAACTTGGCGGCGGGTCTGGAGTTGTGGGCAATCACGTCGTCCACGGCGGCGTTGAAGGCGGCAAAGGCGGCCGCCTCCTTGGCCGGCGACGGGTACGCCTTGGCGTTCTGGGCACGCCACTCGGCAAACAACTCCTTGCGGTCCTGCGGGGGGTATAGGCAGAGGGGTGCAGAGTGCTGTGAGGTGGCATGGATGGACAGCGCAGGCAGGCACAAGGGGCGGGCACTCGTTGGTGTGGCTGCTGCCGAGCGGCGGCGGAGGCGGCGGGTGCAGAAGCCTTGCAAGCTCACCATCTGCTGCAGCTGCTTCACGGACGCCTGTGCCTCAGCTGCGTTGGCAAAGTTGCGCAGCTTGGGCTGGCCGCCGGCACGAGCGGCCGAGGCCACCGCGATGGTGCAGAGGAGGAGCACCAGGATGAGCTTCATGGTTGGCAGAGGGGGTGCGGTCGAGTGCTGGTTGGGTGAGCGAAGTAATGAATGGTGGTCCAGCGCAGGCTCGGGCCGGCTAAATGCGCCGCGAAATGGCTCCGGCATCGTCCGGGCGGACGGCAGGGGCGGCCACCAGCTGGTGCCTGCTGCTCCCGCTGCTGTGACCGCTGGGTGCGCCCGCTCCGCACGCCGCGCTGGCCTGCGCCGCACAGTAGCCCTGTGCAGCCAGCTGGCCCACCTGGGCAAACAACGGCATCCACACTATTGATGGCGGCCAGAATGGGGCCGGCAGGGTGCGGCCTGGCAGGGCAGCATGTCGTCAAGGCCTAGTGACCGCCGCCGCGCCAGCCTGTGCCCACTTGCATGCCACGTGGCTCCTCCTGCCAGGCTCTGCCCTTTCAACTACAGTGAAGCCAACTCTGCACATGACCCTCTACCAGCTGTGCACAGCATAACAATCACACCTAATGGTGGGCGGCTGGCATGCTGAGCCGACCCGCCACCAGGCATGCGCATGCGCTGCTGCCACCGCTGGGTGCGCCTGCTGCCCGGTTGCCCAGCCAGCTGCCAAGCTCGTGCTCAGGTTATTCGCCATTCTCTCAGGACGCCTTAAAGTTCAAGCAATGCTCATGTCAGTTTCGCTGACAGGTCCCATTCACACACACACCTCCACAAGCCAACTGCTGAAATGGTGATAGTGCTGTATAGTGGTGCGAGTGCGGCTTTGCGGGCCAGCGGGCCGTTGGGCTCTCCTTGGGAAGTCCTTGTACTGGTGCTCACAGCTGTCGCTCTGTCAGTACAGACTGCAGCTGGTGTTGCAAACATCACTCTCCCTCTGGCAGATGTACTGTACCATCCTGAGCGCCGCAGCGGCAGCGGCAGCGGCAGCGGCAGCGGCAGCCGCAGCGGCAGCGGCAGCCGCAAGGGCCCGCTGTCACCCTCCCAGCCTGCTCTTGCTTACCATCGCCGCTCCTCGCTTCATTCCAAACCGGCGCAAACACTGTGCGTGCGCCTTGGGCGACAAGACCGCTGCGCACCTTAGGGTGGCGCACTCGGTGGTGCTTCTGCGCCTGCCACCAAAGTCCACGCGGGGCAACCTGCTCAGCCCACGGCTGCCGCCGCGCCCCCAGTGCTGCTGCCAGCCGGCCGACCACTGCCGCCACCGCCCGCCGTGCACCCTTCGAGCCCTCGTTCATCGTATGCACAGCAAGAGCTCTGGCGCTGCTGCCATGGTGAGCTTGGCACATGATGCTAGTTTGTGCCCACCCGTGCCGCCAAGGACGCCTCCACAAGCCACGTATCGTTCCGCTGTGCAGGAGGCGGCGCCAGCAGGCTTGCTGGCGTTTGCCAGCCCCCGCCGTGAAGCCGCATTTGAGAAGCAGTTCCACACGGCCCGGCTGCCGCTGGACCGTGTGTACCTAACTACCATCATCTTGTGCAATTTGGCGCTGCTGCTGCTGAAAATGGCACCGATTGGCCGCTGGGGCACGGCGGCGCTGCTGCTCGCGGATTCGCTGCCCGCCGCGGTGCTGCTGGTGTGGCAGCGGGCTCGCAGGGAGTCGTACCTGTGCCACCGCACCCCGCTCATCGCGACGCTGCACCTGGTGCACGCCATGGTGAGGCGAGGGGCTGGCCATGTGTCCCTTGGCCACGCCGCAATCACACCGTAGCCCTGCCCGTCAGCGGCGCTGCGCTGAGCTGCGCTCCTGCTCTGCTGCCCCACCCCTGCAGATCTCACATCACGTGCAGCCCATGTCTCCCGCCCCCACCTGCGTGGCCGTCAGCGCGGGCCCGCTGGCCGGGCTGCACTTCTGGGTGGTGGAGCTGCTGCACCAGCTCATCCCGTGGACCGCCGTCTTTGCCTGCGTGCTGCCGCTGCCCATCAAGTGGGTGGAGGGAAGGGGCCTGGGATATGCGTGGCGCCTACCCTGCGCAGCTTCTGCCCTGCAGCCCTGCTGCCCTGCGCAGCATGTGCCAAGCTGCCACCCCAGCTGAGTGCTTGAGGCTCAGCCCATCCGCCCACCCTCGCCCACCCCCGCCGCAGGCACGCCGTCTGGTCGCAGGCTGCCATCGTGGGGTTGCTGCTGCTGCCGCCCTTCGCATCCCGGAGGCGCCGCGTGTCCCTGCAGCTGTGCGTCGCCTCCGGCGCACGCTACGGCCGGGCGGCGGCCTGGCTGAGCACCACGCTGGCAATGGTGCTGCCGCCGCCCATGGCCGTGTGGGTAATCGCGCCCAAGCCGCTGCCAGATGCAGCGGCCTTCTACCTCGTGACCAGCATTGCCCAGGTGGTGTGCAGCTTTGTCATGCCCCTGGTGTGGCTGGCGCGCCGCGAGTGGCGTGCTCGCGTGCAGTTTGCGCGCTCGCAGCGAGATGCGGCGGGAATGGCCAGCCTGCACCGGCGGGCGCGGCAGTGGCGCCTGGGGCCCGTTGAGTGGGGCGCGCTTGCTGCGGCGCTGTGGTGCTGCGGGCTGGCGAGCGCGCGAGCCGCAGCATCCAGATGGGGTGCGACGGATGCCAACCTGTAACGCCGTGAGCCGTGATAAAGTGATTGGGCCTTTCGTCATAAAGTGGGGTGGATAAAGGGCAGGCTAGCGCCACGGACTGGCCTCGGCTCGGTGTCTCTTGTCCAACCAGCTTCTGTGGCCAGGGTTCCGCAAGTCGCGGCGGGGTGTCGATCACCAGTGCATGCCATTGTTTTGGGGAAACTGCAGATGACTGCGCAGGCAATGTCTTGATTTCCCAGATGCATCGCGGCAGATGCATGCGGTTCAAGCGCATGGTGCGGTGGTACTATACTAATTGCCCGACACCCGTCACCCGTGGAAAAGCGGCGCCGTACGTCTCCTACCATATTTTAATTTTGTTAACTCTTAGGTGCACTTGGCGACGGGGGCTGGCCCCAACACCCGCTCCCGGCTCGGTGCAGACCCGCTCCGTGCAGACCCGCGCCAGCCAGGTGGCCTCCAAGGTCCCAGAGGACCGTCGCAAACGCTGATGGCGCGCCGCCGCGCTCACCGCCCTTGCCGCCGCCGCGCTCGCCGCCTTTGCAGCCGCCGCCGCCTGAGGCAGCCACCCCACACTCTCTCACTGCAGGATCTGCCCTCTGACCTCCACTCAGTGACACTTTATCAGTCCAACTCCACTGGAAAATGGTGAGCCTGCTGCTTGCACTTTGCCGCCACAGCACATTGGCACCCGCCGGACTCGCATTCCCCTTTCCACTTATCTGCATGCCAGGTCACGGTGGGCCCGCTGCTGGCCTTCACAGACGACCCAGCGCTTGAGTCGGCGTTTGTGGAGAGCCTGCACAAGCGGCGGCTGCGCCTGGACTGTCTCTACCTCGCAACCACCGCCGGGGACAATCTGCTGCTGGTGCTGCTGCGCCTGCTTCCCCTCTCTCAGTGGCGCCTGGCGCTGCCGCTGCTGCTGGATGGGTTCAACAGCCTGGCAGTGCTGCTGTACTGGCGGCACGCCGGCAGCGCGGCCTACATTCGGCACAGGTCCTGGCTCATTGGCCTGGTTAACACCGTACACACAGTGGTAGGTGGGGGGCTGAGGGGGGGGGCGCTGGTCATCCAAGCACAGCAGTTGGTTTACCCACCGAGGGCCAGCCTCCTGCCAGCTCCCAGCCACCCGCTCTGTGCACCGTCTGTTCTGCTTCCGCAGCTGGTCATCTTCGCACAGCCTGCGATGTTTGCGGGGCCCACCTGCAACCCAAGCTCGGCATCCTGGCGGTTCTGGGTGTTCGAGGCGCTGCATCAGCTCATCCCGTGGACCGCCATCGGCTGCCTCTGCTTCCCCCTGCCGCTCAAGTGAGGGTGCAGCCAGCGCGGTGCGCGGCAGGCGGCTGCTTGCATGTGCCTGTTTGGCCCCCAGCTGGCACCTCCGTGCCCACACCGAGCAGACCTGCACACCAGTATGCCCCTGCTTCACACCGGTCCCCCGTCCACACAGGCATGCCGTGCTATGGCAGACGGTCACAGTTACAGCACTGCTGCTGCCGCCCTGCGCCGCCCGCCGGCGCAGCGTCTCGCTGCTGCTGTGCCCAACGGCAGAGCGGCACTACGGGCAGGCGGCGGCCATGCTGCGCACGGCCCTGACCTGCATGCTGCCCCACCCGGGCGCCCTGTGGGTGGCAGGCACTGAGGTGCCGTCTGACACGGCAGCCTACTACATGCTCACAGCCATGGCGCAGCTGCTGCTCAGCTTTGCGGCGCCACTGGGCTGGCTGGCGCGCCGCGAGTGGCGCGCCCGGCTGATGTTGGCACAGGAGCGCTGCTCGCCGGCGGTGCAGACGCTGCAGCGCCGAGCTGAGCAGTGGCAAATGGGGCCCTTTGAGTGGGTGGCTGCAATCGCGCTGCTCTGGTGCTTGGGCCATGTGGGAGCATGGCTGGCCACTGCAGTCTGAGCCCGATGTACCACTTAAACATGACGAGTGAAGTTGTGCGGGCTGTGCAGCAAACCTGGGTAAAGGAACAGGTAAATCTTGGGTAAAAGGAACAGGTAAATCTGAGCGGCGGCAGGATGAAATACACGTGATTAGAGGGTTAGGAGCAAGTATCGTGAGATGGTCAGTCAAGGAGTCAAAACTGTGCTAGCTGTACACAAAGCACCGCAGAGATGTTTGCAGGTATCCAGGGCGGGCAGGCAGGCCGCTAGACAGCAGCTGGGCCGCATTCCCTGCTGCTGTGCCCTCAGCGCTGAGCAGGGTCGCCGGGGTCCAGCAGCGCCAGCCCTGCCTGCGCCAGTGCTGCCACCGCCTGCAGCTCGTACCACACCTTGCGCCGCTCAAAGTACACGCCGCAGTCGAGCGAGTCGCACACAATGCCGCCTGTGATGGCCATTAGGGGGGGTCGGGCCGTTGAGCTGCTGGTTTGGAGTGGGGCTGCAAACAAACGCCGTGCCGTGCAACAGCTAGCACAGGGCGCCGGCCACCATTCCCCATGCAGCCAACGGAGCAAAACAAAAGCACCTCGGTGGGCGCACCTTCGGCTGCGGCCCGCCCGCCGCCGCCACCGCAGTGCGCGCAGAGGCGGACCAGATGGGCGTATTGCCGCTCCAACCGGCCCCACCGTGCCGCCAGCACAGCTGCTGCCAGCTGGGGCTGCATGGTGCAGCGCTCGCACAGCGGCTTGGTGGCGTGGGTCAGCTCATCGCACACAGCGCAGTGGCGGGACAGGTAGTACCTGCACAGGAGCGAGGTGGCAGCTCAAGGTGGGGTGGATCAGGACGTGACGCCGCGGAGGAGTGCAGGGTGTGAGCGGCGGCATGTGCACACGCTGTCCACCACCTGCCCCCACAGGCTTGCACGCATTCTGCACAGCATCAAACACGCTCACTGCCACAGCTCACTTGTCGATGGTGCTGGGCTTGCTGCCCGACACGCCCTGCAGGCCCTGCCGCACTGCCGCCGCGTTGGAAGCAGCCAGCAGCGGCAGCGAGGCAGCCGGGCGCTTCTGGGGCAGCATGCGGCTGGGGCGGGGCATGTCCGCAAACCAGGCCTGAAGGTGCGGAGGAGTACCGCAAACGAAGCAGTGGGGCATGGGGGCGAGAGCTGCAGGCAGCCGCTCAGCAGGCATCAAGCAATGGCACACCGCAACATCGCCCTTCACCGCCCTTTTGAAAGAATGCAGTCGGCTCACCTGCGGGCGCATGCTCCTGCAGCTGCCCCCCTAGAGCAACTCCAGTCACTGCGAACCCAGGCGGGGTGCCCCCACCCCCCTCCCCTTGCCTTGATGTCGGCCCCCACCAGCGACAGCACTCGGTCCAGCGCCGGGATGATGGCACGAGTGATGTAGTACAATGCATTGAGCCGCAGGCGGCCGCCCGACTCCACCAGCGCCCGGGGCGGCACAACCACATCGATCAGCCGGGCGGCGGGCGGGCCGTGCACTACCACGTACGGCACGCGCTCGCCAAACCGCGGCTCAGCGCTGCAGCGGAAGGGGCGAGAGACGGGGTGGAGTGACGGGCAACCAGGCAGCAGCAGCAATGCGCTGCGCATCCTTCCGGCAATTGCAGGAGCAGAAGAGCAGGGGGCCTGCAGGTGGGCAAACTTGCGCCTGAAAGGCTGCCGCACTGCCCACGTGACCACATCTCAGCGTAGCGCCCCATCGCACCGCGGATCGGCCACCATGGCACGCAGGGCCACCTCGGCGGCGGGCGGCTTGTGGGCCGTCTTGGTTGAGTAGGTGCCCAGGCGGACCTGGGAGGAGATGGGCGGGGCGGAGCACACGCTGTGCAGCAGTGGGGCAGTGAGCATGCCGAGTAGAATGCACTGTAGTCCACCGCCGCCACGGCACGCAGGCCTGTGGCTAGGATGCTGATCACGCACACCAGGGCGTCAGCAATCCATCCCCGCATGCTTCCACCCGCTGCACGCCGCTTCAACCCGTAGGGCGCACCTCCTTGGCAAACACAAAGTCGGCCACGGAGACGCGGCCTGCCAGTATCTTGCTGAACTGGCGCTCGCAGTACTCCTTGACCTGCTCGAGGTGTGAGCGGGACAGGCGGTCAGAGACAGGGGTGCGGGGCAGGCTGGCCAGCTGCATCGGTGGCCAGTCGTGCCTCTAACGTTTCTACTCACAGCTGCGCCTTGCCATGACCACCCACTCCGTGCCATGCCATGCCATGTGATGTCATGCCATGCCATGCCATGCCATGCCATGCCACCATTGCCCAGCGCCACGCCACGCCAGGCCCATGCCTCGCACGCCAGCCATGGCATGCACTGCAGGCATTCCTTGGCCCACCCCACCACATTTGACACTCTCTGTGGCGACAACCATCCCCGCCCACCTGTGACAGGTCCTTGGTTGCAAACAGCAGGCGCAGCACGCCCTCCATCATCTTCACCACCGCGGGGCAGCCATCCCGCCGCACCGTCTCGATGCCCTTGGCGTCAAATGTGGGGGTGGCCTGGC
>RRZL01000054.1:1949962-1962563 GCA_006782975.1 Chlorella sp. Dachan
GGCGGGGCATGGTTGGGAGATGCTGGGGTGGGGGTAAGTTGGGGAGCGGGCGAAGAGGAGGCGGGCGCAGACAGGGTGCCCACTGGGCAGGATGCTCGGCCATGCTGCGGTTTGTGCTGGCACGGCCAGGTAGCCGCTGCCAGCCAACAACCCCGTTCCACATGATCCCCAGCCGCCCACCTGGCTGGGCGACTCGTAGGCGAAGCCCACGTACCGCTTCTTGCTCAGCAGCACACAGGGGTCGTACACCTGCAGGTGTGCAGCACAGGGCGGTGTGAACACAAGGCAAGCCGAGCTGAGAGAGATGTTTTGGGGCATTGCGATGCTTGGCCTGGGCAAAGTGCTGTCCACTCGCTCCATGACATGGAGCACATTGTGCACTACTAAATACCACGCCCTCCTGGCCCCAGCCACCACCGCCGACCTTCTCCATTTTGAGCACGATGGGCGGCGGGTTGGCGGCGGTCACCTCCCGCGCAATCTCCTCGCCGATGCGAAACGCCTCGGCACGCGACCGCCCCGGGAGCAGCACAAACATGCTGTCTGCGCGCAGGGCAGGGTGGGTGGAGTGGGGGCAGGAGACGCGGCAGTTAGTTGGCATCAGAACCTGAGGCACACCTGCCACCCTGCCCAGGGCACGGAGCGCGTCTGCTGCGCCTGCCCGCTACGTGCTCACACCACACTCCTGCACGCCCCCTGCACCCACCTGTGTCGCCATACACCACCTGGGCCCGCCACTCAGGGTGGCCGTTCACCATGCGGATCGCGTTCTCCAGCGTCTCCCGCCCCGACTGCACAATGGCGTCTGCCAGCTCAGCCATGGGCATGCGGCCTGCGGTGAAGCGAGGAAGGCAGGGAGGATAGGTGAACCCCTGGAGGCAGTGCCCCGCCGGTTCCTTGGTGCGCACAAGAAGCGGAGAGGACGCCTCGCTTTGTAACCCCAACCCCCGCACCCGAGAAGCCGGCTGCGGTGTAGCCGTAGGTGACGTTGGCGATGAGCTTCAGCCCAAACTGGCGGGCGTTCAGGCAGCGCAGCAGCACCTTGGCGGACTTGGGTGCGCGCTTCATGGCGCCCTTGACCTGCGGGCGGGGAGGGGCATGACTGTGAGGGCGGCAGCATGGCCTGGACACCAGGGTGCATTGCCAGGTGTGGCCATGCACCAGGCGGCTCAGCCATGGGCCCGAGATCAGCAGACATCCACCCACAGACCGCCATGCTGCCGCTTCTTGTTTCCTGCACAAGTGCTAGCCACCCCAGCCTGCAGAACACCCCGCCCCTTCGCCCCTCGCGGCACCCACCATGATGCGCGTGTTGAGGATCTCTTGCAGCAGGCGCGGCAGCACACCCGGGCGCGCCTCCTTGGGCGCAAACGCCACGCCATTGGGCGCCACCACCAGCCGGTCAGGGCCCAGCGCCCCGGTGAGCGAGCCAGGCGGCAGGCCGTACTCTGTGCAGCCCAGCTTGGGCAGCAGGTCGCCGCGGGCGCCGGCGGCGGCGTGGGAGGGGCGGCCCAGGCATGTGGAGAAGCACAGGTTGTAGGCGATGATCATGGAGGGGTAGAGCGACTGGGGAGGGGTTGAGGGGGTGGGGTGGGGTGGGAACAGGTGAACGTGCAAGGGCGGGGAAGACGCGCGGTTGAGGAAGCGGGTTGGCGCGCGTGTCGGCCCGTCCCCCTTCCCATGCCCGCCCAGCTCCCGACCCAGCCCTGCTACACACCACCACCACCCTGGCCCAGCCTCCCACCTGGAAGTCCAGCACCACCAGCGGGTCAGTGTACAGGCGTGAGCGCGGCTCCATCACCAGCGGCAGCGCCTCCATGGCCGGCTGGCGAGCCACCTGCAGTAGTGCGGTAGGTGTGTGTTGTGGGCTGGTGAGCATGGGAGTGCACAGGGCTGGGGATGCCCAATCTGCGGGGCCCTCACAAAACACACCGAGGCTGCCTGGGCCGCAGGCTCCCACTCGCTGCCCCGCCCACCTGCTCCCGCCCCGGGTGCAGCAGCAGGTAATTCTGGGTGTGGGCCAGCCGCGCCATCATGCTCTCCACCCGGTACTGGCTGCCACGCGCCAGCACTGCGGCACAGAGGTGGGCGTCAAGCTGGGTGTGAGTCCGGCCAGAACACTGACGCAGCAAGGTGGCACCCAGCTGCCCTGCCTGCACACACTGCAACACACCTCCCTTCGTGCAGTGTCAACACACCTCCCTTCCTGCAGCCTCACATCACCAGCACCCAACAACACTCAACAACACTCAGCCGCACCCGAGTAGAAGTCAATGCCAAAGGTGCGGGCCATCTCCCCGGTGCGCCCCACCAGGTCCAGCTGGTCCAGCAGGGCCAGGTTGAGGCGGGCACGGCGCGCCCAGTAGGCCAGGCAGCGCCAGCGCCCCGCCCCCGGCCCGCCGGCAAACCAGGCGTGCAGCTGCGCCTGCGGTACATGCGGCACGCGCAGCTGCAGCACCGCGGCCACACACGACTCAAAGCTGTAGCTGGTCAGCTTAAGCTCTGATGGGAGCGGGAGGCGGGAGGGTGCAGCAAGGGGGTGACGTGAGCGAGCTAATAGCTTAGTAACATTGGCACGAGGAACATTGCAACAGCAGCATGGGCGTCTGGTTGGAGCATGCCTGGCATCTTTGCATCCTCCCTGTCTGCCGCGCCGCAGCCCTACGACCTCCTCCACCCCCTCACCCGTGCGCATGAGGCGCCAGACGTTGAGCACGATGCGGCCGGAGCAGTGCAGGCCGGAGGCCGTCTGCCACGCAAACTCGTCGGCGGGGTTGTCGGCGCCGGCATGCCCCACCTCCTCCTTCTCGCCCTGCGTCTGCGGGGCGGCAGAAGGTTGGGAGAGGGTGTGGAGACAGCGATGCGTGGCAGTGCAGGCACACGGAAGAAGTTTGATGCACCACCACGACAGCGAGTCAGTTTGCATTTAGGCTGACCCGTCCCACCATCCCATCATCCCATCAACCGGACCCCCAGCAAGCCCCCCCCCCNCGCGACAGCGCGTGCAGCAGGGAGGGCAGGCCCAGCACGGCGGCGCGCTCTGCCGCGTATCCCAGGCTCGCACGCTGCACCTCGTATCCCAGCAGGATGTCCGGGTCAGCAGCCGCCACGGCAGCGCTCAGCGCGCCCAGCAGGGCAGCCTCGCTGCCATATACATCCACCTGGGGAGGTCAGGGAGGTGTGCACATGCATCGGCGTTGAGGAGTGGACAGGCGGCAGGCAGGCTCTCCCATCTCCCGCCCTGGCGCACCTGCACGTCGCCCAGGGCGTCCGCGGCAGCAGGGTTGCGCAGCCCGGCCGCCGCCCGAGGGGTGGACCAGGCCCGGGCTGGCGTCTGCCCACCCGCCCCGCCCCCCTCCTGGCTGCACCCGGGCAGGGGCATCAGCAGGGCCTCCACCGCTGTGCTGGCTGCCGGAGGGGCCACAGGGAGCTCCGGCTCTGGCATGCCCTGCGGGAAGCCGGCCGCCACAGCGGGGCTGGGCAGACCTTCGCCTGGGCTGCCTGGCTGGCCAGGGCTAGGCTGGGCCTGAGCCTGTGGTCGGTGCTGGTGCGGCTGTTGAGGCTGCGCTGCCGGCGGCTGATGGGCCACAGCCTGCTGCTGCTGATGCTGCTGCGGTTCAGGCGGCTGCTGGGCCGGCACAGCCTGCTGCTGCCCTGGCTGCACCCCACCCTGCGGCTGCACCTGGTCGAAGGCATCCCACCGCCGCAGGTATGCCGGCTCCTGCTGCTGCTGCTGTTGCTGCGGCTCCTGCGCTTCAGGCTGCACTTGTGCCTGCGGCACCCCAGCTGCAGCTGCTTCACCGCTGCCCT
Source organism: Chlorella sp. Dachan (assembly GCA_006782975.1). Classification (NCBI taxonomy): domain Eukaryota; kingdom Viridiplantae; phylum Chlorophyta; class Trebouxiophyceae; order Chlorellales; family Chlorellaceae; genus Chlorella; species Chlorella sp. Dachan. The sequence goes on from RRZL01000054.1 coordinate 1,953,773, forward strand.
GTGCCTGCTGAGACGGGCCGCCCGCCAGGGTCTCGTCGTACAGCAGCACGCGGCAGCTGTACTTGGCTGCCAGGCAAGGGAGGCATCGGGGCACTGATGCCCTCTGTCTTTGCATTCGATCCGTGCATGCAATGAAGTGATGAAGCCAAAGGGCAGCGCCGCTCTGCCCGCTTGCCCGGTTCCCCTTTTCAAGACGCACCAAAGCATGCACACCCAATTTAACAGGACGCCAACTGCACCCACCATCGGGCACCTCCTCGTCGTCATCGGCGACAGCCAGCACAATGGCCCGCACGGCATCGTGGCGAGGGTCGGGCAGCAGCGCTCCCCTGCAGGAGCAAGAGGGCACGGGGCGGCAAGTTGTGGCTGGCCTTCCCGAATGCCATGCCCTAACAACCGTAGCAACATGGCAGAGCGCAAACATTGATGAGCCAACGAGTGCCCGTCCCCCCTGCCGCTTCCCCACCTGCTCTCCGCATGCAACTCCAGCGACAGCAGGGTCAGCTGCTGGCCCTTGCCCGCCACGCAGCGCCGCTGCTTGAACCCCGCCTGGCTGAGCGGCGTGCCAGCGCTGGCGCCGCCCACCAGCCCCGGGGATGGCGGCGTGATTTGGCTGACAAACCCTGGGCGCCGGCGCTGGGTCTCAAAGGCTGTGGGGGCAGTGCCGGCCGCGGTGAGCTGGGAGGGGGCAGCTGCTGGGGCGGCAGCAGCAGCAGCAGCAGCAGCGGGCGTCACCTGCTGAGCCACAGCCTGTGTGCGGTCCTGACTGCTGTCGGCTGCCGCAGCAAAGCTGACCCGCTTGCTGCCGCTGCCCTCTGAACCCTGGGACGGCGGGCGCCCCTGCCGCTGCCGCTCCTCCTGGCTGCTCTCTGCTGCTGAGGCTCCATCGTGCTGCGAAGGGCGTGGGCCTTTCAGCGCGCTCTTCAGCACCGACTTGAGAAGCGAGCTGGCGGGCCTCTGTGCCTGCTGCACCTGCTGCCGCTCCTGCTCAGGCTGGCTGCTGGGCGAAGCACCTCCGCCGCTGGCTTGAAGTGCTGGCTGCTGCACGCCCTGCTCATCTGCCGTGCCCGCCGCCGCTCCCAGCCGAGAGGGCCGCTGCTGCTGCTGCTGCTGCTGCTGCTGCTGTGTGGTGCTATCCGGCGCTGCCGCCTGCCGCCTGGACTGTGAAGGCCGTTGCCTCACTGGCGTCTGCTGGTCCGCCCCCGCCCCTGCCCCCGCAGCTGCCACGGGGCGCCGCTGGGTGGAGGCTGGGCGCTGGGTGAGGCGCACGCTTGGGAAGGGGTTGGAGAAGAAGAAGGTGCTCTCGTCGTACTTGGGGCTGGCTGGGCGCACCTGCGCAGCAGCATGCGTTGGGGAGATAGACGATGACAGGCAATGCCAATAGGCAAGAAGGGCTCAGTAGTGTAGACGCTGCCAAAGCAAGGCGCGCCTCCATGTATAAAATTCCAGCCTCTGGCATCACGTACCTCTGCCTCCTCCTCTCCTTCCTCGCTATGCTCCTCGCTGCCCAACCCGCTGCCATCACTGCCTCCTGCCCCCTGCTGCCCAGCCAGCTGCGGCCCCTGCCGCCCACTGCCCGCCGCTGTGCCTGCTGTGGCGGCAGGCGTGGCTGCCACAGCGCTGGTGGGAGTGCCCATCCGGCTGCCGCCGCTGCCCAGTCCCGACAGCGTGGGCGTGCCCAGCAGGTCACCGTCACCCAGGATGCTGTCAGGGGTGCCCTGCAACCCTGCCTCAGCATCAGCTGAGCCCGGCCGCCCCTGCTCTGTTGCCCGGCCGCCGCCAGGTGCCGGCAGCAGCTGGCCGGTGTTTGGGTCCATGGCGTAATCAGCTGCCCCAGCTGAGCCGTCTCGCTGATGCCGGCCCCGCCGCCGGCCCCGCCGCGCAGCCAGCCAAGCGTCTGTGGTGGCACGGCTGGGAGGCGACTGGGCTGGGACAAACACCAGCAGCGGGCGCCGCTGGCGCGGTTGCCCAGGAGCGGCGGGTGCGCCGCCCAGCAGCCCGGGGAGCTCCCCTTGCTGTGCCTGCTGCGCTTGCAGGTGGTGCATGGCTTGCGGGGCAACCAGCGCCTGGAACTCGGGGAGCTGCTCCACCGCCAATGTGGGGACCCTGCGCGCCAACGGAGACACGGGCGTGGCTTGAGTTTCAGGTGACGCCCTGGAGCAACTGCTGTGACGCTGCTGATTGGCTGTGAACAAGCCACCGCAGTGCCTGCCCTTTGGCTGGATGAGGAGTCCCCTCAGCCCGCCCTCGCCTGAACTCCTGGCCGGCAAACACGGTGGGCTGGGCAGGGGCGTCCTGTGGCTGGCCGTAGTGCGCCACAGGGGCCACCACCGGCGGCAGCCCATGCTGCCACATGGTGGCATCCAGCTCCCCCTGAACACAGGTGGGCACGGAAGGCGGAGAACGGACGATTCTGCTGAATGCAGAGGGTCAGGACTGCCCCTGACTACCCAATGCAGACACACATGCAGCGGGTCAGGGCTGCCCCTGACTGCCCAATGCAGAAACAGCGGAGTCGCACTGACCACCGCCTCCAAAGCAGCGCAGCCTCACAGCATAGTCCATACCCTGCTCAGCACAGACCTGGGTGGGCGGTGGTCGCGCATACCGCCAGACTGCCGGCGGCCGCTCCTCGCCCTCCTCCACCGCCTCTCCCTCCTCCATTGCTTCCGGGTCCTGCTGGCTGGGCAGGGGCGAGCCGCCCTCCCCATCCGAGCTGCCTGGGGGCCAGCCCTCCTCGCCGTGCCAGCCGCCCACCCAGCCGTCATCAAACAGCGGCAGCTGCAACAAGTTTGCACAGGGCGAGGCGAGTCAACAGGGGCGTCGCAAGGTGGATGGTCCTGGCACCCCCAACCTACCTCCACTCCTTAAGCCCCTTAATTGTGTTAGCACTGGATCAGGCACGCGCACCAAGCCGTGCTTGGGCCCAGAAACTCACCTGTGAAACGTCCTCGCCAAAGACGGCACCCCCCTCTGCACGCCACCACTCGCCGCTCTGCTGCTGCTCTGCGCCGGCCACCTGGCTGGGCAGGGCACTGCCCGCCGCCTCCTGCTGCTCATCAACTGCCATGGCAGCCTCGCCTGTACCTGCTTCCTCGGCTGGGCTAGGGCTGTGGGCAGCCGCCCTCTCTGGTGGCACAGACTGCGAGGGCTGGCCAGGTTCCTCTACCTCCATTGCTTCGGCCTCTGCTGCCTCACCACCCTGGCCAGCAGGCTGCACCTGCTGCAACGCATCGCTCTGCAGCTGACCGCTGGATGCCGTGCTGCGAGGTGCTTCCTCGCCCTCACCCTCACGCGCCTGCTGTCCATCAGGCCCCTTGCCGGCAGCAGGCGTGGTGAACCCACTCAGCTCCACAACAAAGCTGCTGCTGGCTGCTGCGCGCGGCGAGGCGGCATGGGCGCCTGCTACTGGGCTGTTAAGCTGCGGCGCGGCAGCTAACGCCAGCTGTTCAGGGCCCACCCGTGCTGGTGTTGTTGCTGCTGCACTGCGGCTGATTGGGCTGGCAACAGGAACGCCTTGCGGCTCTTCCACTCGCTCCCCATCAGAGCGGCTGGGCTCCGAGGGCGCCGCAACAACTGGTTGCTCCGCCTCCTGCTCAGCTGCGCCTGCCGCTGGCATGCCGGCAGGTGCAGGCTCTGTTGCCTCCTGCAATCTGGGGCTTGCCGGCCCTGCTGCCTGCTGCTGCTGCTGCTGCTGCTGCTGCGCCCGCCTGGGCGGTGTTGGGCTGGGCTGGCTGTCTGGGATGACAACCACCACCTCCTCCTCTGCTCCCCCTGGGCCGGCCGGTGCAGCCGATGCAAGCCTAGCAGCTCTTTCTGCAGCACCCGCTGCCACTGCCGCTGCCGCAGCCTGCAGTGCCTCCTCAACTGCCGCCTCCGCAGCTGCTGCCACCGTCGCAGCACTCAATGGTGCTGCTAAGGCGGCGTGGACCGGCTCCCGTGCCAATCCTGCTGCCAATGGGCGCACATGCATTGGCGAGGGGCTGGGCTGGCTGTCTGGGATGACAAGCTCGTCCGGCTCTCCCTCCTGCTGCACCGCTGCGGCTTCCCGTGCCGGCTCGACTGAAGCTGTGGCCGCCGCTGCTGCTGCTGCCGCTGCCGCTGCTGTCGCTGCCTGGCCAGCCCCCGCACTCTCAGGGCTGCTGCCTGGTGAGGAGGGGGCGGCTGACGAGGCTTCATCCCCATCACCGCGGTGCTGCAGCATGGACAGCACCTCCTCCAAACCCTGGCTGCCCAGCATCACCTGCTCGCGAGTGAGGTGAGCTGAAGCTGCCCCGCCGCCGGCCGCCGCTGGGTGGCTGCCGGCAGGGCTGCCCTCCCTGCTGCTGCTCCGCTGTCCGCTGCCATCGCCACTGGAGGCGCCACCGCCACTGCTGCTGTCACCACTGGGGCCTGGCGAGTCTGCTGGCTGCAGCACAGCCAGCACGTCAGCTAGCGCTTGGCTCCCCTCCCGCACTCGCTGAGGTGGCACATACGCCTCTGGGGCTGACGACTGGGCCGCTGGGGGAGCAGCTGGCTGGGCCGCAAGAGGCTGGGCAACAGCTGCAGGTGGCACCACCGCCTGTGGCTGATGTGTCTCGGCATGCTGTTGCTGCACTCCCTGCAGCTGGGCTGCCTGCCGGTGCCGCTTGCTGCGGGACACTGGCTGCTGCGCTTCCTCTTCGGGCTCGGCAACCGGCATGACACCCTGGCCTGCATCGCCTTGTGCATCCCCTGGCTCACCCACCTCTGCTGTGTCGCTGCTGCCAGCCTGTGGTCCGGCTGCAGCGTCGGCTGCTGCGTCGGCCGAGGCAGGCCCAACAGAGCCTTGCCGCTGCTGCTGATTGGGCGGCTGGGAGGAGCGCTTGCGGCGCAGGCCCGGCACATTGTACTGAGCCACCCGCTGCTGGCTGCCGCTGCCGCTGCTGCCGCCTGCCATCCTCAGGGGCGCGCCGGAGCGAGCAGATGAGGGGCGGCGCATGGGAAGGGGCTGCAGCTGTGGGTTGGGGGCCGCCACCGCTGTGCTCTGCCGCCTGCCCGGCTCATCCACTGCCTGGCTCTGCAGCTGCTCATGCTGCTGTTCAAGCGGTGCACTGCTGGCACGTGGCCGGTTGCCGTGCTGCTCCCGCGACCGCCGCTGGCGCAGCGGCTGTGGCGGAGGGGCGGCCGCATCTGCGGGAGCTTGCCGCAGCCGCGGGAGCTTGCCAGGGGGCGACAACGACTGAAAGGTGAGTGCACCCCTCTGGCTGCCGGGTGACGGTTGCTCGGTGCTGGCTGCCCGCAGGCGCCGGCCCCGCTGGCGCGGCTGCGGAGACTGGTGGAGCGCAGGCTGGGAGCGCTGCGACTGCTGCTGAGGAGAAGCGTGCAGGGGAGGTCATGGTGAGATGGAGGAGCAACGCGTTGATGTGCTGGTGGCTTGTTTGTGGAGGGCAGGTGTCACAACGCCTCACATGGCAGCAGCTGCTAGGGTATGCAACACTGCCTCCTACCTGTCCGCCGTCCGCCTCATCACTGCCGTCCTCTTCTGCGCTCTCGATCTCCGAGTCGCCCGCGCCGTCCACCTGTGGCACGCGAGGCTCCTGCGCGGCGCCCTGCTGCTGCTCCTGCTGCTCCTGCGCCTGCTGAGGCTGCTGCGCGTGCTGCGCCTGCTGCGCCTGCTGCCCCTGCTGCCCCTGCTGCGCCTGCTGCTGCTCATAGGCCTGCAGAGCCTGGAGGTACACAGCATCTTCATCATCCTCACTGCCCGCCTGCAGCTGTTGCTGTTGCTGCTGTTGCTGTGGATGCTGGTGGCGTGGCTGGGAGGGGGCCCAGGGGCGACCGAAATCCTCCATGTCGCCTGCAGCAGCGGCTGCTGCCGCCTGCGCGGCGCCGCCTGGCGCTGACGCTGCTTGCCACGGCCCGGGGGCAGCTGGTGGCTGCAGGGCTGGCGACAAGTTGAAGGGGAGCGGGGACACTGCACCCGGCAGCGGTGAACCAGCTTGCCACCCTGCTGCTGCTGCCATTGAGTCGCCAGGTAGAAGAGCGGTGCTGGCTGGCTGCCCACCTGCCTGCGCAGCTTCCGGGCCGCCGAGCCAGCCCTGCCCCGCGCCATGCACAAACCGAGGCTCGTCTGGCACTTGCTGCTGGCTCTGCCGCTCTGTACCACCGCCCAGCTGCTGCTGCTGCTGCTGCTGCTGCTGCTGCTGCTGCTGCTGCTGCTGCTGCTGCACTGCACCATGCGGTTCGCTGCCCTCACCATCCTCTTCCAGTTCCTGGCTGCAGGCCAGAATTGCCTCGCACTCGCGCTGCATGGCCGCGAGCTGCCGCTGCTGTGCAGACTGCGCACGTGCCAGCGCCGCCTCCTGCGCATGAGACAACAAGGCATGTCGGAAAGCAGGGGGGGCCCGGTGCTCCTCACGCAAGAGTGTTCAAGGAATGCTGGTGGCTCTGCAATATAAGCCGCTCGCACCGCTTCTTGGGCACCGCAACTAACCTCCTGTGTGGCGCAAGGGCTGCCCCCAAACTGGCTGCCGCCTGCCAGCCAGTGCTGCGACGCAGCCTGCAGCTGTGATCCAAACGCCTGCGGTGCCTGCTGGCTGGCGCCCAGGCTGAGGGGCGTGCCAAACGCAGCTGCCTGCTGGGCCAGCGCGGCAAGCAGCGCCTCGTCCTCGTCCTCGTCGCTGCTGTCGCCGCCGCGGGGCACTGGGCTGTCCTCGGCCCGCCTCTGCACCGCAACGAGGCACCTCCCGTTAGTTTGCATTGGGATGTTGCAGGCACTCGTGTGCTGTTGTTGGAGCTGCCCAACCAAGGCCTTCCAACCGCACCTGCAACCACGCCCAGGCATCAGCATCCAGCTGCAGCGCTTCCGGTGCCTCCTCTGGCTGCTGCTGCGGCGGCTGCGGCTGTGAGGCCATCCACTGCTGCTGCTGCTCCAGCCGCCGCTCCCGCTGCTGCGTCAGCTGCGACATCAGCAGCTGCTCGTCCAGCAGTGCTGGCACTCCCGCCTGCCAGCCTGGGCCCAGCCGCCGCTGAGCCCCGCCAAAGTCCAGTGGTGTGGCTGGGGTTTGCTCCCCCTCAAGGCCTGCCCGCCATGGCCGCATGTCCTTGCCAGGTGCCGCTGCCGCCAAGGCGTCCACCCCCGCTGCTGGTGCCGCCGCAGGGAAGACTGGGGCACTGTGCGGCTGCAGCCCACCCGTCTGCGGCAGCACTGCCTGGTTGGCAGCCTGGGTGAGAGCCAGGAGCGGGGTGCCATGTGTGGCAGGCGTGGGCAGGACTACCGGCAGCGGCGTCCCGGCTACTGCATCTGCTGGCTCTGCCGCAGCATGGCCCAGCGGCAAGGCCGGGGTGGCAGCCTCCTCCTGCTGCTGCTGCTGCTGCTGCTGCTGCGACGGCTCACCCTGCTGCTGCTCTGCTGCGATGGTCGCAAACTGCTGGCGCACAGCGTCCACAGCAGGGCACAGCGGGCGCGGCGAGCGCGGCGGGCTGGGCGGCGGGTCTGGGATGCCGCTGGGGCCGCACCGAGCGGCCTCCTCCGCCCACATGGGCGCCAGGCTCTCCACCATGCGCACTTCGGGCGCTGCCTGGGCCAGCGGCAGGCGCACCAGCTGCAGGGCAGGAAGTTGAGTTGCGGGGAAGGGCAGGTGGCGTGGAGGCAGTTGCAGGAATGAGGCTCGGCAGCCAGCCATCGCTCTCCTGCTTGCTGAAGCCGCACCCAAACCTTGTCGCTTGCTGTCAACCGGCTCCAGCCCCGACTCAACAGCCTGGGCACTCCTCCCTCCCCCACCTGCTGGCGGTTGAGGATGTGCTCCACGCTGGCATCCAGCTCCAGCTGACAAGTGCTCTGCCGGCGGGGCACCCGGCCCCTGCCCCTCTGGCCGCCGCCGCCACCGCCCGGTGCGCCCCACACCCAGCTGCTGGGCGTGCTGCCCGCTGTCCACAGGCGCATGGACTGGCTGGCCGATGCGCCAGGGCTGACGCCGCTGCCTGGCTGCCCTGGGGCCCCTGAGGCACCAGGCAGCGGCAGCAGGCTCTCTGTCCCGGGCTCACTCTCAACCACCAGGTGTCGTGTGGCCCAGCCGCGACGCTGCCGGGTGAAGGCGGCCGGCAGCGGTGGCCTGCAGGTGCACAGATTGGGGCGTTTAGCGGAAAGGTGCAGCTGGTGCGCATTGCCAGTTGGTGCATCGTCCCATGTACTGCCCATGCGGCCTGCGGAGCTGTGCTGTGAGCAGCGCCCCCACCTGAAGCGGGCGGTGCTGAGGCGCAGCCAGCCCATGCCTGACAGGTTGAAGTCAATCTTGAGCTGCAGCAGGTAGGGCAGGTGGCTCTCGTGCGGCTGCCACGCGCGCCCCATGACCGCGCCGCCCTGCCGAGGAATAGAGAGTGGGGCCCCGCCCTTTTGAACAGTTGAGTCAAGCATCAACCGCAAAACGACAAGCTGCAGGCACAGGCGGCAATTCGCTGCATACAACTCGTGATGCAACCTGGCATTCTGTGCAACACACAAGTCGAGCAGTGCGTTCCAGGCAGCCACGCACCCGCAGCAGCTCGGCGGCGCGCCCCACGTCCCTGGGGTTGTACATCAGCACCTTGATCCACAGGCACTCGTCTGCACCAGGTTGGGTGCGGCAGCCGTGAGAGGACCCGTGGCGGCGGGGGTGCATTGAGGGCAGCCAAGCAGCGTCTCAAGAGGCTTTCGAGCATGCGCTTGCCCCTTGGATATGCTTGCCCCGGGTCTGCCCCACCCACCCGCATGGTAGCCGTAGAAGGGTGCGCCCCGCACCAGGGCCAGGCTGAACACGCGCTGGCGCTGGCCGCCGCCGCCGCCGCCGCCGCC
>RRZL01000054.1:1977080-1989635 GCA_006782975.1 Chlorella sp. Dachan
TTTGGCGGTGCGCCACCCGCAGTGGCGCCCGGCGTGCGGCCGCCCACCCACCTGCCGCCGCACCACCAGCCGCCCTACGGCGCGCACCCACCGCCGCTGCCCCCTCCGCCGCAGCAGCCTGACTTTGACGTGTCAGCCTTCCTGTCCAGTGCTGAGTGAGTGCTTCCGCTACCCTCTCCCCCTGTCCACCATTCCTGCCTGGAGCGCTCCCTTCTCTCAGACTCGCTGCACCCCACCCACCCAACCAACCAACCTCCCTCTGCTGCCCTTCACTTGTGACGCACTAACGTTCCTATGCCTCACGGCAGGGCCTCTGTCCTAGCGCGCTCTCTGCCGCCCATTCCTACCAGTTCTTTTTGTTTTCCTCGACTCGATTGAAGCACGCAATAAGCAGCTTGTGACTGGACTTTGCAAGGCCTCACTGGCAGTACAGGAGGGCAGAGCAGGGCAGGCAGACTGGACACCTTCGCTGCTTGCACAGGGCTGCAGGTTGGCAGCCCTCCCCGTCTCACACATCAACAACTTACAGCAGCATGCACAAGGCAAGGCAGGCAGGTTATTCAATGGAGCGCTGGTTGAAGAGAGTTTGGCCAGCTGCGCTGTTTGAGCAGGCATTCATGCCCGCACACCAAAGGTTAGGTGGGGGCTCACACCCAGACCCTTGTGGCTGGCTGCGGCTGTTCCCCTTCAGAACCGCACGCCCGCCACGTTCCTCTCATCGCGCTCCGCCGACAGCACCAGCAGCATGCCGGCGAAGGGCAGGAGGCTGAGGCCGAATCCCACCCACTGCGGGGCAGGGAGGCAGGGAGATGTGGGTCTGTGGGCCCAAGGGCCACAATCTAACATGCCTGCCCGCTGGCCTCCCACCTTGTCACCCTAACCAGCCACCTGGCCAACCAGCCTGCTGTCCCCCCACACCTTCTTGATGCCCCAGGCGCGCAGGTGGCTCTCGCGCTCCTTGGCGTCCATGGTGCCGCGCGTGTTCTCAATCACAGTCTTGGCGGGGGCCAGGATCTGGGCAGGGCAGCAGTGGGTGGGCGTTTAGGGGGTGGGTGGGCGGGGCCGCCTCGAGTGCTGAGGGCACATGCTCATACTATGCCTGCCCGCACAGGTCCGGTTTGCGATCGCCCCGGGGTGGACGAGTCACCCCCCGCACCCCAACCCATGCGCCTCTTCCCGGCCCCCCACCCCACCAGCATGGAGTAGACGATGGGCAGGCCCGCCAGCACGGCGGCCGTCAGCCAGGCGGGGTCACGGCTCGCCTCTGCACCAAGGACCGTGGGAGGGTGCCGCCTTGATCCTCCCAGGCCATGATGGGCTGAGAGGCGTGGTTTGACCAAATCGGAACATGCGGCGCACGCAGTTTGAGCACGTCCCAATAGGTCCACACATCCTCAATGGGTTGTTCACACGCCCCCAGCGCACCGCTCTCCGAGAAGTAGGCGGCCAGCGAGGCGCCGGTGGCCACAGCGCTCAGCGCAGAGCAGGTGGTGGCGGAGCCGGTGGTCATCTTGGGGAACACTGCGGCCGAGTGGAGGCATGTGTGTGGGCAGGCGTGTTGTTCGCGGTTGGAAGCGACCCACGGATGCCCCTTCGCCGCCGGCTCCGACCCTACCAGCACCCTCTGCACTGTTCTGCCGGAGCGGTTGCTCCAGCCAGAGCCCCTCACCCGCGGTGTACTCCGACTGGTTGCCCTCGATGAGCGCGTTGTGCGCCAGCACCGAGGCCAGGCCGTGGCCGGCCTCCAGGCCTGCAACCCACGAGGGTGAACGGCAAAACCGCACCCACATGGCTCAGTGCAAGCTGCATGCCTTGGCTTGCGCCCCAACCACACCCCCGCAAGCACCCGCACCTGCAGCAGCGGTGGCCACAAGGCTCCACATGGTGTGCTGGGGTGCGAGCGCTGGCGGGCGGCTACACGAGCGGTGGCAGCGGCGAGTAGGCGGCGGTGGTGGACGGGCTTCGGCTGCAGGGCGGAGCGCAGGCGTGGCTCAGCAGAGTTGCGGGCCTTGCTGCAGCTGCCCTGGAGGCTTGGGTTGGGCCGCCTCGGGCTTCGAGCCCTTGGACGCACCAAGCTGCACGCCTGCAGTCCGGCTCCCCTTGAGCACCTCACCTGAATGTAACACACCAACAAGCCGTTGCTACAGCAGCAAGGGTGCATGCCGCCCGGCGGTGCACTGCCGCATGGGCGCTGAGTCACCGACGCAGTGGCGCGCACTGCCGACCCTGAGTCCTTCACTTTTGCACAAGCCTTTTACACAGTCGCTTATGTCCGATGAGCTGAAGGGTTACGTTTAAAGGTCATACAGCCGAGGTCAGGGCACAAGCAGATGCGGCGGCAGCGGGCTCCCCATCGCCTCATGAGCTGAGCATCGGCCCGATGCGCTGCTGGAACACAGAGCTCAGCGCCCGCTGCACTTCCGGAGGCGCGTACTCGCAGCTTATGAGGGCTGCAGCAGGGCGGTGGGGCACCAAGGAGCGCATCTAGTTGGGCACCACACCAGATGCCCCGCACACAGCCAAGCAGCCTGTGGACCAGCGGTGCCTCCTCTGGCCCAAGGGCTCACGTTCCAATGGAAGCCCAGCGGGCCGAAAACCCCACCTGTCAGCAGCGGGAAGAAGTCCTTGAGGTGCGCCCTGAAGGCGTCGGGCGGGAAGGCCAGCAGCGCGCGCAGCGTGGCCACCGCCAGTGGCGCCAGCGCGGCGTTCTCCTCGCGCCGACTCGCCGACAGCGCGCCCGCCTCGTCTGCAAGACAGGACCAGGAGGCAGGGGAGGTGATAAAACTTGCAGGCATGCATGCACATTGCGAGCCAACCGGCCATGCCTCTGCCACTCAACCACCCCCTCAATGTTCCCGCTCAGGCCCCCACCCCCACCATCCACAGTGGCTGCACCTGAGCCGCCCTCTTCCGCTGCCGCCAGCTCCTCTTGCTGCTCAAACCGCTCCAGGTTGCGCAGGCACAGCTGGGTGAGGCGCGCCTCGCAGGCGCAGGCGGCGCGCACGCCCTCTGGCGCCGCCGCCTGCACGTGCAGCAGCACGGACAGGTAGGCCTGAGAGGCCTCGGCCTCAAGGCGCAGCAGGGGCGGGTCGCCCAGCGCGCGCTCAGGGGGCACCTGCCAGGGATGGAAGGGAGGGCGAGCGGGAGAGGAGCCGTCGGCAGCGGCGCCCAGGCGACAGCACCCGGCAGTGTGGCAGACCCAAGGGGGGCAAGTGATCTGGAGAGTGCCTGCCAAGCTTCTGGTGCCAGCCCGTCTGGTACGTGAAGCTGCAGCAAGTGCCCAACCAACAAGCTCTGCCTCCCCCCACCTCCCCACCTTGTCTGCTGCCTGCGCCAGTAGCAGGGAGTGGCGCTGCCCTGCGTCGGCGTCCACCGACGCAGCGTGTGAGGCGATGCCGCGCAGCACATCCAGCAGCGCCACTGTGGCAGCTGGCGGCAGGATGCGGCTGTGCTGCGTGTACACCTCGCTGCAGGCCTGCACCAACAGCAGCTGGATGGCGGCGCGCACGTGCACCTCTGCCAGCCGCCGTGCCCCTGCGCCCTCGCCCAGAGAGAACAGGGTCGACCGGCGGTCGACGCGCGGGCTGCCGCCCGGCGTGCCGCCAAAGCTGCCGCTATACTGCTGCCGCAGGCTAACTCTGCCGTCTGCTGCTGCCGCGGCCGGCGCTGCATGCTGCTGGTGGTGCAGCGCCGGCGCCAGCGCCTCCACGTCGCTGGTGCGGCGGGCCATGCGGTGCTGGATCAGGTCACTCACGTTGGGCATGGTGTCGCCTGCCGCGGCAGAAAGTGCCCCCAACATCTGCCGTAGGGATAAGAAGGAGAGCAAGGTTTCAGCGAGGCTGAGTGATGTGAACGTGTGTACCAAGCCTCTGAACAGCTGTAAATTTCTGCCGCCTGCGTTGCCATGCTTAGCCAACCCTGTGGTACACACAGCCAGAAGCTCAACCAGCCTCAAACAACCACGTTTCCCCCTCACCATCATCCAGGTGGGCTCGTCCAGGTGCGGCCCCGCCGCCACAATGAGGCGCACCAGCGCCGCCACGCCCACCGCAGCCAGGCTCTGGTGCGTGCGCCGCACAAAGCCCAGCAGCAGCTCCAAAATGCGGTCCAGCAGGGCTGCGGGCGGGCGGAAGCGAGGTGGGTGGGCAAGGGCAGTGAGGAGGCAACATGGCGAAGCTGCTGGTGAGCATGCAGGGACATCCTGTGTGCGCTGATGACCAGCCTTGCCCCCAAGCCTACTCAGCCCTCCCTGCCCAGCTCCCTCTGCACCCACCCGACACCGCGCTGTAGTACTGCACCACAATGTCCACGATGTGCTGCAGCGTGCGGGTGCAGGTGTCGTACAGCCAGGCGTCCACCTCGGCGCGCCGCTTGTCGTCGGTGAAGGTGGTGGTGTCCGTCACCTGGGGCGGAGGGAGGAGGGGAGGGGTGTGGGCTGGGCGGGGCCAGGAGGGTGGCTGGGAAGGCGAGCCAGGGCACTGTTGAAAGGGGCAGATTGTAACAGCACAGACCATGCCCAGCACAGGGCCCACGCCACCGTCCACAGCCCAACTGCGCCCCTGCCTGCGCACCTCGGCCCGCACGTGGTCGAAGATGGGCAGCAGCACCGAGTCGAAGACGCGCAGCCAGAACTGGGGCGAGAAGGAGGCGCCGTGGAACTTGAGGATGTCAAACAGCACCTCCAGCGCGCTGTACCTGCAGGGGGCAGGACAGGCAGGGGAGGGGAAGGGGCGCGAGGGCGCAAGTGGATGCGGTCAGTGCAATGGAGGGGCGAGGGGAGGCCAGGAGTAAAGCACGATGAATAGCTGTCCCTCGCCCTCGCACCTGATCTCGGGCCGCGGGTCAAAGGTCAGCTCCGACAGCCCCGCCAGCAGCGGGAACCAGAAGTACATGTGCTCATCCTGGGTGCAGGAGGGGCATGGTGGCCTGGAGTGTGAAGCATGCACACGCCATCCTGGCCGGTGTTGTGGCCACAACAACAAGCTCAGTTTAGCCCAACCCGGGTAGCCCTGCTTATGCACACCGCCCAACAGCTTCGAGCCTCCTGTAGCAGCACCACCCCACCCACCTTGTCGGTGAAGCGGATGCGCCCCTGGCCCAGCGGCCGCAGGCTGCCGCCAGGCGAGCGTGGCGAGGTGCCGTTGCTGATGGCGGTGGGGCTCGTGGCTTCGTCCCGAGAGCGGCCACGCACCGGCGACACCGCATCCTGGCCCTTGGGCCTGCAGTCAGGCAGCGAGATAGCCAGGATGTTAGGCTGCAAGGCTGCGGCGAGCGGCACCATCCTTGCCTTCTGTGTCCCAGTCACAGCATGCCTCATGATGCTCCGGCCTGCTGAGGTGCGCACCTGATGCGGTAGGCATTGGGGTCCAGGTGGCGCCCCGCCGCCTCCAGCGAGCCCTCGGGCAGCTCCTCCACCTGCAGGGCGGGTGTAGGTTGGGACGGTAGTTGGGCTGGTGGGGAATGCCACAGAGCAGACAGCACGCTGGCGTGGCAAACCGCAAGCCAGCACACCCCTGCGGTGGATTCCCCGCCGCCTCACGTCTCCGATGGAGCCCTCGGCCAGGGCCATGGCGCAGAAGCGCAGGAAAGCGATGGCGTTGAGGGACACGTCCAGCGAGTGCGGGTTGTTGGTGAAGGCGATGAGGCAGTTGACGCAGTCGGTGAACGTGGTGGTCTCCGTCTCTGCGGGCGGCAAGGAGCATGCAAGGAGAGAGGTGGATGGTGGGCCAAGTGCACAGAGACAGGGAGAGGAGCGGAATGACGCGCCTGCAGGCGCTCACATGCGCACACCTGCCCGGCGCAATCCAATGCAACCCTCTGCCCGGCTCAATCCAATGCAACCCACCGGTGATGTAGTGGAAGTGTTCCCGCACAATCTTCTCCACCGTGTCGAACGCCAGCCGCACAATCTGCGGGCTCTCGTCGCTGGCCGCGGTGGTGAACACCTGCGCAGGGATGTGGATGTGAGGGCCAGGAGCGTCGCAGTCGAGCCTCGAGCCGGTGCATGCCAGCAGGGCTGCTTTGGGGTGGCAACATGTGCTTGGCCTGCAGCTGCACGATGACGACCTGCTTTGCTGGCCAGACATGGCAGGCCCCCTCCGGTGCAACCCTGCCAAAGAAGAAAAACCTCAGCANACCATGAACATGGACTTCCACCCGGACTTGACGTTGGCCACGCGCGCCAGCACCATCTGGCTGACGCAGCGGATGATGAGCTCCCGGATCTCCAGCGCACGGCTGTGCCGCATCACAACCACAAACGGGCGCAGGAAGTCGTTCTGTGGGAGGGGGGTGAGGGAGGGGTGCGTAAATGCACGCTGTGGGTCAGGGAACAACCAGGCACTGCAGCAGCAGTGTGCAGGCGGCGGCGCTGACTGGTGCCGTCCAACAGGCATGGCACCCAGCCGGCTGCCCACCTGGAAGGAGAAGTTGGCCAGCTCGTCGCGCTCCAGGAACTTCATGGCCAGCTGGCGCAGCGAGTCCACCGCGTACATGGCCACGCTGAGGTTGGGGTGGCAGCCCACCTGGCGCGGGGGCGGAGTGGGCAGGGGCAAGCGGATGAGTGTGCTGATGGGCAAGAATGGGGAAGGGTGCATGGCGACTGTGCTGCTGCACCCCTGCGCAAACGGATGGCCATGTACCACCATGCACACCTCGATGAAGAAGTCCGCCAGAACCAACCAGATGCGGCTCCACACCAGCCTGTCTCAGATGGGAGGGCGTGGCACATGCAAGTGGATTGCTAGGCTGGGCAACACGCCCATGACTGGGTCAGCAGACTAGCACTGGCCGAGTCACAGCGCACGGTGCTTTGTGCCAAGCGAGTGCGGCACCAAGTCACCCACCTGATGCGCCCCATGTTGAAGTGCGCAATCTCCACAATCTTGGTGAGGCTGAACACGCGGGGACAGGACACCTGCACAGGAGGCAAACGCGCCAACCGTGAACGCCGTTGGCAAGCAGGAAACCAGTGCACATTGATGCTCCCAAACAGTTGTCGCTGCACCATGGCCGGTCCGCCATGCACCACCCATGCTTGATCAACCCACCGGTCGCAGCTCCTCCGCCGAGATGGCGGACAGCGTCTTGACAAACTGCACGATGGCCTCGCTGTCCAGGCGGCCCGAGTTGACAAACAGGCGGTTCAGCTCCTGCGCGTCCACGCTGGCCATCACCTCCGCAGGCGGCAGCAGCTTGCGGTCCACCTCCCGCACACCTGTGGGAGGGGAGGGTTGGGGAGTGGGCATGCGCTTACAGGTTTCAAGCAGATGTCACGCTGAGTGTTGAATGGGAGGAACAATGCAGATGCTCAGCTGAGATAAGCTCGATCCCTACCTGCCAATGGCTTGTTTCGTATTCGCAACTGCCCCACCCTGCCCTCCACCCTTTCCACCCACCCGCGTGCAGGCCCATGTCGTTGATGGAGGAGAAGGAGTCGTGGGCAAACGCGTCCTCGCCCTCGCCGCCCTTGGCGCCGCGCCCACGCAGCAGCCGCTGCTTGAGCTTGGAGGCCGTGCTGCCAGCGCTGGCGCCCTTGTCGGCGGGCATGGCAAACAGCAGGGCGTCGGTGGGCACCCCCGCCGTCAGCTGCTGCAGCAGCTCGAAGCGCGACACGCAGCGCAGCACCTCGGTCCAGCACTCGTGCAGGTGGTTGCCGTTCTGCTCTGCCACCACCAGCAGGGCCCTGCGGGGTGCAGGCACGGAGTGGCAGGGTTGAAGGGTGCAACTTGAGCAATTGACTTCTGCTGCACCCCATGGCATGGCACACAACCTGCACCCAACAGCCTGTGCAGCCGCACCTGAAGGCGCGCGCGTTTTTGAGCTTCATGGACGCGGGTGAGTGCAGCATGGTGAAGCGCGCCAGCGAGGTCACAAATGTGGAGCGCAGCATGGCCACGTCCAGCAGCGAGGTCAGCCACACGCAGCTGCGCAATGGGACGCGTCGGCGTGTGGTGGGCAGGCGCACACAATTGTGCCTCGATGCCCCAAGGCAGGAGCAACCGGTCCTCTCGATCGCAAGCCGTTGCACCACACCTGCCCCACCTCCCGCCAATGCCCTCGCTTTGAGCCCCCCAGCTCACCTGATGAAGCCCTCCAGGCACAGCCCCACAAAGTACTCGTCGTCGTGCTCCTCAAACAGCACCGAGAAGGCGCCCAGCAGCGGCGCCCAGCTGACGTCCAGCATGGGCCGCACCGCCTCGCTGTCGTGCGCCTCGAAGAACGTGACGCCTTTGGCCTTCTCCCTGCAGGGTGGGCAGGCAGGCGGTAGCAAAAGCAGGTCAGAGACATGCACCAGTGCAGGTGAAAGGGTAATGCCTGGCGGCCATTGGCATGCTGCCAACCTGGCCACCAGTGCAGGCGGAACGCCAGGCGGCCATCGGCATGCTGCCAACCTGGCCAGCAGCAGGCGCACCGCAGGTAGTCGTGGGTGCGGCGGATGGCCTCATCATTGGGCTCTGCCGATGCCGCCTTGGCGCGGCCGGGCAGCAGGTTCATGATGGTGTCCAGCCTGGGTGGAGGCGGGAGGGCAGGATGGGCGGTGAGGCAGCTCAGCTGGTGCAGTGTTGGGACAGGTGCTGCAGGGCACCCACCATGCAACAGCCGCTGCACACTAGGTGGACAAGGTAGCTGGGCAGTGGGCTGGAGCCGAGGCAGAAATCGTCCCAGCATATGCACTGGGCTCACCAGCCGGCCGAGGCTGCCGCCGCCTGCTGCGCGCCCGCCCCCGCGCCGCCCAGGCCAGGCAGCCCCTCATCCTTCATCTTGATCTCGTTGTGGATGATGCGGTCGTACAGCGCCTCCATGAACTCCTGCGGGGTTGGAGAGGGAGCAGCAGGGGCATAGGCCAGCCTCGGTGGACTGTTGATGGCTGGGACCGGGGCACAGTAGGGTGCCACGGCTAACGTGTGATCCACACTCCCAGCCAGCACAACCATGCACACCCGGGCCCCACTGCACCTGCGGCAGGTCGCCGCCATCGTTGATACCGCGGTTGTTGCGCAGGAAGTCGGCCTTGGACATCTTGTTCTTCACCTGCAGGTGGTGTGGTGTGGGCCAGGCGAAACGCACGTGCTGGGTTAGGGAAAAGGGTGTTCTGAAGCCCTGCATGCTGCCACACACAACCATACACACCATGTGCATGCCTAGCAGCACAACCCTGCCATCCCCATGCCTCCCCCAGCCTCAGCACGCCCATGCCCGCCCCATGCTTCCCCCAGCCTCAGCGCCACCATGCCACCACCTGCGCGTTGTGCGCGTCGGTGTTGAGCATGATGACGGAGTAGGCCAGCACGTAGGCCACGTCGGCCGACTTGAAGGACTCGGGGTTGCACGACACGTAGCGCTCCGCAAACTTCTCCATCAGGCGGTCAATCTTCTGCGCCTCTCCCGGCAGGCGGAAGCCCGACAGGAACGTCCTGCGGCGGGTGGGTTGGGGTGCAGGGCAAGGCTCGGGGCAAGCTGCCCTAGGCAGGGTGGCCAGGCGAGCAGCACAGGCAGCACCAGAATTCCTGGGCCTCCAAGCACCATGCTGACCACCTCCTCCCCATTGCCAACCCCAGCGCCTCCTCCCCACACCTGATGGCCTCGTCAAAATCCTGATCCGTGAACTCCAGGGCGTCCACGTAGCAGTGCATGACGCGCAGGTTGAAGTCGTCGCGCTCGCCCAGGTAGTCGCCAATCAGCGTCTTGCTGCGGGGCGCAGGCAGGTGGCAGAGGACAGGCAGGTGGCTCAGTGGGAGAGGAGCACAAGCAGCACACAGACAGTGTGAACCTGCAGCCTCCGCTGTGCACGGCTGCCTAGCACAGCGACAAAAACACCACAACCATCGCTGGCGAACCAAGCACCACCCCACCACTTTGCCCACTCACTTGAGGCCTTGGGTGCGCGCCAGGAACTGCGCCACATCCTCGGGCGCGGTGCCCACCACGCCCTGCTCCTGCATGTACGCGATGCCCTTCTTGGGCTTCTGGTTGAACAGCGCCACGCCCTGCTGGAACTGCCGCTTGTACCTGCAGGCAGGACGTGGTGGCAGGTCTGCTATCAACAACCATATCGAAGCTCAAGGGCGCTTGGCTTCCTCTCCTTGGCCTAACTGCCCATGCGTCCACACACATGTGTCTGCACACCTCCCCGTCCTCACCCCTTCCAATTCTCCAGCATGGCCGCCTGCCGCTGGTCGGTGCCCGGTGCGCCGCCCTCGGCTGCTGCTCCCAGCGCGCCCTCACTGGCGCTGACCGCAAGGCCGCTCTCAGCCATCTTGGCCATCCACCCAGACTGCAGCGCGCTCTCATCCGCCACCGCTGCCTCGTCGGCCACGGTGACAGTGGCTGTGCCCGGCTGCGCAGCTGCCTCGCCGGCCTCGGCTCCAGCCACTGCTGCCTCGGTCTGGCTGCTGTGCCACGCCGCCAGCGACTTGAGGATGGACACCAGGCAGCGCAGCGCCTGCGAGTTGTATGCGGGCAGGTAAGGTCATTGGAGGAGCCAGACAGGCAGGTTCATGATGCGAAGCAACGGAAAGCATTGCANGGGGTTGAACCACACTCGCAAACAGGTGTGAAGGCCGCAGCAAACCGGCAAGCCATCCTGCTCCCACCAGCCGGCCCTCACCTCGTAGCGGATGGCCTGCTCCTCCAGCGGCGTCTGCGTGGCGCCCGGCTCGTGCGCAAGCGAGCCCTGGGCAATGCGCACCAGGGCCGTCACTGTGCGCTCAAACAGGTTGGCGCCCTGTGGCACAAAAAAGGGAGCGCAGCAGTGGGTAACAGTGGGTCGTGCTCAGCACGTGCATCTCGCGCCCAGGGCTGCATACTGCGCACACAGTCCCCCTCACAGCTCCCGCACCAAACTGCACAGCCTCTGCCCGCGCAGCCGCACCTCCAGGTCGCAGTCGTAGTTAACAAACAGGTCCACCAGCAGCTGGCCGTCCTCGCACTGCGCCTGCAGGCAGCGCAGCACCACCGCCTTGTGCGCAATGTCCACGGGGGCGGGGGGCGCGCCACCCGTGCCTGAACGGGGAGCAGACGAAATGAAATCAGCAGTGGCGCATTGCCCTGCAATGCAGCCTGCATGCCTGCAACAAAACCCGCCCTGCACCAGCTACCAAGGCAGCCGGCATTCGTGTGCCGCGCACCTGCTGCATTGGGCGTGGCACCCGTCACTGGTGGCTCGATGGGGCGCAGCAGGATCATGGGGAAGAACACGCCTGGAGGAAAGCGAGCAAAGGAAGTTATGTGCAAAGGCCAGCATGAGCTGTGCAGCTGCATGATGTGGGCCCAATATGCTCTCCGCCTGCGGCGATCCAACGGCTGCCTCACCCCAGGCCCGAAGCAGCCCACTCACCAATCTCCGCCTTGAGGTTCTTGCGGAACTTGGACATGAGAGTGAGGAAGATGGAGCAGCAGAGGCGCAGCGCAGCCGGCACCGCCGACTGGCAGTTCTTCAGCAGGCTGAGGCACAGGTACTGCTTGATGGCGCTGACAAAGCGCTCGGCGGTGCGGAACTGGTGCCCGCTGTTCTCCAGCAGGATCTTCAGCAGCTCCAGCGCCAGCACCTGGGAGGGGCGGCGCAGGAGGGCGGCATCAGGCAAAGGCTAAGCATGACCAGCTTAGCAAGCAGTGCAGCAACATGCCTCACAGCTCCACACCACTGCACCAACACTGATTGTGCAGCCACAAGCATCGCTCCACCCCGTGCCGCACCTTGCCGCGGATGGTGGTGACCTCGCTGCCGGGCGCCGCCTCGGTGGTGCGGATGGACAGCTTGCAGAGGGCGCGGAACACCAGAAAGGCGTCCTTCTGCAGCTGCGCCGGCATGCTGAGCTGCTTGGAGGCAGCCTCCAGCGCTGCATGCCCGCTGGTGTGGTCTGACGTCCCGCTGGGTGCATACGCCGCACCAAAGCCCTCACCCGCATGGCTGCTGGGGCCTGGCGATAACTGGCCCTCCCCTCCCAGCGGCGAAGGCGGCACGCCGCTGCTGCCGCGCTGCACGTTTCCGCCCTCTGGGGCAGGTGATGCACCACCAGCCTCCTCCGCCGGGCCCTCGGCGGCTGCTGCGCTGCCGGGCCCTGCACCTGCTGCCTGCCGCTGCCGCCACTCGATCTGCTGGCGGTCTGTGGGGTCGGAGGGGTCGTACAGGTCCTCCGGGTACGCCTCCATGATGGGCGCCTGCGCCACAAACGCATCATCCAGACCCTGGGAGGAGAGGCGAAGCGGCGGGCAGCCTGGAGTCAGCGGGTGGCTACCTCCAGCTGCTGTCATCAACACACAAGGAGAAGCCATCAGGGCAGCATGCACTGCTGCACATACATGCGGCCACAACCACATGCCACCCAAGCACACCTGCTGGATCTCCTGCGCCACCATGCCAAACGGGTCCACGCTGGCGATGACGTCCGCCAGGAACTGCTGCACAAAGGCCGACATGTTGGAGGCGTCCGCGGGGGGCAGGCCCAGCACGTCGCTGACTACGATGGGGGGTACCACCACGTGGGTGCTGCCCGCCTCCATGCGCTGGAACACCACGTTGAGCATCTGGGGCGGAAGAGCAGGGCAGGGCAG
>RRZL01000054.1:2005352-2021865 GCA_006782975.1 Chlorella sp. Dachan
CAGGCGCAGCAGCAGGCCGATGGCGGCCACGGCATCGGCGCCGCCGCGGCGCTGGCGGCTGTGGCCAGCCGAGGCGGCAGCGGCCTGGGAGCACCCGTGGCCTGCCGCGCCGACTGCAGCTGCGGCGTGGAGCGCAACCAGTGCGCCCCCGACCTGCCTCAGATGGACCTGACGCCCACCCTGGCGGCACTGCTGGGCCTGCCCACCCCCTTTGGCAACCTGGGCAAGCTGTCCGCTGAGCTGTGGCAGCTGGCGGCACCGCACCTGCGTGCAGCCGGGGCAGGGGCCACCGATGGCTTGCAGGCAGCCTGGGAGGACAGCCTGGCGGCAGCCCTGCTGGCCAACGTGAGGCAGGTGCACACATACCTGCACACGTATGCTGCCACCCCTGGAGCCACCTTCTCCCGCGCCGCCTTGGCACAGCTGGAGGAGCTGGCAGCTGCCGCCCAGGCTGCGGCAGGCGGTGTGGCAGATCGAGTGGCCAGGTGACTGCTGCTGGGGGGCGGGAGAGAGGCTGGGCTGCTCGGGTGCCAGCACGGCTGTGTTGGCAATCGGAAGGTCATTGGGGCAGCGTCTGACAATCGGACCCTGCCATTCCTGTCTTGCCTGCACAGGAGCTACGCTTACCTGGAGGCAGCAGCGGATGTGGCACGGGAGCAGTGGACGCAGTTTGACGATGTGTCCATGGCCGCTGGACTGGCCCTGCTTGCTGCCGCCCTGGTGCTGCATGCGGCGGCAGCATTTGGTCCCACTGCCGCTGGGGGCAGCGGCATGGCTGCCGGCCAGAGGCAGACGCGTGCCAGCAGCCGCTCCAAGCAAGCCAATGGCGAGCCAGCTGGGGGCGACAACACTCCAGCTGGATGGCTGACGGCAGTGGGGCAGCAGGTGGCAGCCTGGCGGCTGGCCGCACGCTGGCGCGCCGGCAGCCGCGTGAGGGTGCCCACCCTGCGGGCCTGGCTGGCGGCCCTGGCCCTGGTGCACGCCCTGGGCATCTTCTCCTTCTTCTACCTGCTCAGCGAAGGCACGTGGCAGTGCTGGTTTTGCCGGGGCTTTCAGGTCGCTTGTCATGCCGCTTCGTGCTGCTGCTCCAGCCAGCAGAAAGCCCGCCTGCCTGCTGCTCAATATGACAGCATCCACCTGCCCTCCCCTGCGCCACAGGCCGCAACGTGAGCATCCTTGTGGGCGCCGCCTGTGCCGGCCTGGCGCTGGCCGCTGGCCGTGCTGCACGGGCGGCTGGCCAGCCTGTCAAGGGTGTGGTGGCCATGGGGGTGGCATCCCTGCGCTTCAACGCGCTGATGACGGTGCTGGGAGTGGCGCACCACACCGGCCAGGTGCGTGGCGCATGCGGTGTAATGCATGCATGCCCTGTGTGCGGCGCGGCGCACACACCTTGCTGCTTTGGCAAGCCGGTGCTTGGCCATTCTGGCTGCATGCGAACGACACCTTGCCCAGGCGCAAGCATGCACTACCAACCTCACTCTGCTGCGCAGGGCTTCTGGGCGCGGCTCACGGTGCACGACCCCCAGCCCGCGGACGACGTGGAGCGAGGCTGGCACGGCAAGCTGGCCAAGCTCAAGGCTGTGGGCGCAGCAGGCATGGCGGCAGCGGGCCTCGACCGCCTGTCGCCCGCGCTGCTGGCGGTGCTGCAGCACAGCCTGCTGTGCACGCTGCCCGTGCTGGCGCTGGCGGCGCTAACAGAGCGGCTGCAGCGCGGGAGCGCCCGGGCCGGCCTGCATCGGTGGGTGACTGAGCAGCTGAAAGGCTGGGGTGGAGTGGAGGCTGCTCTGCTGTGGCAGCATGCTACTCGTGTGTCCACCCCTCCGCTCATCCGTGCCTTCCAGCCCGCTCCTCCCCCCGCCTCTTTCCAGGCTGCTGGTGCTGGCTGCTTTTGCAACCGCGGCCGCCTACTTGCAGCTGGAGGATGCCGGCAAGCGCGGCTTCCTGCCTGAGCAGGTGTCCCTGCAGCAGCTGGTGCAGCAGCACACCATGCCGCGGCTGCCCGCTGAGCTGGCTGCCTCGGCTCAGCATGCCGGCAAGACTGCCCAGCAGCTGTTGGCCTCTGCCTGGCCCGCGGCAGTGCAGCAAGGCGCCGTTCTAGCCGGGCTTCCGCTGCGCGAGCTGCTGCCGCACACCACCTATGCGCTGTGTGGCACAGCGGCGGCGCTCTGGCTGGCGGCGGTGGTGGCCGGCCGGCTGCGCGGTGCGGCGGCGACCACCGCAGCAGCACAGCTGGTGCTTGCGCTGCTGGTGCAGGTGTCTGAGCGGGGTGCGCCGCTCATCCTGCTGCTGGGCCTGCTCCAGCTGGCCGCCATGGCGCGGCTGCTAGCCCGCCGTGCCGAGCTGCTTCCCCCAGGCGGCGCGGCAGGGGTGGCGGGCGAGGCGGCTGCGCTGGTAGCGCTGGTGGCCGCCCAGCTCTTCTACGCCACGGGCCACATGTGCGAGTTTGCGGGGCTGCAGTACACAGCAGGTGCGGAGAGGGGCAGGTGGTGGCTTGCTGCTGTAATGCAAGTCCAGCAGGCAAAGCTGGAGGTGTGGTCCACCTCGGGTGCCGGCTTGTTACCTGTCGCCAGATGGAGTGCATGCTGTGAGTGCTGTGATGTCCAGAATGCTGTCTCGGTTGCTTTTGCTGCACTGCCACGCCGCATTCCCTCCCCTCCCGCAGGCTTTGTGGGGTCGGACGAGTTCCACCTGTGGCGCTCCGGCGCTCTTGTGGCCCTCAACACCTTTGGCGGCATGCTGCTGGCCCTGCTGGCCCTGCCCTTCATTGTGGAATATGCACAAGCCGCAGGGGCCAGCGGTGCAGCCACCAAGCCGCGGGGCCGTGGCGCCAAGTCAGCGGCAGCAGCCAATGGCGGCACGTCTGCTGTGCAGCGGGCGGCGCTGGTGGCTGGCCTGGTGCGGGCGGCTCCCGCCTTCTGTGCCATGCTCAGCGCCGGCGTGCAGCGGCGCCACCTGTACGTGTGGGCGCTATTTGCCCCCAAGTTTGTCTTTGAGGCCTGCTTCCTGCTGCTCACCGATGCTGCGCTGCTGCTGGTGGCGGCCCTGGCGTGAGGCTGGTTGAGGCTGTAACAATGGCAATGGCGCGTGTTGATGGCCTGGACGGTTGCAAAGTTGCTCATCCTCTGCTGGAAATCAAGCTTGTGCACTGTCGAAAGGCTGTGCGCAGCAGGGTGGGGGCATTTCGGTTGGCTGCCAACCGTCGAGTGCAGCAGCTGAGCCAGCGCCATGGCCGGCATGCCGCGGCAACTATGAAAAGAGTGTCTGCTAAGCTTGCCCTAAAAAGTGGGATCGTTTGTGGCGGGTGACAGGCTTGCTATTTGTGAAGCTTGCAACCTTCAGGGGCGACCGTTCGCCTTCATGCCAGCCGTGCCCACAAAAGCTAGCTCACAAGCCTGGCAAGCCCCCCAGTGTGTCACACACACACTGCTGGACTCGTCTTTCCCCCCGGGCTGGAGGCTGCTGCGCTAGTGAGAGCGCCGACTGGCCAACTCCGCTGCCCAGGGAGGCGTCTGGCGAGTTAAGGAGCCCAATCGTGTGGAGGTGCGATCAGTGCAGTGCAGTGGGGCAGAGCCAAGGGTGTGGGCCGGCTGGGCCAGCGGCGACCGCCGCCTGCCAGCGCCCGCAACGACCCGACGCCGCGACCCTCGATAGCTTCGATCAGTGCGCTGCTCACTCCGCTTGCAGGATGGTCGGCGAGAAGAGGAAGCATAGCTGGGGGCAGGCCGGCGTGCCTCCCCCACCGCCGTTCCTGCGAGCGCCCGTGCCTCCCCCACCGCCGCTCCTGCCGGCGCCCGTGCCTGCGGCGCACGGTCCAGTGGGCTGGGGCAGCTCTGCCTCGCAGCCCTGGGCAGGGCCGGTGCAGCCCTGGGCAGGGCCGGTGCAGCCCGCAGCCCCAGCCCACAGCGCCTAGACAGCAGCAGCGCAGCCCACAGTGCAGCCCCACTGGCCTTACTATGCGGGCATGCCAACCGGCACGTATGTGCCAGCAGCAGCCAGCCTCTCATATGTGACGCCCGTCTATGCAGCTGCACCCACGCCCCAGTATGGCATGGTGCTGCCAGGTATGCGATATGACAGAAGTGTCAGTTGGGGAGCCTGAATGAAGCCACCAGCAACATGACAGCCTGGCATTTCAACCGTTCCCTCAGCACTCCATTGCTCTTATTGTGCAGGCTACTATGGGGGCCCCAGCATGCCGTGCCTGTACCCAGCTGCGCCGCAGCTGCAGGTGGCATTCCCAGGTGCGCCTTCAGGTCGGGGAAGGGACGGCTGCATGTGCAACGGCACCTCATGTGCAATGGCGCCTCTTTTTGGCTGCTTGCTAAAGCACAGGTCATAGCCGTGGTTCGCCCGTCGTGCAGGCTTCCCTTGCGTGGGGACGTACGCTGCAGTGCCCCCACCTGCAGCAGGAGCGGCAACAGCAGTAGCAGCGCCGCCAGCCGCGCCAGCAGCAGGAGCGACAACAGCCGTAGCAGCGCCGCCAGCCGTGCCAGCAGCAGCGCCTCCCTACTCGCCTGAATCGCCTCCCTACTCCCCTACTTCGCCTCCCTACTCCCCTACTTCGCCTCCCTATTCCCCTTCATCGCCTCTCTACTCCCCTGAATCGCCTCCCTACCCCCCTGATTTGCCTCCCTGCTCCCCTGAATCACCTCTCTACTCACCTTCATCGCCTCTCTACTCCCCTGAATCGCCTCCCTACTCCCCTGAATCACCTCCCCACGCAGCAGTGCTGCCTCCCCTGCCGCCTGAGCCGGCAGCAGCGCCGCCTCCCCTGCCGCCTGAGCCGGCAGCAGCGCCGCCTCCCCTGCCGCCTGAGCCGGCGTCAGTGCCGCCTCCCCTGCCGCCTGAGCCGGCGGCAGCGCCGCCTCCCCTGCCGCCTGAGCCGGCGGCAGTGCCGCCTCCCCTGCCGCCTGAGCCGGCAGCAGTGCCGCCTCCCCCCTGAGCTGGCAGCAGCAGGGCAGCCGGCGGCCGGCAGCCCACAATAGACGGCGCTGGCTGCATGGTCCTGCTACGTGGCCTGCAACGAGAAGTGCCTGCGGCTGATGCGGGAGGCTCAGGAGTTGCAGCCGCAGCTGGATGCAGTGCCGTGGGACAACCTGCCCGCTGACGCCAAGGGCCGGGCGCGGTGCTGCCGCTGCGCCCGCCAGTGCTGCCTGCCCACCCCAGCCAGCAGCAGGAGCTGGGGGTGCGCTGGCGCAGCAAGGCGGAGAGTACTGCAGCTTTGTGTAAGAGATCCAAAAGGTCATGTTGGCCGCCTTCAACTCAACACCCCCTGTGGCAGGCGGCTTCTACCCGCTTACAGCTAGGTACCTTGGAGCATTGCACAGAAGCCCCAGCTCTTGTAACTCTGCCACTCTGCTTCTTGATTGAGACCACTGCTCAGCAGCCAGCTGCCAGCACACACGAGGGTGCATTGCGAGCATGGTGCGCCACACGGGCAGCGGCGGCGGCGGCGGCGGCGGCGGCGCACTTGTGCGCGAGATTGAGTTAAATCCGGCGCTTTGCGCTGCTCTGAACCTCTCGCTCAACAGCTGAGAGGCCTCGATAGCCGCTCTGGCGGCCCTTGCGCGTTTCCCCGTCATCGCCTGTAGCGTGCGGGGCGCTATGCGGCTCACCCCGCTGAATCCCGTGTGAGACGGAAGCCCCTGAGTTGACTGGACTGGCGCCCGCGCTCTTCCGTCGCCACTGCTAGGCACCGCTGCCACTGCCGCCTGACGACCTGCCGCCATGGGTGTCAAGGGTCTGTGGCAGCTGCTGGAGCCGGCGGGGCGGCGCATCAACATTGAGGCGCTGCAGAACAAGAAGCTGGCCGTGGGTGCGTCGCTGCTACTATACATGCACATGCCGCTTCAGCTGCCGCCTGCTGCGCCTATCCTCTGCTCTCCCTCGCTGCCCTGCGTGTCTCAATTGATCAGCCGTCAAACATTCCGTCGCCCCCGCCCACGCAGATGCCTCCATCTGGCTGTTCCAGTTTGTCAAGGCCATGCGCGACGATCGCGGCGAGCCGCTGCACGGGGCGGTGGTGGCGGGCTTCTTCCGCCGCATCTGCAGGTGGGCCGCCCGTTGAGCGGAGCTGCCTGGAGCATGTGCAGCCCAGCAGCTGATCTGCGGGCATGAGCCTGTGGCCCGCCCCAGAATCCTGAGAAGTGTGGGATGGAAAGTGAAATAGCTGCATTACACCGCGCTCCGAGATGTTTTGGTTGCCCCGCTGTGTCATCCATCGCCACCGCACCGCCACCCGTGTTGCATTCCTGCCCCTGGCCAGTGCAGGCTGCTGTTCCACCGCATCCGGCCAGTGTTTGTGTTTGATGGCACCACCCCCGCCCTGAAGAAGCAGACGGTGGCGGCACGCCGCAGGTCGGTGCGAATGCGGGCCAGCAGTGGGCCCGGCCTGCTGGACAGTGCCCGGCTGTGAGCCCCCCCTGCTTGCCACCCTTTTGGAGGGTGGCCCCATCAAGCCTGCGCTCGCGGCTCCCTCACGGCGATGCTCATGAACTGCACCACTGCTCCCGCAGGCGGCGCGAGCGGCAGAATGTGCAGCTGTCCAAGATTGCCCAAAAGCTGCTCATCAACCAGCTGAAGCAGCACGCCCTGGGCTCCGTCTCCGCCGGCCAGATCAAGCGGGCAGCGGCGGCGGCCACTGCAGCAGTGAATGGCAGCGAGCGGCCGGCAGACGAGCAGGCGGAGGCAGCCGGGCCTGCGGGTGCTGTGGCTGGCGAGGGCCCGGCAGCGGGCGAGGCTGCTGAGGCGCCCCAGGTGGGTGCAGCGGCAGGCCCAGCAGCAGAGGCGGCGGAGGTGATTGAGATACAGGACAGCGAGGAAGATGAAGCAGAAGCGGCGCGGCGGCGCAAGGGCAAGGCGCCGCTGCTGGCGCCGGTCGGGGAGGATGAAGCAATCGCCGTGGCCGAGGCCGAGGCAGCAGCAGCAGACGTGGTCCGGCGGTCGCGGCAGCTGAGGGAGGGCGAGGGCCCCAGCGGGGCCAGTACAGCGGCGGCGGCAGCAGCAACCGCAGCAGGTGGTGCAGAGGATGCCACGGCAGCAGATGAGCTGCTGGCTGTGCAGCTGTCTGCCATGGAATGGGAGGAGGGCGGCCCGGATACAGCCGGTGATGCCGCGCTGGCGGCCGCGGTGGCAGCAGCCGAGGGCGGCACCGCCCTGGCCGCTCCCTCGTTGTTTGTGTCACGCAGCCAGGTGCGGCGGCAGCAGCAGGCAGCAGACGGCGGCAGCGAGGATGAGGATGAGGAGGCGGAGGAGCTGGTGCTGCCCGAGGTGCGGAGCAGCTGTCCTGCATGTGCTGTGCCAGCCAGTTGCAATGGTTGTCGCGTTTCGTCACGCTTTTGCTGCACCCGCATGCACGCCCCTGGCTCTGCCTAGCTGCCGCCCTGCGCCGCCGCTGCCCACCACTGCCCCCTGCCCCCTGCCGCTATCACAGGAGGGGCGGCTGGACCCAGCTGTGCTGTCCACGCTGCCTCCCTCGCTGGCGCTGGACTTGATGGGCCGCATGCGCGAGCGGCAGCAGGCCGCCAACCGCGCGCAGTTTGAGGCCCGCGCTGCCGCCCCCGCCTCCTTCTCACAGTTCCAGATGCAGCAGTACCTGGCAGCCAGCCAGTTCAGGTGGGGGTCGGGGTGACCTGAGCAAGGTGTATAGATGGCTGTGATGGCTGGCGGCGCCCTAGCTGTCTGTGTCCTCTGGGCCGCCTGGCCGCACCTTGCAAGGACACCCGTGCTGCCTGCTGCGTCACCAAACCGCTTGGATCCCGCCCAGCCCAGCCCTGGAGCGAGCCACACCTCGTACCGCGCTCGTGTCGCACACCTCTACCACCCTCCCTGCCCCCACTCCCACGCAGGCGCAAGGTGGAGGAGGTGAAGGATGCGCTCAACGTGACGGCATCGGGCGGCTCGGGGGCGCGCCGCATTGCCGGAGAGGCGGGGCGCGAGTATGTGCTGCACAAGGAGCCCACGGTTGAGGAGGCGGCGGCAGCGCTGGCGGCACGGCACGCCATGCAGCCGCAGCCAGCCGAGGGGCGCCCGGCAAACCAGCAGCCACGAGTGGCTGCGCAGCAGGCACCGGCGGCGGGCAGTGGTGCTGATGCTGCAGCGGCAGGTGCAGGTGCCAGTGGCGCGGCAGCAGCCGAGGCAGCCGGGGGTGCTGCTGACGCAGCCGTGGACGGTGTGCCCCAGGGAGTGCTGGACATTTGCTTCGAAGTGGGCCTCGGCAACAGCGAAGGTGAGCAAAGCAGTCGGCAACACGAGTCCACCGTTTGAGGCGTGATCCAGTGGGCCAGTGAAGGAGGGCATGGCCGCTGTGATGCACTGCTGTTCTTCGCGCACCCCAACTGCTGCCGTACTCACTTGTCCTTCTCCGCAGGCGAGGGCGACTTGGATTGGGAGGATGTGGACGCAGGGGCGCCGGGGTCCCAGCAGGCGCAGCAGGCGCAGCACTGGCGGGAGCGTGCGGCGGCGCGGCAGCGCTACTGGAGCATGAGCCACGGCTTCCAGATGGGCCGCAAGCTGGCAGCCTGGGGCGAGCAGGGGGAGCAGGGGCAGGCCGGGGAGGAGGCGGGCGGGCAGGAAGCGGCAGCGGTGGAGGCAGCAGCAGCAGCGGCGGCGGCGGTGGCAGCAGCGGGAGCTGGAGGAGGGCTGGCCGCCACTCCGCCGAGGAAGAAGGGCCTCATTGGTGAGCCCGGGGTGGGCAGCTGTGATGGGCACCTGCTGGGGCAGCTAGCTGGTTGGAAGCCCGACACGCAGGTTGGCTGTTCCTTTGCCATGCATGCCCCTCCAATGTAGTGGCCGTATTCACGACACCCCTCCCAACCCTCGCTCCCAACTGCAGCCCGCAGCCCTCCCCGCAGCCGCTCGCCGGCCCGGCAGGTGCCCGAGGACGAGGATGCTCAGCTGCAGGAAGCCATCCGCCTGAGCCTGATGCCAGACACAGTGGCAGCAAGCCTGGTGCCCGACCTAGCTGGACCTGGGCCCAGCCCTGGCAGGAGCGGCGCGCAGGGCGGCGCAGCCGCTGCGGCAGAAGCGTCCTTGGCTGCAGCGGCGGCAAGGCTACTGCAGCGGCGGCGGGAGCTGAGCCAGCCGGCGCAGCAGCCCCAGCAGGTGCAGCAGCCCCAGCAGGCACCAGTGCAGGAGCTGGGCACGACCGCCGTTGGCCTGCCCCCTGCCGCTGCCCTGCTGGCATCCGCTGCTGGTGACGCAGCCAGCAGCGATGATGAGGCGGATGCACTGCTGGAGCGGGCAGCAGGGGCAGCCCCAGACAGCTTTGAGGCACCGCTGCCTGCCTCCACTCTGCTGGCCGGTGTGAACCGCCAGTCGGCGCAGCGCCTAGAGGAGTGGCTGGGCGGCGGCAGCAGTGCGGGTGTCACAGGGGCGCAGCAGGCGGCGGAGGTGGCTCCTGTGGAGGCAGCACCTGTGGCGGCCGCAGCTGGGGCAGACCAGGATGGCATGGAGTGGGAGGATGCAGAGGCGCCTGCCTCCCCGGTGGAACGGGCAGCAGCACCCACACCACCTGCAAGACAGCCTGTGCCCTCTGCGGCAGCTGAGCCAGCGGCACCTCCTCAGCGCAGTGCGGTGACGGCAGCAACTGTGCCAGAGGCTGCAGCGAACGTTACCGGCACTCGGCGCGTCGCTGAGGATCAGCAGGCAGTGCCGGCGTCACCTGCCGAGGCACGGGCAGCGGCAGTAGCGGCCAGCAGGCCAGCACAACAGGGGGAGGCTCCCACGGCCGGCAAGCTTGCTCAGGCGGCAGCGGCACGCCGGGCGCCACAGCCTGCCGCAGCGCTTGGTGCCACGCCTGCCAAGCACGTGCGCTTTGCCAGCACGGTCCAAGTGCGCAGCCTGGGGACGGAGCAGCCCGCAGACCAGACACTGCCGGTGGCGGGTGAGCAGGAGGACTTGGAGTGGGAAGATGCTGTGGCACCTGCCACTGCCACAAGCCTGCTGGCCGGCGGTAGCGCAATAGTGGTGGAGGCGGCAGCAGCCGCGGATTCCGCACCTGTACAGCAGCAGGCCAGCCCGGCCCCGGCTGAGCAGCGAGCGGCACCCAGTGCGCCCGCCGCCGCTCAGCCAGCAGCTGCTCCTGCGCCCGCCGAGGCCGCAGCACTGGGCGGCTTTTCTGCTGCTGAGCTGGCAGAGCTGGCTGCCTTGGAGGATGGCGAGGCTGCCTGGCAGGATGAGCAGCCGGCAGCAGCGGAGGCAGCGACGGCGGAGGCAGCAGAGGCAGAGCGTGCCTGGGGGCCGGCGGGGCAGCCGGTGGATGCGAGGGCCACCATGGAGGAGCTGCAGGTGCGCGGGGCGGCAGCTGCTGGCGGGTCCTGTGTGAGCTGTGGTGTGGTGTGGTACGGCCGTGCATACAGGCCTGCCAGACTGTTTCGTTAGATAAAAGTACAGTGCAAGAGTGCCTGCTAGGCACCTGCTTCAAATGTTTGTGTGCCACGGCTGACCCACCCTCCCCCCGCCATGGCATGCAAGCAGGCAGAGGAGCAGCGGCTGCGTGCTGAGCAGCGCGCGGCGCGGGGGCAGGCCGACACACCCACCACCGACATGTACCAGGACTGCATGGAGCTGCTGACGGTGGGGATGGGTTGGGTGGGTGGGTAGGTGGGTGGGTGGGTGGCACGGCTGGGAATGGCACGGTAGTCATTTCACTTGGGAGTTGCATGCCTGGCCATGGCAGGCTGCCCCGCCCCCATCCTCCTCACCGCCACTACCTGCCCCCCCACAACGTCTCGGCCTTCCCCCTGGCAGATGTTTGGGGTGCCCTACATCATCGCTCCCCAGGAGGCGGAGGCCCAGTGCGCCTGGCTGGACGCCAACGGCCTGGTGGACGGAGTGGTCACAGACGACAACGACGCCTTCCTGTTTGGCGCGCGCCGCGTGTACAGGTGGGTGGGTGGGGCAGGGCAGGCCGCAGCTTTATGAATAGCTGCATGCCCCCGAAATAGCGAGAGTCGCAGGGTAAATGGGGCCTGCATGCTGGTGTTTACACCTTGCACCATGCCGCTGAGGGCCTTGCTGCTGGGACAACCCTGCTCAGCGCAGTGCTGCTGGGACCAACCCTGCCCGTCCTCCAGCCCCCTCTGCTCCGCACCTGCACCACCTCCCGCTGCAGGCACATCTTTGAGGACAAAAAGTACGCCGAGGAGTACCGAGCCGACGACCTGGAGGTCGGTTCTAACTGGGCCGGGCAGCTTGGCTCGCAATGGCGGCAGTACGCTCTGTGAACGAGTTGGCATGCGTGAGCTGGGTTGCTGGGCTGCCTTGAGGTGCAGGCACCCCCTCCCTCACTAGCTGTGCTGGCCCCCGCCTCCCTGGCAGGCCATGATTGGGCTGGACCGGCCCAAGCTCATGGCGCTGGCCCAGCTGCTGGGTGGCGACTACTGCGAGGGCGTGGCGGGTGAGGGCAGGCCTTTGTTGAGAGCTTGCTTTAAGCCGCCTGGGACACCAGGTGGCTCCCGCAACTGTCACACGTGCATGCTCGAAGCTGCTGCCCTGCTCGCCGTTGCCTCAATCTGCCGAGTGCCGTCAGAACCCTCCCCCACCCAACCCACCAAACCGCAGGCGTGGGCGTGGTCAATGCCGCCGAGATTGTGAGTGCGTTCCGCGGCCAGGACAGCCTGCGCCGCTTCCGCGCCTGGCTGGATGCACCCGACGACGAGCTGGTGCAGCTGGCTAGGGGCACCTCTGGCGGCGCCGGCAAGAGAGCCGGCGGCGCCAACAAGGGCGGGCGCAAGGGCAAGCAGCAGCGGGCGGCAGCGGCGGGTGGCGCAGCAGCGGATGCTGGCCCAGCGGTCCAGGAGGCGGGCGAGGGTGGAGGCGGCAGCCAGGGCGAGGCGGGCGCAGCAGGGGACGGCGAGGAGGATGGCCAGGAGGAGGAGGAGCAGGAGGAGGAGGAGGACAGTGCCGCGCTGGCAGAGTTCAAGCGCAAGCACCGCAACGTGCGGCGCACGTGGGACGCGCCGCCCTCCTTCCCCAGCGCCGCGGTGGAGCAGGCGTACAGCCAGCCCAAGGTGGACGCCTCTAAGGACAAGTGAGGCGGTGGTGGGTGGCCTGGGTGGGTGGTGTCCCCAGGCAAGGCAGCTGCGCCCACTGGTTGTGAACTGGCATGCGTATGATCCAGCTGCCATCCCTGCAAAGCTGTCGGCACCTCTCATACACCATCCCGCCACAGGTTCACGTTTGGCCGGCCGGACGTGGAGCTGCTGCGCCAGTTCTGCGCCGCCAAGTTTGGGTGGGAGGTGCAGTACGCGGAGCAGCAGCTGGCGCCGGTGGTGCAGGCGTACGACCAGCGCCAGGTGGGGGCAGGGTGGGGTGGAGCAGGAGCTCGAAGAAGCAGCAAGATGGGCAGCCCGGGGTTGTTATTGCCCAACCCATGTGCCAATCAGTGCAGACCTGCCGGACTTCGGGGCAGGTTGTTGACTATCACTCCTGTCCTGCCTGCACCTCCCCCGCACCGCAGAGCCAGCTGACGCTGGACTCGTTCCTGACCACCAGCCAGCGCTTTGCCAAGATCAAGTCCAAGCGCCTGCAGAAGGCGAGAGGGAGTTGAGGGGCTTTCAGCGCTGGGCAGGGGGCAGGCAGGTTGGGGCAGAGGTTGCAGGATAACGGCAGGCACCGCACTGCGGTGGTCATTCTTGACAGGTGCTGCTCCTCTGCCCTGCAGGCGGTGGCGGGCATTGCGGGCGGGGCGCGAGACGACCTCATGCTGTACGAGGGAGAGGAGGGGCAGGCGGCAAGCACGCAGAAGGCGGCAGGCACCAAGAAGCGCGGTGGGGGTGGAAAGCGCAAGGCGTCGCAGAGCGAATTCGAAGAGGCGGGCAGCGGCGAGGGAGAGGCTCGCGGAACAGGGCAGCAGCAGCCGGCGCAGCAGGCAGGGCAGCACCAGGCAGGGCAGCAGCAGCCGGCGCAGCAGGCAGGGCAGCAGGCAGGGCAGCAGCAGGGGCAGCAGCAGGCAGCAGCGCAGCCGCAGCAGGTGTGGCGAGAAGGCGAAGGCTGGGTCACTCCAGGGAAAAGACGCCGCAAGCAGCAGCCCACCAGGGGAGGGCGAGGCGGCAGGAGCGGCGGCAGGGGCGGCAGGGGCGGCAGCGGGCGCAGTCGAGGACGTGGGAGCAGCGGCAAGCAGGCTGAGGCCCAAGGGGATTAAGCAACACCTCGGATTTGGGCTCTTTTAAACGATGCTTTGGCACCTGCGCCAGTTGACGCATATAATGTCTTGAAACCCATTGAGGAAACCACAGAGCCAAAATACAGAGCTGGCGGCCTCCTCCGTCGTCCCCAGCCATGTCAACGACAGCTGCAGGTCAATATTGAGCCTGAAATGCACATGGCTGGACTGCGGTGGTAGTGCTGTTGTGGGGAGTGAGTGACTGCATGGGAGAGGTCTGTTTGTGTTCTGGCAGTAGCCAGTGTGCCTCACTGAAGCAAATCATGCCTACTGTAGCACAGCAGAGCCTGTCAGGAGGAGCCACGGGGCAGGCGAGTGGGCACAGGCGGGCGGCGGCGGTCACTTGGGCTCGGCGGCATGCTGCCCTGCCAGGCTGCTGCCTGCCGGCCCCATTTTGGTGGGTAATTGATCCTGTTGATGCCAGTGGCTGTCCAGGTGGGCCAGCTGGCTTCACAGGGCTGCTGTGCAGCGCAGGCCAGCGCGGCACGCAGAACGGGCGCACCCAGCGGTCACAGCAGCGGGCGCAGCAGGCACCAGCTGGTGGCCGCCCCTGCCGTCCGCCCGGACGATGCCGGAGCCATTTCGCTGCGCATTTAGCCGGCCCGACCCTGCGCTGGACCACCATTCATTACTTCGCTCACCCAACCAGCACTCGACCGCACCCCCTCTGCCAACCATGAAGCTCATCCTGGTGCTCCTCCTCTGCACCATCGTGGTGGCCTCGGCCGCTCCCGCCGGCGGCCGGCCCAAGCTGCGCAACTTTGCCAACGCAGCCGAGGCACAGGCGTCCGTGAAGCAGCTGCAGCAGATGGTGAGCTTGCAAGGCTTCTGCACCCGCCTCCGCCGCCGCTCGGCAGCAGCCACACCACCGAGTGCCCGCCCCTTGTGCCTGCCTGCGCTGTCCATCCATGCCATCTCACAGCACTCTGCACCCCTCTGCCTATACCCCGCAGGACCGCAAGGAGCTGTTTGCCGAGTGGCGTGCCCAGAACGCCAAGGCGTACCCGTCGCCGGCCAAGGAGGCGGCCGCCTTTGCCGCCTTCAACGCCGCCGTAGACGACGTGATTGCCCACAACTCCCGCCCCGCCGCCAAGTTCTTCAAGGGCCTGACCGACACCGCCGACCTGACCTGGGAGGAGTTTGAGACCACCCGCCTGATGCGCCCCGCCAACGGCGACGTGCTGACCGCCCAGGCCGCCGCCGGTGCCGCCCAGGTGGAGGCCGCCCCCGCCCCCAAGCCCGGCCGCAAGCTGCAGCAGACGGTGCCCGCCAAGTGGGACTGGCGTGCCCTGGGCAAGGTGACCCCCATCAAGAACCAGGGCAGCTGCGGATCCTGCTGGGCCTTTGCGGCGGTGGCCGCCCTGGAGAGCAAGGCGCTCATCACCGGCACCAAGTTCAGCGGCGACCTGTCGGAGCAGCAGATGGTGAGTGGGTGTGTGGGGTGGGCAGGGGCAGGGGTGAGTGGCATGCCTCATGGTGGGCTGTGGCTCGGCACCAGCCGGCAGCTGGCACTGGCACCGCAACTCCCCCACTGCACACGGCCTGCCTCCTGACGCCCCATCTCCACCTGCCTCCTCCCACCAGGTTGACTGCGTGAACACCGCTGCCGGCTACAGCAGCTACGGCTGCAACGGCGGCGCCTCCACCGATGTGCTGCGCTACGTGAAGGCCTTCCGTGCCACCACTGAGGCCGACTATGCCTACACCGGCAAGACCGGCACCACCTGCCTGGAGCCCACCACCAGCGCCGCGGCGCCCGGCTCCATCAATGTCAGCGGCTACAAGGTGCTGGCCAAGGACCGCGCCACCATCCAGGCGGCGGTGGCCACCGGCGGCCCAGTCATCATCTACTTCAGCGTGCAGTCGTCCTTCTACCGCTACGCCGGCGGCATCTACCCCGCCAGCAGCTGCAGCGGCACCGCCGTCAACCACGCCATGGTGAGAAGAAGGGCAGCGTGTGCTGGTGCTGGGTGGGAAGGTGGGAAGTGCATGTGCTGCCGCTGCGCCTCCGCTCCACCTGCTCCCCTGCGCTCTGCCTGATAGCCCCTGCTCCCCTGCCTCCCTCTCTCCCCGCAGCTCGTGGTTGGCTACGACTTCACCGGCCCTGTCCCCTACTGGATCGTGCGCAACAGCTGGGGCGGCCTGTGGGGCACCGAGGGCGGCTATGCCTTCATTGAGGCCACCGCCGACACCGTGGGCACCTGCAAGATGTACTCGGGCCTCATCCAGCCGCTGGCCACCGCCGTCAAGGCGTGAGCAGCCGGCCCGCCATCGCCACCAGCAGCCTGAGCACCCATTTTTGTCTTGCAACTATACTGGGCCTTGCAATTTAGCCACGTATCTACCACCCTCCGAACCCCACTTGTGCACTGCCCTTTCTTCCAAATTCTGATGCCCAATTGCCAATGCCTTCCCATCTCTCTTCCACACCCAGCAACCACTACATATTCTTGCCAATCCCTTGTGCGCATTCACCAGCCAATGGGCTGGCCACCAGCGGATGATCTGCTGTAACCGCGCATTACCAATACAGCGAGCAGGGACAGGGCGGTGGCACAAGCCGGGGCAAGGCTTTTGGTGGGATGAGGACAGGGGGGCGGTGGTGTGCAACGGCTGCCGGGTGTCGTGACCAACACGGCTCGGCCAGCAAGTACACCGCTGCGCAGGACAGGCTGTGCAGCACATGCACACCGGCAGCGTGCAGCGCCTGGGCGGCGCATGCTGTGTTGCAGTGAGCAGCAAGCAGGCTCTGCCAGCAACCACACAGCCCCTGACAGTGCCTCGGCACCCCTCGCACCCCAGCTGCCCTGAGCGTTGCATTGTTCCGTGCCCTCCATGTTGCATTTGGTTCCGTGTGCCAGAGGTGGTGTTGAATAACACCAGTTTGGTTTTTGTGAGGTTTGTTGGGGTGAGGGCTCAGCACCAGGCTGCTTACGCCTCGGCCTTCTTGCCGCTCTTCTTGGGCAGCAGCACGGAGTGGATGTTGGGCAGCACGCCGCCCTCGGCGATGGTCACGCCCGCCAGCAGCTTGGACAGCTCCTCGTCGTTGCGCACTGCCAGCTGGATGTGGCGGGGGATGATGCGCGTCTTCTTGTTGTCACGGGCGGCATTGCCCGCCAGCTCCAGCACCTCGGCCGCCAGATACTCCAGCACGGCGGCCAGGTAGACGGGGGCGCCGGCGCCGATGCGCTCAGCGTACCGCCCCTTCTTCAGGTAGCGGGCGATGCGGCCCACGGGGAACTGCAGCCCCGCCTTGGAGCTCTTGCTCACGGCCTTCTTGCCGGAGGTCTTGCCCTTGCCGCGGCCAGACATGGTTGTGTGGTTGTGGGTGGGGTGGTGGAGGGGAGG
>RRZL01000054.1:2026562-2048238 GCA_006782975.1 Chlorella sp. Dachan
CGCCGAGCCCGCCCCCGCGGCCGCCGCGGCCCCCGCAGCCCCCGCCAAGAAGGCCTCCAAGCCGCGCCTGCCCGCCCTCGACTCCCTGCGCTTCTTCCTCATCGCCTACATCGCGGTGGGCCACTTTGTGGCCTTTGCCACCCGCGACCCCTTCCTGCTCAAGCTGCTCACCCAGGTGGGCACGGCTGCACGAGCTGCGGGGGTGCAGCAGGCACGGGCTGTAGCTCGAGTGCAAGGATGGGGGCAATGCAGGGCATGCGGCTGGTTGGGGTGTGGTGTGAAGTCGGCCGTCAGCATGGCAAGCTGGGGCAGTGCCGCTGCTGCGGTCGAAGGGCCCACCCCCTGCGCATAAGCTCATGCCCGCCACCTGCCCTGCCCCCAGGTCAACGTGTGGGTGGGCCCCTTCTTCGTGCTGTCCGGCTACGTGGCGGGCTACACCGCCACCGAGCTGGGCAAGTATGAGGCCAGCCCGCGTGTGAAGCCCGCCGGCGCGTACACCGTGGCGCGCGTGGCCGGCTTCTACCCCCTGTTTGCGCTCATCCAGGTGGGCGGCAGCGGGGGCACGAGGTGGGGGCAGCCGTGAGCGGGTGGGGGAGAGAGAGTGAGAGAGAGCAGCGCTGAGCACGTGCAGGGCGCCAACGCACGTAGCCGTGGCGCAGCCGCCGCAGCCGCAGCTGTAGCTGCATGCTTACAACCACCCCTGCTTGCTGGCCTCCCGTCCTGTGCAGATCCTGTTTGGCGCCATGTTTGCGTTTGCCGACAGCTTCTACAACGGCCCCGTGGCCACCGTGGCGCACGCCATCATGAGCGCCACGCTCACGCAGGTGCGCCTGCAGCTGATGGGCGGGCCGCTGTGCAGCTAGCACTCGGGTGGTGTAGCGGCAGTTGTGTGGCGTCTGAAGGGGCCTGCAGTTGTGGCCACGTGCATGTCTCCTCATCCATGCAGCACCCCTCACCAGCCGCCCCTCGATCCCGCTCCCTAACAGGCCTGGTTCCCGGCGCACGCCGAGATCTGGAACGCGCCCACCTGGTTCCTGTCGGCCCTGACCTTTGCCATGATTGTGCTGCCGCACGTGGTGAGTGCGGTGGGCGCAAGGGCAGCTGCGGGCTGAAGTGGCACGCTGGCAACAGCGGTGGATGAAAAGTTGGGTGCGAGTTGCCTCATGCGTGGTGCAAGTCGGGGTGCAGTTCTGCCTCCCCACTCAAACATTCCCGGTTTGTCACCACCTCGCTCTCCCTCGCCACTTGTTGCAGCTGCCCGCCATCGCTGAGATGCGCAAGTCGGGCCTGAAGAAGCTGCTGGCGGTGCTGACGGGCGCCAGCCTGCTGGGCAAGCTGGCCTACAGGTGTGGCAGGGTAGGGCGCATGCGCCCTCCGCCTGTGTGCCTTTGCATGCGTCACAAGGATGCCAGCCGGCAGTGCGGCACGTGCGGCACTGACAATGAATGCGCTGTCAAGGCCGTCGCCTGCCTAAGCAACTCCTTCCACGCATCCGCACCTTCCCGCACCCGCAGCTACGACCTGAACGCGTGGACGCTGCTGGAGGGCGTGACCAGCGCCCGCGCCCACCCCAACCTCATGTGCGCTGGCTGGGGTGTGTCTGCATGCCTTGGCTGCATGTGGTTTGCTGGCTCCTGAGGTGTGGTCAGGAGCATTACGCAGCTGGGGCTGGGTGTCAGCCAGCCTTCACGCGTCACCCCCATCACCCCCCTCACCCACACCTCCCTTCGGGTCCTCCCCGCAGGTTCTGGAACCTGACCCGCTTCCACCCCTTCTACGCGCTGGTGGAGGTGCTGATTGGCGTGGCCGCAGTGCGCCTGGTCATGGTGGAGCAGGTGCGCCTCCGGGGAGGCCAGCGGAGGCGACGCATGATCGTATGGATGCTGCAGTGCCTTCATGGTGCAGAGCACAGCGCGCATGCAGTGTCCCGCGCACACCGGTCGGCTGCCCAAGCGTGGTGACCGCCCCTCCCCCTCACCACGCCTCCCCCCCGCCCCCTTCAGGTCGACGACGACGGCAAGCCAGTTGCCGGGGAGCCCAAGCCTGCGGGCTCCGCCCTGCTGCCCGCGCTGGGCCTGCTGGGCATCACGCTGGCGCGCGCCGCCGGCTACCTGCCCCTCAACGACCCCCTGACCCGCGCCCTGCTCTTTGTGCCGCTCTTCACCCTGCTCATCATGCGCCTGCACCGCCAGACCATCCAGGGCTCCAAGGGCTTTGCCGGCTTCCTCAGCCACCCCGTGCTCACGTGAGCGGGGGAGGGGGTGGGGCCAGCGTGGTGTGCTGAGGGGGAGGCTGGATGGTTGGGCCAAGGCATATGTTGGCGGGTGGAGGCTGCGGGGCGTAACTGCAGGCAGCACGCCGCTTCGGCCTGGCATCACCTGCCGGCCAACCCGGCCAACCTGTGACCCACCCGCCCACATGCAGCTACCTGGGCACCCTGTCCTTCCCCATCTTCATTGTGCACGGCGCCCTGGGCCAGCTGTTCTACAAGAAGGTGATCGCATCCAAGGTGAGAGGAGATGCGGGGCGGGGCACCAACCGTTTGGCTTGTGTTGGCTTATTGTTCCCGGCTTTTCAAAAACTTGTGTGCGATCAACTGCGATCAAAGCCCTTGTTTGCTCCACCCAGCTCCCCTTTGCACTGCATTTCCTGCAACCGCCGCATCCCCACCGCTGGGCTCTACTGCCCCCTGTTGCCCCGCAGGTGTGGGGCAAGGTGATGGGCCTCGACTTCTTCCCCATCTACTGCGCCATCGTGGTCGCCTTTGCCGCCGCCTGCCAGCACCTGTTCCTGGTGCGTGGGCGGCGGGGCGGCTGGGCAGCAGACGGGCAGGGTGGGCAGCATGGCGTGGCTCTGGCAAGGGTGGGGGCGCCGAGGATTGGGTCTGCCGGGGCTGCAGAGGATCTGACCTCCCCACCCCAACTCACCCCACCACCCCTGTCGTGTGCGTGCAGGAGAACAAGAAGGTGCAGGAGATCAGCAAGAACATCACCGCCAAGATGACCACCCTGCTGTCCTGAGCAGGGCGCAGCGCATCCTTCCGCCCAGCCTGATGGCCTCGCTGCTGTCCTGCTGAGCGGACGCAGCGCACTCTTCTGGGGGAAGACCAACATCCCTATGTCCAGCCATGATGAGCCGCGGGGGCGTTCGGCCCTGCAACAGGGCCGGTGCTCCATGCTGACGCGGCGCGGCGCACTCTCCATCCCTCCCTTTTTTCCTCGAGGTGCCCGAGTTGGTTATAGATAGAAAGGCAAGCCCGCCGGGCGCTGCTGACCCGCCACTTGCCGCAGTGGACAGGCTGCATGCATTCTTGTTGACGCACTTTTGGATTGATTGATGGCCCTCCAACCACCCAACGTTGACCAGGCACTTTGGCCCGGCACCGCTCTTGACCCCTCCCGCATTGCCCACCAAACGAACCACATCACATTTGCACCCTCTCCCAGCACTGCCCTTGCCCTCCTGCTTGATCGGCCGCTACAGTGTGCCGGCCTGCGCTTGACCTCCTCGAAGCGCGCGTGTGATCTTGATACCGCCTTTGCGAACTCGGGACCAGGATGAGGGGATCTGGCGGGCTGACAAATGTGCCACTGCACGGGAGGCTTGCAAGGGATCTGTGGGGTCTGGACCGGGTCAGCATGCCCAGCGGCAGCTGCAGACCAGCATGTCTCCCACTCATCGATTTGCGCCCGCCGATCTTGTGAGCCCTCTCTTGCAACACTCAATTGGGCAACCATGGCATTCGCGGCCCGATCTGCGGCCGCCTCGCACGTGCGTGGCGCCAGTGAGGCCCGCCCTGGCGCAGCCCTCCCGCGCCGTTGCAGCATCGCCACGCGCGCCGCGAAACGTGTGGTGTCCACAGGTGCGGTTCTGCGGGCCAATTGAGCTGCGCCAAAGTCTCCCACCCGGCGGCGGCGGGGTGCGGTGGCGCTGCCGCGCGCCGCTCCCCCATGTTGCAGCAGCAGCAGCCTGGGCTGCCCTGGACCTGCAAGTTGTCAGCACGCGTCAACTACCAACAGCAACTACCTCCCACTGCAGATGAGGCCGCGGCGCTGACTGCCAGCGCGGCCGCCGTGCTGGCCGCCGCCCCGCCGGCGTTCGCCGACGAGGCGGTTGTGGAGGAGGCAGCTGCCCTGTACACCGATGCCATGGAGCTGGCTGTGCTGGAGGCTGAGGAGGCCATCAAGGCTGCAGAGCAGGCCCTGGTGAGCTGGCTGAGCTGGTGGTGGGGCGGGGAAGGAGGCAAGGGGGTGGGCGGGAAGAGTGGCTCAGTGGCGAGCAGGGCCCACCCTTGTGGGCGAGTTGAATGGCGTGCTCACCGCCCCGCCCCGCTGCTGCACCCCATGCTGCAGGAGTCGGGCCGTGTGGATGCCACGGTGGTCAACGCCGTGCACACGGCGGCTGACGCTGTGGACGCTGCCTACGCCGCGGAGCAGGGCGCCGTTGCGGATGTGGTGGAGGCGGGTGCTGAGACGGTCAGCACCGTGGCCGCCGACCTGTCCCAGGCGGCCAGCGCCATGAAGGCGGCGGCCAGCGCGGCGCAGACCAGCACCACCGACGCCTCCATCGTGGATGCCATCCAGGCTGCCGCCGCCGCCATCCAGGCCGCGGCCGCCTCGGCTCAGGATGTGGCGGGGCAGGTGCAGGGCCTGGTGTCTCCCGCCGTGCCTGTGGCCAAGGAGGTGAGGCATCGGGGCGGTGTGTGCTGGCGTTGGAACCCGGGCGCATGGTCTTGAGGGTGGCGCATTCCTTGCTTGCCTGTGGAGAGAACGGGCGCCTCTGTTCCCTCCAGCATGCCGGGCGCATCCCCACGTCCCGCCTGCACCGCTTCCTCATCCTCACGGGCCCCCGCCTCCACTGCTGCAGGCCGCCTCTTTCCTGGCCTCCGCCTCCCCCTCCAACCTGGCGGAGGGCGTGCTGGGCGTGGTGGCGGTGGCCTACCTGGCGCCGCCGCTGGCCAAGAACGCCGCCGACCGCATCCGCGGCTACGCAGGTGGGCAGGCAGAGGAAGGGCAGCGCAAGGAGGACAAATGCAGCACAGTGGCGAGACTAGGCAGTGTGGACCTGATGCGGCTAATGCCGACCTGTGCTCCCCACCCTCCCGCTTGCACCAGGCGACATCCTGCCCAGCACCGCCTTTGACGCGCTGGTGGCCCAGAGCGGCAACATCCTGGTGGACATCCGCAGCGTGGAGGAGAAGGAGGACGTGGGCGTGCCGCTCCTGCCCGACATGAGTGAGTGGGAGGGTGGGGTGGGGTGCATGCACACGGCGGGCTGTGGGTTTTCACGTGTGGCTGCACAGCCCGTCAGAAGTGCACACCCGCCCACGCCAAAGCGCCGCCTCCGCTCACAACCCTGTCTGCTGCCCCTGCCCTCAGGCAAGTTTGTCGAGCTGGAGTTTGTGACTGTTGGGGACGACCAGCTGGAGGAGCGGCTGCGCAACAGCACCGAGGTGGAGGCAGAGGTGCGGGGTGGGGGAGGGGAGGGGAGGGGCTGGCGCTGGGCCGGTGCGCTTGTGTCTGCGGGAGGAGCCGCGCTTGCTGCGCGGGAAGCTGCTCTTTGTGTGGACTCGCGCCTGCCTTGTTTTCCACTTTGCTTGCCCTGGGTGCTGCACCGCCGACAGCCACTCAATGCGCTGCCCTGGGTGCTGCACCCACCCTTGCTGCCCCCCTGCAGCTGACGGCAGTTGAGCTGGCGGCACTGAAGCAGCTGAACCGCGGGCAGACGATCTACCTGATGGACCAGAGTGGCGACATGGCCAAGGCGGGTACGCACAGCTGTGGAGCTGGCTGGGCTGGGCCTTGCAAGGGGGGATGAGGTGCAGGGAGAGCTGCGTGGGCTGCTGCGTGCAGGGCTGCTCTTTGAGCTTGCCACGCCGTACTGCTGTGTTGGCTGCCCCGCTGCGCCTAGTACCCTTGCCTGCCCACATACCGGCCATGCCATGCCCTCCTCCTGTTGGACTCCCTGCCCCCAGTGGCCCGCGAGCTGACCAAGCGCGGCTTCAGCAGGGTGTTTGTGGTGTCGGGCGGCTGCGACGCCTGGATCCAGGCCAAGCTGCGCACCAAGGCGTGGCAGGGGGAGGCGGCGGCCTTCAACACCCTGCGCGCCCCCTCCGCCCTCGACGAGATCATCAACGTGAGTGGACTGTAGTGGGCCGCGTCACTTTTTATGCAAACAGCATGCACACGTTGATATCATCTGGGCTGCCGGCATGCTCGGAGCATTGCAAGGCGTGTGCCAAGCCTCATCACACCTCCGCACGCCTGTAGCAGGGCACCGACCCGTGCAACAGTGACCCGCCGTGCTGCAGGTGGCTGAGAAGCTGGAGCCGCTGGCTGAGAAGCTGGAGGTGCCCGAGAAGGTCAAGGTCAACGCCTGAGCTCCGAGCTTGGTGCCCCAGCTGCCTGCCACTGGCGACAAGCAAGCGGCCGTGGAGCTCCACACAGGCAGCCACCAGCGAGCCTGCAGCAGAAGCAGCAGGCGAGATGGCACCAGGCAGAGCAGCGGCAGCAACTCGATGGAAATGGAACCCAAGAATGTATCCCTCGCCCCTGGCCCCGCCCTCTGTCCCTCCAAGTGGGGCCGACCCCCAACCC
Source organism: Chlorella sp. Dachan (assembly GCA_006782975.1). Lineage (NCBI taxonomy): Eukaryota > Viridiplantae > Chlorophyta > Trebouxiophyceae > Chlorellales > Chlorellaceae > Chlorella > Chlorella sp. Dachan. The sequence goes on from RRZL01000054.1 coordinate 2,033,159, forward strand.
AGTCTGATCTGATTTCTGTTCGTGCCGCCATTCAGGCACACCCAGTTGTTGTCTGCCTGTACATTACCCGCCTGACCTGTTTACATCGTGCCCCCAGCACAGCAATGGTGCAGTACCATTCTTCAGACCCAAAAGGAGGCAGCAGTGTGAGCAACACGGCTGGCAGAGTCGGGCAGAGGTGCCAGCCCGGGGAGCAGCCAGCGCCGCTGCAGCGCCGCTGTCACTCGGCCACCACCACCGCCGCCGCATACGACACGCTGCTGTCCTGCTCGCTGGTGCACCGGTGGCTCTGGTCGTAGTTGGTGAACCGCACCCGGTGCCGCACTGCGGCGCACGCCTGCAGCGCGTGCAGCAGCACCGCGGTGGGGTGCCGCCCGCAGATGGTGTTGCCGTACTGCTTGAGGTAGCGCTGGAAGCCGGCGGCGTCCTGAGCCTCAATCAGCGCCATGCCCTGCCGGTCCAGCGCCTCGATTGACGCGTGGATGGGGCCCTGCGGCGGGACTCTTGAGAGGGGTGAGCACGAGGCAAGAATGGAGGCTGCAATGGCTTCGGCAGGCGCCTCGAGCGAGCTCGGGTGGCTGGGCACCCAAGCGCCACGTTCAGATGAAACACAAGCAGGGTGCTGCCCAGCTGGTCATGTGGCCGCACAAACTCCAGCCACGCGTCAGGCTGCACCCAGCAACAGCGCACAGGTGAACAGGCACTCACCTGCTTGGCGTCGTGGTACGTGTAGCCAAAGCGGCGGCCCCAGTGGCAGAAGTCGGAGGACACAATAAACAGGTTGGCGCGGTCCTCCAGGTATGGAGCCAGCAGCCGCCCGTACGCCGCTTCTGCGGGGTGGGCAGCCATCCGGCGGACTGTTGGTTCTGCCCTGGCGTACTGCTGGGGTGTGTGGCGGCGGGGATGCAACCTCCTGCACAGAAGCACGGTCAAGGTTGCCGCCACCCTGCTGCCACACAGGGGTGCCCATGCCCCTTGCAACACAAGCCGCCCGCCGCCGCCGCCTCACCAGCATCTGCGGAGATGGCCCCCACCACAATGGGCACCAGGGTCCAGCCAGGGGCCGCCCCCCGCATCACGTGCACAATGTAGGGCAGGTGCAGCTCCAGGCTGTGCTCCGCCTCGTCCGCGCCCGCATCCATCACCTGCGGGCAGCGCGGAGGCAGTGGTCGTGGGGCAGCAAATAAAGTATGGCAGGTGGATTGCAGCTGTCCGTGAATCCCAAGTCAGCGGTGCATGCAAAGCCTAAGTCAGCGATACACACACTCGCTACTGGCACTACCCAGCGTCGGCTGGAGGCTGCGCCACACGCAGCAGTTCACGCATCGCTCGAGTGGTGGCAGCCCTGGTGGGACGGCTCACATTGAACTTGCCGGTGGCCGCCAGCTGCTGGTAAACCTCCTTGTCTATCCGAACGTTGCCTGCACAGACAACTGGTGACCTGGTTAACACCTCAACAGCTTCTGACACACTGATGGCAACGTCGGCATGCAAGCCAACGGCAGTACAAGGCACCAGCCCTTCCTGCTTGTGGCAGTTTTGAGTCCTGGCAGCCCCAGCTGCCAGCCGCAATCCACAAAGCAGTGCAGCGCACCCAGCGGCGTGCCGTACTCGTCCAGCGGCGACAGCAGGCAGTGCTTGGAGTAGAAGTGGTGGCTGGGGCCCAGCAGGAACACGCGCCGCCTGCGCCAGCGGGCAAGGCGGGCGGCTCCAGGGAGGGTCAGCATCCGGTGGGTGGAGGGTACTGCTGACAGCGCTGTGCAGCCTGGCAATGTAGGTGGTCGAGTGGATCTGTGGGCTGCGTGTCACGTTTGCATTGCAACATTTGTTTCGTTCCACCCCGTGCAGCCCCCAGGCTGCAGCTCCCGCAGGCACAGCCGCACTCACACCCTGGTGGAGTCTATCTGCTTGTAGGCGTATGCTGCTATATGCCCCGAGTACCTGCACAGGCACGGCTGGGAATGATGTTGCAGCACTGCCCGGCAGCAGCAAGACCCCAAATGATGCAGTACTGCAACTTGGGCTTTAGCAGCATTCGCCTCGGTGGCAGCCCTTGCCATCCACTGCTGCGGCCCCGCACCTGTACCCCGCATGAGGTGCTATGATGGCTCGTGCGTGCTGCCCCGGCTCTGCCTCTGCTTCATCAAGCCACTGCTGCAGCTGCTGCTGCAGCTGGCTGGCTGCGGACGGTCAGGGGTGGCAGCAACGTTGGGAGGCATGGATGTGCGGCCACGGTGGCTCCACTGTCCCGCCAGCCCAGCTACTTACCCGAGCTAGAGTACCACGTCCCCGCGTGAGTGGCTGCGCGAACCTTGGGCATCTGCCACCACTACGCCCGAGAGGGGCTGGCGGCACAGGGAGGGCGGAGGGCGGCGGGCAGTAGGGTGACGAGCGGGAGTGTGCTGCTCGGCTGTTGATGATATGTACGGCTCCAGCAGGTCGGTCTGAGGGGCACCACAACGCTCGCAAGCAACCAGGCAGAGGGGACGGGGGAGGAGCGGTGCAGTGCCTTGCCCGGCTCGTTCCCTGCCCTCAAGAGTTATCCACATCGATCAATTGCAATCGGCGGGGCACCAGACGGCTTCCGGCACTGGCCTGATGCGTTCATTGCCCATGTGTTCCATGCCAACTCAGCTCCAGTCTGACTGGATGGGGCGGCTTGCAGGCGTCTCGAACGCCGCCCGCGCGCATCCAATCGCGTTCCTGAGGTCTTTATACGTTATTCCAACTCCCCCTGCGCTGCGCAGCTCCTGCAAGTTTGAATGTCGGCTCGCCAGCTGCGCGAGGCAATCAAGGTCCACCGCCAGACCAAGCGTGAGGTGACCTACTTGAGCAAACAATGCCTCCAGAACATCGGCGGGCGGCTGCAGCCCGGCGCTCGGGTGGGCTTTGTGCACATGCCGGGCGCCGCCAGCGGAGCGGCAGCCGAGCAGCAGCGCGGCGCAGGGGGGCCCCTGCCACCCTTCCCGGACTTTGAGCCCATTTCAGACCAGCAGCTGAAGCGGTTCAAGCTGGACCGCCTGCACAACGGCGTGCTGGTTGTGCTGAAGCAGCGCGGCGAGCCGCCAGCAGCTACTTGGCACTATGTGGTGCCCGCAGAAGACCTGGATTCCTTCCTGCTCTCGCTCTCGCTGGCAGGCCTGGGCATCAACCGCGCCTTCGACAAGGTGGGAAGTGTGTGCTCACTGTAAGGGCTGCATGCAGGGAGCCATGGACGAACGCCTCAGCTGGCGAAGCTGCCCACCTCTGTCTCCTTTCACCACCTCACCTGCACTTGGTCCCCTGCACTCATTGTCCCTGTTAGCAGGCGCGCAACCAGTTCAAGGTGCGGCTCAGCGACAACCCAGACGGCACCCCGCGCTGGACCGGTGATGGCGCTGAGGGCATCGGCAAGGACGGTGTTAAGGCCTGGATGAAGCTGGACATTGTGGCAGCTGACCGGCGCCCCGTGCCGCCCGCTGCCCAGCCTCAGACGCAGCCCTTCATGGTGAACCGTGTCAACGAGCACTGGCAGGCACGTCCAGCTGGCTTTTCATAATGATGGCGGGTGTTGAGCATGGCAGGAGGCATGCCCTGCAGGGTGCGGCAGGTTCAGCCATGCTTTGGTGCTCAATTGAGCTGTTGGTGCTGCCTGCCCCCCTCCCTGTCCCCACAGACTGACCTGTTTGACAACGCGGACGGCACCGACGCCAACCAGCGCTACGGCATGAACATTGTGGATTGTGGCAGCAAGTTTATTGTGGAGCTGTATGCGCTGCGCACCAAGTCGGCCAAAGAGGTGCTGATGGTGGTGAGTTTCGGTGTTTGTGCTGCCATCCATCTGTTTTGTTGCGTTTGCTGCTGCCATGTCTGCTGTGGATCAGACTACTGCTGCAATGAACTGGGTGATGGAAGCGACATTTGACAGTGGAGCGGCGCAGCAGATGCCTGCTGCTGCCGCCTGTGCAGATGTGCCTGTTGGGCTGCAGCAGTGTGCCTGTTGGTGCCTGGCCCTCACCCTGCCTCTGCCCCTCAGCCTCTCCATTCCCGCACCCTCCACATGCAGCTGTACCACGTCTGCCTGCGAGAGGGCTTCCCTGCCATCCTGCAAACAGACAACGGCTCCGAGTTCTGTGCCCGCGAGATCAAGCAGTTCTGCGAGCTGTGGGGCATCGAGTTCAAGCACGGCAGCGTGGGGCGGCCCAACGTGCAGGGCCAGGTGGAGAACAAGAACCGCAGCGCGCAGGACGCGCTGCGCTCCCTCCTGCTGCGCTACCCGGAGTACTCGTGAGTGCCATGCCCGGGCGGTCGCAAAGCAGTGCTAGCAGCAGAGTGTGCCTGTGACGCCACCGGCTGCGGCAGCTGTGGGGCGCGGCACTCCGTCTGCCAGCGTTGCTGGGCCTGCTGCCGCCTCACGTGCTGCTCCTGTTCCTCGGCTACGCGCCTGTCCGTCCGTCCACTCCGCCTCCTCCTGCCGCCCGCTTCTGCAGGTGGGGGTACATGCTGCCGCTGGCGCAGTGGCACATCAACACATCCCCAACGGCGGCGCTGGGCGGGCGCTGCCCCTACTGGGCGCGGTTCGGCATCATGCCCAACGTCTCGCAGATGCCACCGCTGCCGGCGCTGTTCAAGCTGATGGGCTTCGACAGGTCAGATGCCCAGGGGACAGAGTGTTGGAGGGGTATGCATGCATGGAGGGCATAAAAGAGTGGCGCAGGCTGCCCAATCTGCTTGAATGCTGGCTCCGTGCTGGCTACAGATGTGCCCTTGCACCCCAGCGTGGTGCTCAACCGTCCCTCGTACCGGCTTCACTTTGAACTGCAGCTCGCGCGAGGCCGCTGTCCTGCCGTTCGATGTGGGCGGCCTGCTGCTGGAGCCAGCCGCCGCCAAGAAGAAGGGCGGCAAGAAGCGGCCTGCGCCCGTGGCAGAGTCAGATGAGGAGGAGGAGGCAGAGGCAGCCGGCGCAGCAATGCTGATGGAGCTGGGGGTGGGCAGCGGGAAGCGGCCGCGGCGGCAGGGCGCAGGCGCCAAGCTGGGCGCCATCATTGCAGACGAGCTGGAGCTGGGGCTGGGCGAGGAGGAGGCCGGCCCTTCGCGGGCCCTGCCTGCACGCGCGGCAGCAGTCAGCAGCCCAGCTGGCACCCGGCGGCAGCTGCAGCTGTCGGCACGCCCTTTCGAGGAGTGGATGCAGGAGACAGAGGATCCGGATGCAGGCGGCAGCATCCCTGATGATGAAGGTGGGCCGGGGAAGCTGAGAGGCGCTGTTATGATTGATGCCTGCAGCTGTGCTGGTGTCCGCTGGTGTGCCTTTGCTGCCTTGCTGCCTTGCTTGTTGTCTTGGTGGCTGCTGCATTGCTGCTGTTCGTGCAGATGTGGCGGTTTGCTGCGTCGCATGCTGCTGTGCATGCCTTGGGCATGGCCTCGCTTTGCTGCTAACAATCGGCAACCCTGTGCTGTCCAACCTGTACAGCGGATGCTGAGCCCGAGTGGCGCCGCGGCCACGCCGCCAAGCTGGAGGAGGTGCTGGCCAAGAACCGCGAGTACATCAAGAAGAAGGGCAGAGGCCAGCTGAAGCCAGGTGCAGAGCCCAAGCACTGGAGCATCGGCAACATTGTGTGCTTCGCTCCCCGCAAGTGCGGCACCACCGGCAAGCCCCGCGGCGTGCGGCCCCAGAAGGAGGTGTTCGTGGTGGTGGGCAAGAAGGGGCGCGGCGCCCTCACCTTCTACAAGCTGCGCAGCAACGACGGCGTGCTGAAGGTGGGCTATCACTCTGCGCATGGGACGGGGCTGTTCGGTTGGGGTGCCGTGTGTTGCTAGGCCACGCTGTTCAGCTGTACTGCACCTAAGCTTCTGAGCATGTCTCGCCCACCATGTTACAAGCCTGCACTGCTGCATAGCTGCACTGCCCGTTGCTGCTGCAGTGATCTGGTGGGCACCCAACCCGGTGCTGGTGCTGAAGCTCCCCTCCTTTGTCGCAGTGCACTGCCGCGGCATGCCGCACAGGAACCCATTGAAGTGTGCAACTGCATGTGACCCTTCCCCCCTTGCTGGCCCAACATGTGCAGGCCGATGTGCGCGGCGATGAGCTGGAGCTGGCTGTCCCTGAGCGCGCGGCGCAGCTGAACTTTGAGGGTGTGGAGACGGCGGGTGTGCCCGAGGTGTCGATGACGGCGCTGGCGCGCGGCCTGGCTAAGGGCTGCAGCTGCCGCAAGCAGTGTGGCCCCAAGTGCCCCTGCAAGAAGCGCAACTCGCCCTGCAGCCGCGGCTGCGGCTGCAAGTGCAAGGTCGGCGCCAACTGCGGCAACCACTGATGCTGGAATGCTGCCCTGCTGGCGACGGTGCTGCGCTTCCGCCCGCCGCCCCGCATGGGTAGCTTAGGCGTGCTTTAGCTTTCTCTCGAGCTTAACCCACTTCAGTGGCGATTGTTACTTTTGCTGGGAGAAGCAAGCACGCAGGAGCTGTCGCAGGCACGCGAAGAGCATGGCATTCACCTGCAGCGGGGGTCCTGCATGCCCGCGCCGCCCTCTCAGACATGCATATAGTTGCGGGGAACTCAATTAGACGCGCGCGGCGGCCCGAGCGGGGCCCGAGCGGGCGACTCATCCAGTCAGACTGGCACTGAGTTGGCATGGAACACATGCAGCCCACTTCACAGCTTGCTTCACGCGCTGGGTTGCATCAAGATCGATTACCCTTGCCGCACGGAAGTGTCGTGAATAGAGCCAAACTGCAACAGCCCCCTATCCTGCTTGCAAGCAAACTTACTGAGCAGGAGGCAGGGCTTTGAGGGTTGATCGGCAGCTTGGCGCACGGCTGGTAGGCTAATCAGTGCGATTGATCCCCTAGTTGCCGCCGCCACTGCGCCGCACCCGCCGCACCCGCCGCCGCTGCCGCCGCACCCGCCAGTGTGTCACAGCTGCCGCCGCATCCCTGTGTAGATCGGCCATGGCGCTGATCAACAACGCCGGAGGCAGCCTGACAAGCGCGGTGCTGCTCACGATGCTGGCCTGGGGCGTGCGCTGGCTGCGAGCGGAGCTCAACCGCAAGCGGCAGGAGGAGGAGAAGGGGCGGGTTGCCTCACGCCGCTCGCTGGGCCGCTTCTCCGCTCGCCTGTCGCCCGTGGCGCTGCGCATGCTGGTGGGTGCCGCTGGCTGGTGCACGCCCTTGGCCTGTGGGCTGGAGCCGTCATTGAGGTCTGCTGCCTGCGGCAATGTTTTTGCGTGCTTGGGAGCCCTTGCAGGCGTCCTTCAAGTTGCACCCTCCTCACACCGTGCCACCCGCTGCAGGTGGAGACAGGGCCCTACCCGCACCTAGTGATCAGCGTGCGCAGCTCAGGCGCACATGACGCGCTGCCAGCTGAGCTGCGGGGCGCGCTGCGCCTGCCAGGTGTGTGCCTGTAATCTCCAGTGCTGCTGATGCGCTTCCGGGTTCACGGTTGCCTGGGAGCACCCCGTAGGCCTGCTGCTGGAAAACTGCTATGGGCCTTGATCAGCACCCGCCTGCACCCGCCCACCCTGCCACAGAGTCCAAGGTTGCGGCGGTGCTAGGCAGCGCCGCAGCGTGGGCCGAGGCATTCCAGGGCGTGCCGTACCCGCTGCCCCACTTCATGCTGGTGTTTGTGGGCGACCGGGAGGAGGAGGAGGTGCGGGCGGCTGCTGCCGCCGCCTCCTGCGGCTTCCAGCGCACCATGGTGCTGGAGGGCGGCCTGCAGGCGCTGGGCGGCGGCACCACCCAGCTGCCGCAGCCGCAGGCCGACCTGCGCTTCATCGGGCGCGACGCGCTGGCGGTGCTGCTGGGCATGGCGCCAGAGGTGCTGCATGTGCCGCCCGTGGCGCTCATAGACGTGCGGCGCAGCGACGAGCGCGCGCTGTACGGAGCCATCAATGGCGCGGCGCACATCCCGGGTGCGCGGCGGGCCGGGTGGTGGGCAGCGGCTGGGGTGGGTGCACCCAGGGATGGAACAGTTGCCGCGTCGTGCCGGCACCCGTGTCTCCTATCAAGCAGGTCGTTACGCCCTGCCCCCAATGCCATCCCTGCAGTTGACCAGCTGCCCAGCGCGCTGGCGCTGTCAGCGGAGCAGTTCTTTGTGCAGTATCGCTTTGCCAAGCCTGCGCCTGACGACCTGGTGGTCTTGTCCTGTGAGTCGGCGGCATGGCCTGCCGTGCTGCACACCGCTTGCGGCTTGTTTATGTCGATCCCAGATGCCTCCGCGTACTTTTCCCTCTGCGCAGCGCAAGCTAGCGCATGCTGGCTCCAGCCCACTCCCTTGCCCCCTCGCCCCCTTCCGCCCCGCAGGCCGCACCAACACGCGTGCGGGGTGGGCGGCGCAGGTGGCGCGCGACGCGGGCCTGCAGCGCTGCCTGGTACTGCGGCAGGGCGTGTACGGCTGGCGGCTGGACCCGGCCGTGAAGCCCTACCGCGGCTACCGGCTGCAGGATGTGCCTCCAGAGGCGGAGCCGTTCACGGTGGAGCCGCTGAATGTGGAGGCAGGGCGCCGCGAGCTGGCCGGCCTGCACATCCCCGTCATGTGAAATGATTTAATGTGGTTGTGAGAGTTGAATCCAGGGAGCAGTGTGCTGTGGAATGGAGCCGCTGAAAGGCGGAGGGGGCGGGAGCCGTGGGTTGGTGCGCGGTGTGCGGCGGCAGGAGGCGGCGAGACACCCGCGCATGGGCGGCCGGCCCATGATCTGCCCAGCAAACTGCTTGGTGTGTTCTTCGGAATTTATGAAACTCGCGATTCCCACAGCTGGTTGCCCTGCCACAACGCCACAGCAACGTCTTTGACTTGGCGGTTCTCGAGACCGCGGCGCCCGCGCAATGGAGGCCACCGAAGCGTCGCGGGTGAGGCGCCTCGTCGACTACAGCGCGCTGGCACCGTCCCGCGCCGCCTGCCGCTCACCCCCTCGCCGCCGCCGCCGCCGCAGGAGCGATACGCCCGCAAGAACGAGGACCAGCTGCTGCGCGCCGCCTTTGAGCGGCTTGATTCAAACCACGACGGTCAGATCACGGCGGACGAGCTGCAGGCCTACTTTGAGGCCATGGGCCACAAGGCGAAGAAGGTGCGCCGGCGGGTGGGCCGGCAGAGGCGGCTGGGGCGGAACACCCTGCTCCCAACCTGCCCCCAGCCCCCTTCTTCCTAGCAGGCAGAAGTGGAGGACATGATTTGGGAGGTGGACGAGGACTGCGACGGCTCGGTGAACTACAAGGAGTTCCTGGCCACCTGGCAGCGCTGCCGCGAGGACAAGGCGGGTACGTGACCTTGGGCTGAGGGTGGTGCTAGCCAGTTTGCATTGGGATGGGCTGCAGACCGCAACCGCAGCACCTTCCAATCTATCTGCCCCTGGCCTCTGCATCTGTGCAGGCACGGAGCCGTGGGGCCTGTACAACGTCGTGCTGTTCCTGCTGCACGACCGCGGCGGCAGCGGGCGGGTGAGCCTGGAGGAGGCCATGAAGATCACCTTCCTGCGCGTGGGCAAGGTGAGCGGAGGGGCAGGCTGGTGGAGGAGCAGAGCTGGGGGGAGGCACATGATGGCCGTGCCCAAGGTTGGAGAGCCGTGGCAGCCACGTGGGGTCTGGTCATTGCCCAACAGCCACACGCTTAGATTCGTTGATGCCATCCTGCCCACCGTCCCAGCCTCCCACCCCTGCTCCTCCCCAACCACGCAGGAGTCACTGGACGCGCAGCTGGCGGCGGTGTTTGGCACCGCCGACCTCACCAGCGGCAAGAGCCTGAGCCTGACCGAGTTCCTGCAGTGCCTACATGAGTACCACCTGCAGCGCATTCGGGCGCGGCCCACGCTGCGCTCCATGAAGAAGGGCGGCAGCGGCGGCGAGGCGGCAGCAGTGGCGCAGGCAGTGGTGGCCAAGTAGGCGGCAGTGGGAGAGGTGGGCGGAGGAGTAGGCGGAGCAGGAGCAGAAAGAAAGAGAGAAGCAGTTACACGTGGACAGCATGTGTTGGCAAGATGTGTCGTTCGTTGTGTGTGTGAGCTCAGGAGGAGGAGCTGCCGACTCAGACGTGGCTACTTCTGCCCTCCAGGCTTGGTAATCAGCGCCCGCGGGCGCGCCTTGAACAGGATCTTCTCCCGCACCACGCCAATCACCTGCGGCACAGGGCAGAACACATGCGGCCTAGGGGACACCGTTGCGCCCTTGTGCGGCATGTGTTCGGGGCCATGCCTGCGCAAAGTGGCAGCAGCAGCTGCATGCACCTTTGGGAGCTGCCGCACCTTGTACTGCGTGCCGCTCTGGTCCTCCTCGTCGCTGCCGCTGCCCGCCACGCGGTCCAGCACCGCAAACGGCTTCTTCAGCTCCATGCGCTTGCCCTCCAGCTGGTGGTAGCCGATGGTCAGCAGCACAGAGCCCTGCAGGGGGAGGATGGCAGGGAATGGGGGTTGGGTGGGGAAGTGCATCGCGCACAGGCAAGGCGGTTGTCCTCGTGGCCACCTGAACAGCTGCATGCGCTGTTGGTTCTGGGGTGAGCGGGGGCAGTGGGCTGGCTCAGTCTAAAGCAGGCCTCGGCATAGCAGGATTCGGAACAGCCTCAGCAGACCATACTGGCTCAAACATGTTAGCTTGGCGGCGCATGTCTTCCATTTGCAGGCTGAGACCAGAAAACACGCACAGCTACACATTAATTCGATGCACCCTAACGCACGACACAAGTTCGTAGACTGGCCGCGCACTCACGCTGGAGGAGACGGAGAGCGTGCCCACGTCAAAGGCCTCCTCAAGGGTGCCGCCATCCTTGCGCTCCAGCTCGCCTTGCATCTCTATCATCGCCCACGTCCGGTTGCTGCCCTCGTCGGCGGTCAGCGGCACCAACATTGCGGCTGGCGGCGGCTGGCGGCGGCGGCGGCGGCGGCGGCGGCGGATGGGCGGCTGCGCGGCGCTGTTTGAGCCAGTAAACTGCGATCAGCGCCTGTTGGTCAGCGTGGGCAGCTCGATGCTGCGGCTCTGGCTCCTGCCCGGTCGAGCAAAGATGAAGGCGAGCGGCGCAAGTGGCGTGTGCAGCCGCCAAAGGATGCTGTGATGACCGGGAAGTCCACAGGACGGCTGCTGGCGCTCGCCGTTTTGAATGTTTGCACTCGCCGCCGCAGTGGCGCCGCTCGCCGCCCAGCTGGCGCCCAGCGCGCCTGCACCCTGTGCATTCGCCCTCACGCTTTCTGTGCATTACAGTGTTGTAAGGAAGCAGTGCTGAGACAGACGTACAATCATACAAGGTCCCAGCTGAGCCTCGCTCTAAGGGCAGGCCACATCAGCTGCGCCCGCTGCGCGCACTCAGGCTGGCCGCCGAGGCAGCGGCGGCGTGGCTGGCGCCCTTCAGCCAGCGCCCCAGCAGCGTCTCCCCCTGCACCGCCGCCGTTGACACACGCACATCGTACAGCACCGCCTCGAGGCGAGCCACGATGAGGCCAAAGGAGGGGCGCTCCAGCGGGTCTGGCGAGAAGATGGAGACCAGCAGTTCCGCCAGGGCGGGGTGGCAGTCGGGCGGCGTCGCGGGGTGCAGGCTGCCGTTTGCCACCTGCAGGGGCGGTGGGCAACGGGGCGACCACACCAGCTTAGGGTAATATTCTCTGGGACCAGCAGAACGGCAGGCTGACAGCAGGTGGGCCCGCAGCATTCTATGGCTCCTCTCAACCAGCGGCCCACCACCGAACCCTTGACCTGGCATCCCACCTGGATGGCAATCTGCACCGGCGCCATGTAGGTGGCTGCATACGGCTTCTGCTGTGTCAGGCACTCCACCAGCAGCACGCCAAACGACCACACATCCGCTCGCGCGTCGTACGCCTCGTGCCTGCACCACACAGTGCACTCGGAGCAAGGCTGGTCAGAGCTCGTGTGCCATGACAGGCACATTGAAAAGCATGCCTGGCATGACACATCTGAGCGGCCAGCACGGCATAAGTGAATCGGCTAGACAAGGCCACCCAAGATGCTGTCAAGTAACAGAGCACCGGCCGGCTCACCTGATCACCTCGGGCGCCATCCACAGGTAGGAGCCCGTCTCGCCCGTCAGGCACGCCATGGCCGCAGGCGATAGGATACGTGCCAGGCCAAAGTCCGCGATCTTGGCCGCCCCAGTGCTGTCGATGAACTGCAGGCAGTGGTTGATGGGTGAGGGCCAGGTATCGGCAAGGGGTGGGAAGCAGCTGGAGGGGCTGTTGAGAGCAGCGCGAGTTGATAGCAGCGGGAGCTGACCATCCTCGGCATCGGAAGGGGTGGGAAGCAGCTGGGTGGGACTGTTGATAGCAGCGCAACCTGACCACCCTCCTGCCCATCAGGCAACCCGGGCACCCACAGCCCTCAGCCCTCCCCTGCCGCAACGCACCACGTTGGAGGGCTTCAAGTCGCGGTGCAGGATCTGAGGCTCATGCGCCTCCAGTGCCTGCATGCCGCGCGCCACATCCAGCGCCATCTTCAGCCGCTCGCTGAGGCTGCGCGCCGGCAGGCGGCGGGCCGTGGGCCCGCCGTACAGCCACTCAGCCAGCGTGCCGCCGCTGCATCAGAGTCATAGGTAGGCAGCATGAGAGATGCGGGCAGCGTGAGAGGCATGAGCAGACACCGGAAGGCGGGACAACTGCCCCTTGAACTGCAGGTACGCTTCCTTGGATGTGATGTTGAACTGTGGCGCACTTGGACAGCCAAGCCGCCCATGAAGCTCGCTTTCCCCCGCTCCTCCCCCAGCCCCCCGCACCTGAGCAGCTCACAGACGAGCCAAAAGTCGCCGGGCGGGCGCATGCAGGCCGCATACAGCTGCATGACATGCGGGTGCCGCAGCAGCGCCAGCGCCTCCACTTCCCGCACAAACGTGGTGGCCTGCTCCCGGCTGCGCGGCTGCACCCGCTTCACCGCCACGCAGCCGCCGCGCCACGTGGCCTGGTGCACCACGCCTGCCAGACGGAGGAGGGGCAGGGGGCAGTGAAGTTGGGTGGGATGGGGTGGGGGTGGGCAGGAGGGATCACGCAGCAGCAGCACATGATTACAACGAGCAGAACCTGCGGCTGCCATCAAGAGCGTCGTCCCAACCCCACCAAAGTGCACCACGTGGCTTCAACCAACTGCCACCCCAGCGCAGCCGAAACGCACCAAACGTGCCGCGCCCGATGACGTCCCCCAGCACCACCTCCTCGGGGTCTGCCAGCCAGCCCTGCCGCCGACCCGCAGCCTGCATCCGCTGCCATGCCGCATCCGCCAGCCACGGCTGCTGCTCGCCACCCTCGCCGCCGCTGCCGCTGCCACCGCTGTCCTCGGCACCCGCCTGGCCACGCTGTGCAGCCGCAAATGCATCTGACTGCAGCTCGCCGCCGCTGGCTGCCACCTCGGCCTCCTCTGCAGCGTCCGCCTCTGCAGCCTGCGCCGCCGCTGCCACCGCCTCTGGCAGCTGAGAGCGCAGCTCAGCCAGCTTGTGTGCCAGGTCCTTGACGTGTCGCTGGAATGCTGCCTTCTCCTGCAGGACGCATATGGGCTGGGCAGCCGTCAGCGTCAGCGTAACTGCGCCTGCCTGCATGCAAGCCCCGGCATGCGCAGCAGCGGATGGCCCAGCGCTGCAAGTGCGGCCTACCCACACGTGAGGCCCTGGCTGTGCCCCGCACCTGCTCTAGCGCATCCACTGCCAGCGTGAGCCGCTCCACCTCTGAGTTGAGGTGCGTGTTGACTTGGTGTGCCACCTGTTGGGAGGCAAACAGAGCAGACATGGCTCTGGCTCGGTCGGCCATGCCCGGAGACGGCGACAAGCACCCAACCATGCATGGGCGGCAGTACCGCAGTGGCGGGGCTGGGCCCACCTGCAGCTGCATCTCCACCTCCTCCAGGCGGTGCACAGGGTTGAACGACCTGCGCCAGGCAACTGGCTGCGGTTGTTCAGCTGGCAAGGGCAGAGGGAGGCCGCACGTGAGCCTGCCACCCTTCACGCCATCCCAACTCGCCTCATGGCCGACGACTGGCCTTGGCCTTGGGAGCCATGGTTGCGCTCTGCCGCAGCAGATGGCTTCTCCATCCTCTATGCAACCGGCCGATGGTCAGCTAGGCTGCGAGAACCGCTGGACTATCAAGTTTGCTCCTGTAGTGAGGTCTCAGGCGGGGCCGCCGCCGCCGCTGCCACCCGCCGCCGCTTGTGCGGGCGCCCTGACGCGGCTGGAAGCGGCTGATCGATGGTGGATCACTTGGTCCACGCTGTAGCGGCTGTCGGACAAGCGCACGGAGGCGAGAAGGCGAAGGCAGAGTTATATTCGGCGCTGTTTTGTGCTTGTGAGGGTCGCAAGCCTCGCTGAACCACTGTTGGTGCGGTCTGGACACCCATACGCGTGGACGGCCCTTGGTTGTCTGCCCCCGCATGAGCCGCCATGCAGGAGGCTTCAAGGCTCCCATTCTGCTTGCAAGCATTTGATCGTACGAGAATTGAGGCCCATCAACGCAGGGAAATTGGCGCCACGCACTGACGAGCGGCACCTGGAGAGCCACACCATGAGCCTCGCTCCAGAGCCGCGCCTGGCCGCCTACAGCCCGGCAGGTGAGCAGGTCGTGGCATGGAAGGTCTCAATTGTGCACCCGATTACGCGTTGCCGTCCTGCCACAGAGCCGCCGCGGCGGCCGCCGCCGCCGCTGCCAGACCGTGCTGCGTCATTTTCTTGTCAGAGCCTTGTCACCCGTACCCCGGCCAGGCCGCACCTGCCTGGTCACCGGCGGCACCAAGGGCATTGGAAGGGCGGTGGTCGAGGAGCTGGCGGGCCTGGGTGCCAGGCAAGAGAGGGCTCTGTGGTGCCCATGCCCGGTGTGCCACCTGTTGCTGCCATGGCTGGCCATGGCTCATTGCTCTGCTGCCCATGTGCATTTTGTCCAAGACGACTGACAGCAGGATGCTGCAACCGCTGCAGGGTGTACACCTGCGCGCGCTCCGCGGCTGACCTGGAGGAGCTGCTGGGGCACAGCAAGGCGCAGGGGTGGGATGTGCAGGGCTGCGTGGCAGACGTGTCCAAGCCCGATGACCGGCAGCGCCTGGTGGCGGCGGTGGGCGACGCGTTTGGCGGCCAGCTGAACGTGCTGTTCAACAACGTGGGCACAAATATTAGGAAGAAGACGGAGGATTACACGCAGGTGGG
>RRZL01000054.1:2068582-2088601 GCA_006782975.1 Chlorella sp. Dachan
CCGGCGGCCTGGGCCACGGGGCTGCCCGCGCTGCGCGAGCTGGAGCTGCAGGGCAACCGGCTGGAGGGCACGGTGCCGCCCACCTGGCTGGCCGCCCCCGGCTTTGCCACGCCCTTTGCGGTCGCGCTGCAGCCGGGCAACCCGCTGCTGTGCGGCGCCTTCTCGCCCGCCGCGGGGCACAGCGTGGAGTTTGTGGACGGCACAGCGCGGCACACCGTGTCCACCACGCTCGGCTCCTGCGCCACGCTGGACGGCAACTGCGGCTCCGCCTCCGTCAATGCCTCAGCGCCCAACCTGTACGACCTGTCGTGGTCCAACCGCGTGGCGGCGCTGGACGTGGAGGCCTTCAACCCCAGCGTGCAGCAGGGCTCGGTGCCCAGCCTGGGCTCCCCCGTGCAGCTGCCCTGCTACCCCAGCAACGCGCCCACCTTTTTCGGCGGGGACGCCGCGCTGGGCAAGGCCACCTGGCAGTCCAGCACTGACGGCGCGCTGGCCTCCTGGCTGCCCGTCTCCGGCAACCGCCAGCCGCTGTCGGCGGAGCAGTGCAGCATGACGGCAGACGCGCCGTCGTACTGGGTGGTGGACCTGCAGCGCACCACCCAAGTGCTGGTGCGTGGTGTGGGCAAGCGGCGGCCGGGGCTGGGGGGCCCGGGATGCCCATTGCGCTGCTGGCTTGCGCTGCTGGCAGTGCTCCGTGCCTGGCGTGTACCAGCAACCGTTTACCTGCCCAGTGCTGCTCGCCACGCTTGCCTGGCTGCCCCTCGCAGGCGGTGCTGGTGCGCGCCGGGCCGCAGCAAATGACTGGGGTGGACATCCGGGTGGGCGACGACCCCAGCCCCACCTCGGGCGCTGTCTGCAAGGCGGGCGACAGCTTTGACCCGGGTGTGGGCAAGGTCATCCCCTGCGCCCGCGTGCTCAAGGTGGGCAGGCAGGCACTGGGCTGGGATGGTGTGCGTTGGAGGTTTGCTTAGCACTGCTGCCCACCACCTGCACACCCATCCCATGCTTCGGTTGCCGCATGCCTGCTGCTGCTGCCGCTGCCGCTGCCGCTCTGTGTGCCCATGCCTGTTGCAAGGAAGCCAGCCGGCTTGCCTGCTGCCCCAAGCTGCACCCCTGGCGCTCCCCTCCTCCACCAAGCAGGGCCGGTACGTGTCCATCTCTGCGGCCACCCGCGTCAGCCTGTGCGTGGTGGAGGTGTACCCCCTCGTCTCCAACGCCGCGCTGGGCAAGCGCACCACCGCCAGCGGCCCCTCCACCGACGCCGCCCAAAGCCAGGTGGTCAACGGCAAGATTGACAACCAGCAGTGCGCGCAGGTGATGTCGGGCACCAACCTGGCGGCCTGGATCACCATTGACCTGGGCTACGAGGCAGCGGTGGAGACGGTGGTGGTCGTCAACGGCCTCTCCAAGTTCACGAACGACCTGTACATCAGGTGCGGTGCGGTGCTGCTGGTGATGCTGAAAATGGATCTTTTCAGGGCATAGCTGGAGCAGCAGGGAACCTGGTGGTTGGGACAGGGCCAGTTGGCGGGGTGCAAAGTAACTATTTGAAGGCTGCCATGTCCTCTACTGCGACACGTGGCTGACCTTGCTCACCCGTTTTGCCCCCAACGTGCGTGCATCAAAGGTTGGGCAACAATGTGGTGGTGAACGGCAACGAGAACGAGGTGTGCTCGCAGCCGCAGACGCTGCCGGAGCGGGGGACGCTGCCCATCCAGTGCACGCGCGGCAACGCGGCCGCCACCGGCCGCTTCCTCACGTTGTACCGCCAGTCCAACCAGCCCTCCAGCATGTACCTGTGCCAAGTGCTTGCCTTCCTGGCGGGTGGGTGCCGTGCTGGCGATCCTTGGGGGCTGTTCATGTGCTATGTGCTGGCAAGCCTGCGTTTGTTGGTGTGGGTCACGAAGGCTGCTGCTGGGCCCCTTTCCTGAGAAGGGCGCAGAGGACATCAGCCCACACAAGGTGATTACACATGCCTCTCCTCCCTTGCAGAGGGGCCCCGCGAGTTCATCATCCCTCCGCCGCCGCCGCCCAGCCCGCCGGCGTCCCCGCCGCCCTCCCCCTCGCCGTCCACGGCCACCATCAACGTGCAAGAGAGCACCAAGCTCTTGGAGGTGGCCGTGTCGGTGCGCGGCGGCAGCCTGGTGCCCCTCAACGCAGCGGTGCAGAAGAATGTGCTGCTGGCAGCCAACAACACGTGGCTGGGCAACGAGGGCATGACGGGCGTCAGCCTGGACAGCGCGCAGGAGAGCGGCGGCAGCGTGGCGCTGCGCTTCCGGGTGAACGTGGCGCAGCCGCAGGCTCCCGCGGCCGCCAGCTTTGTGCAGACTACCGTCGACGCCGGCACGCTGGACCTGGCATTCCGGGATGAAGGTGCGTTGCACCTGGGTTGTCGTGTTGGGGGATGTGGTTGGGCGTCTTCACACCAGCAGCGGCAGGAAGGGTTTGGGTTGGGCATGAGCGGAGCCTCACTCAAGCACGGTGAGGTCTGGAGTTGCAATGCACAGAGATCGGCTGTGCGGTTCGTGCTGCAGTCATGCTGGCCGCAACTGGGACGGGGTGATGGCCGAAGTGGCCTCTCCGTCTGCCCCTGCCGCAGGCCTGGGCAACACCAGCAGCACGCTGCAGTCGGTGCTGGCGGTGGACTCTGTGCCGCCATCCAACGTCAGCCCCGCGCCCTCGCCGCCCCCCAGCCCAGCCAATGATTCGAGCAGCAGCGTGCCCATCGGCGCCATTGTGGGTGGCGCTGTCGGCGGCGCAGTTGTGCTGGCGCTGGTGGCGCTGCTGCTGGTGCGTCGGCGGCGGCGGCGGGCTGGCTACGCGCAGGGCCAGGCGCTGGGGGATGGCAACGAGAGCCCCAAGGCGCTGGGAGCCATGGAGGCGGGGCGCGGCGCCGAACTGCTGGGCTTCCCCAAGCCTGGGGACATGCCCAACGGCTACAAGGTGGCGGTGGCGGCAGGTGAGGGTGCAGGGAGTCGGGTGTGGGTGCTGCATGCATGTTTGGCCATGCTGCAGCGTGGCTAGCTACTGCATGCTGCCTTCAGCAGTCCAGCCCACTTTCACAGCCTGCAAATAAGTGTGCAAATAAACTGAGCAACTTTGCACCTGCCCGCCCGCAGCCGGCGGCAGCGCCAGCGCGGCGCTCCAGCTGGACGCCGACTCCCTCACCCGTGGTCCCCCAGCCGACATCATCTCCTTCCTGGCCGACGACAATGGACTGCCAGTGGAGAATGCCCACCGCGACTCGCCTGGTGGCAGCACCAGCGGGCGCGAGGGGCGGCCCAGTGGCGAGCTGTCCAAGCAGCGGAGCTTGGCGCCGTCGTCCCGGCTGGGCAGCGGCGTCAGCGAGCTGTGGACCGTGGACTTCCGAGAGCTGGCCATTCAGAAAGAAATTGGGGCGGGGAGCTTCGGAATTGTGAGTGGGGCGGTCGGGCGTTTTTTTTACGCTTTTCATTGCTTGCGGTGTATCAGGCAGCGGCAGGGAGGAGAGGGGACACCTGCCCCCCACCAGGTGTGTGTTGTGTGCTTTTGCTGTCCTTCGCCCACCACTTTCAAATGCTATGCCTTAGTGGCCTGACCTACGAAGTTGGAGCGTAGCTCGGACGTAGTGGGCATAGGCCAGTGCATCCCGCCCCAAGCGTGTTTGGGCCACCGTTTCATGCACAGCAGCGACACGCGCCGACGTGGCACTCCTCGAAAGCCCGCGCACTTGTGCGGGGTGCTTGCAGCCCTCGCATTTGTGCTGGTCTTTCGGGCAATCGCGATGACAGCAGGTCATTGGGCTAATGCTTTGCATTAGGCCTCTGCTGCCGGGGCCGCCTGCCGCCGCTCCCGCCGCCTCCTTCCACCAGTGCTGGACTCAGTCTGCTTGGCTTACCTGCTTCACCAGCACACCAAATGCTGCAGATGGTGCAATGGGTCTCTGTGTTGCCGCAGCCCTGCTGGCCCAAACCGCATAAAGCATTAAAAGCAGGGCAGGCCCGCATCGTGCAGGCCGAATATACCTTCTGCCTCAGCGTCTCAGCCCATGCTGCTCTCCTGTTTTAGAGCTTACAGGTGGTGAACCCACCGCAGTACAAAGCCGCTACATGCTGCGCTAAAATGGATGCAGTAAAAGGCCGGCGTGTCCTGTGACAGCCAGGGCCCAGAGCCTCGTCCACGCCCCTAGGCCTTCTTCGCCTTCTTCGCCTTGCCGCCCGCCGCTCCGCCGGCCTTGCGGCCCTGCTTCTCCCCTGCCGCCTTGGCCGCCGCCCCCTTGGCCGCCGCCTCCTTGGCCTCCTTCTTGGCCGCCCAGCTGTTCTTCATCGCCTCCGACTTGCTGAGCGGCTGCACGCCCAGCTGGTCGTACACCCAGCGCAGCGCGCCGCCAGGCTTGCTGTGCTCTGTGACCTGCGCCTGGCTGCCGCCGCACACGGCGGTGGCCTGCGACATCACGCTGTACATGTAGGGCATCGGGGCGCTGGCCGCTCCGCTGCTGCCCGCATCCCCGCATCCCCGCTGCTGCTGCTGCTGCCGGGGCAGGCAGCAGCACCTGCCCCGCTGCCGCTGGCCCCTGGCCCGTCGCCGCCGGCCCTGCTGGCCAGGCTGAGTGCGTACAGCAGCAGGGCGGCTGCGATAGCATCGCCGTTCTTGGCGCGGCCCCACGCGGCTGCAGCACCGGCGTGCGGCTTGAGCGCTCTCCGCGCTGCGCTGCCGCCGCCGCCGCCGCCTTGCTCAGCCGCACCGCGGCCACCTCCTCGCGCAGGCAGTCGCACAGCAGGCCAACAATGCCGAGCTGCCACCAGATGTCGTCTGCGCTGTACTGCGCTGCCCCAGCCTTGGGCACGATGCCGGCTGCCTTGCGCAGCCGGCCGCCACCAGCTGTCCCTGGCTGTGCTGCTCTGGCTCCTCGTCCGCCAGCTGCTCCACTGCCTTGGCCATCAGCACCGTCAGCGGGTGCAGCGGCGGGCTCTCGCCGCGAGCCTCAGGTTCTAAGCATCTCATACTCCACCTCTGCCGCCCTGCAGGTGTACCTGGCGAAGTGGCGGGAGACGACGGTGGCAGTCAAGGTGCTGGGCGCGCTCGGGGCGGGCAGCTCCTCCCTGGATGACGAGTTCCCTGACGCAGCGGTGGGCAAGACGCACCCGCTGTACGAGAGCCTGCAGAAGGTGGGGCCAGGGGTCTGCGAAAAATGCAGGAGAAAATCCGGTTGACTTTGAAGGCAGGGAGTGAGCGTGGCATGAATGACATGTGACCATTGGGGCTCCTTATGGTGGCTCCGCTACCTGCCCTTCAGGCTATGACCGCCCCTGCTCATCGTAACTGACCTGTCCGCCCGTTGTTGCCTCACCGCAGGAGGCTGCAATGATGGCCAGCCTGCGCCACCCTTCCATCGTCATGTACCTGGGCGTGTGCCTGGACCCGCCCGCCGTGGTCACAGAGTACTGCGCGCGCGGTGCGTGGTGCAGGGGGCTGGCTCAAATCAGTGTGCATGCTGTGCGCTCGTATCATCGCCCGGTCCTCTACGCTGGCTTGCCTGCCAGCTTCGTGTCTTACGCATCTCTCACTCCCGCCTTCATGCAGGCTCGCTGAACGACGTGCTGAAGCGTGCGCGCTCCTCGCCGCTGCTGGCGGCGCAGTTGGACTGGCCGCGCCGCCTCAACATGGCGCTGGACGCCGCCAAGGGTGGGTGGTGCATGCACCTTGCTCGATTGGCTGATGTCCTTGGTGGACCAGTGCCACTGTTTGCTCCAAGTCAGGCTTGTTTGCATGTGTCCCACTGGCTTGCGCACCCTACTTCTTGTGCGCAGGCATGCTGTACCTGCACTCGTGCGCGCCGCCCATCATCCACAGGTGGGGCGCTGTGGTGTCGGCAGTTGTTGGCATGCAGCGGGCTGGAGAACAGCTGCTGGCCCGCAGCGCATGCGCAGTAGCGAATAGATGGTGCTGGTGGCAGCGTGATGCACCGAGCCTGCCCCGCCTTCCACCTCCTGCAGAGACCTTAAGTCCGCCAACCTGCTCGTGGACAAGCACTGGCGGGTGCGTGCTGGGCCGCTCAGCTCATGTCGAGCAGCTGCCAACTGTCCCGCTCCTCGCACATGCTGCTTGCCATCAGTGTTTGAAGTGTGGCCAAGTAATGCCTCACCGGTGCTGTCTCACCCTTTGCCGCAGGTGCGCGTGTGCGACTTCAACCTGTCGCGCGCCATGGAGGACAATGCGGTGCTGTCGTCCATGGCGGCCACCAACCCGCGCTGGCTGGCTCCCGAGATTCTCTCGGGCAAGGGCTACACCTTTGCTTCGGATGTGTACGCGTTCGGGTGAGCTCAGGTGGTTTGACCACAGAAAGGGTGAGAGGAGGGAACAATTGCGGACTGGGCTCCACCTCGGCCGGCCTGCAGCTTGGGCGGCCTGCCCACCTTGCTTGTTCCTCTGCCTCCCCTCCATGCCCCCGCAGCATCTGCATGTGGGAGCTGCTGACGTGGCAGGTTCCCTACTGGGACGTGGGCCCTTGGCAGGTGGTGGCCATGGTCACCGAGAACGCCAAGCGGCCAGAGGTGGGTGGGTGCCAGTGTGCGGGCCTGAGAGCGAGTGCGCTGCAACCCTCACAGGGGAACATGTGCTGCTTCATGCACTCTGCCACCCTCATTGCCGCCTCGGCGTCCATTGCGTCTGCCTGCCCGCCTGTGCGTCACATGGCCTCCACCGCCAACCGCCTGTACACTCACGCGCCTGCCTCCGCTTGCAGGTGCCGCCGCGCGAGGAGCTGCCCACCGGCCCCTTCAGCGGCGAGGGCGAGTACCTGGCGCTGATGCGCGAGTGCTGGGCGCAGGACCCGGCGCAGCGACCCACCTTTGCGGCCATCATCTCGCGCCTGCGCCGCATGCTGGCGGCCGAGGCGTCGCTGCGGCGCGAATCGCCCACCAAGGCGCCACGTGGGCGCGGTTCTGATGCAGGGCTGGCCCTGTCGGGCGATGACACGCCGCTGGCGCGCTCCCGCCTCGCCTCCCTCAGCGCCCCCTCCGTCTCCGACTCGCTGTGCGTCTCGCCCCTGGACCCACGGTCGGTGGGAGACGAGGCCGCCTCCCTGGTGTCGCTGGAGGGCCTGGCGGGCAGCCCAGTACCGCTGCCCAGCGCCGCCCACGCACGGCGCAGCAGCGCAGGCGGCGCCAGCCAGCTGGCCTCCATTGCGGGCGGGGACACGGATGAGGCAGAGGCAGCAGAGGCGGAGGCAGCGGCAGCAGCAGACAGCACGCAGCCAGCGACAGCGGCGGCAGCGGCGGCAGCAGCAGCAGCAGCAGAGCAGCCCGCGATATTGCCACGGAATGACGAGCTGCCTCCAAGCTGAAGCAATACTCACCTCCCTCCCACCCGATTGCCTCCCTACCCCAGCCTCGGTTTTCCACCTGGATTCAACAGCACTGTTTTTTGTCCGCTCTGACTCTCCCAGCGCTCACACCCCGGGGACCGCGGCCTCCTGCCGGCGTCCGCCACTCCTCTGCTAATTCTTCCACCCGTCAATGACTGAGCCATGAAGCCCTGAAAGTTATATAGATTACACGTTGTGATGGTGTGACTGCGGCATATGTAATCCCAGCCGCTCCAGCTCGCTAGCGCCGGCCTCCAGGGCAATACGCACAGCAGGCGGCAACAGTTGCGGTGGCGCAGCAGCAGGCTGCGCAGCCTGCTGCTGCGCCGCCTTTGCTGCCTGCTGGCCTTCCTCTGCTCCAGATGGTTGAGCAGCTGCTGGTCCTGCTGCCAAGCCCTCGCACATCTGCCGCTGCAGCTGCTGGTAGGGCATGTCGCCTATGCCGCCCTGCTGCAGGCCGCCCTGCCGCTGCACCATGTCAGCTGGAAGGCGGTCGGATAGCGCTCGCAGCGTTGCTGCTGCGCCACGCGCCACACCGCACTCAAACCCTGCCGCGGCCCCCTGGGCATAGCCTGCAGTTGGGCGTTGCAGGTGGCAGGCAGCAGGATGGGGGCAGGCGCACATGAGCGGCATGGTGTGCGCGACTGCGCCTAAGCCATATCAGACAGTACTCAGGCCGTTCTGCATAGGTTTCTTTCCTGCCCACGCACCTTGGTTGAAGCCCTGCTGCACCGTCTCGTGCTTGCCCGCCTCCAGCCCCTCACGGTAGCCGCTGCTCCAGTGCTCCTCGCGGCGTGCCCGCCACTCGCGGTCCAGCCCCTCTCGCTCATCGCTACTGCTGCCATCACCCCACACGTCCGCCATGGGCGGCTTTATTTCTGTTGGGGGCACGGCTGGCCTGCACAACTGGGGGACAATGGTGGCCGACGGTGTGTGGCGGCGGCGGCGGCAGCACACCAGCCGCGGGGGCACGTCGGCGGGCACCCCAGCGAGCCGCTTTGTTGATCTGTGCATTCCGGGGTCACCATCACAGCTACGCGGCAAGCAGCGCACCTCCTGGCGAAGCTGCAAACACGCGCTCGCTCTGCAAGTTCAACCAGCAGTGACGGGGAGCTGAAATTCTAATTCATGGCCCCGATATGCCAATCTGCACACGTTGAAAGTCTGGTGTAGCATGCATGCAACGGCGCTGCGGCCAGGCCGACCCCCTGCCGTGAGCCTCGTAACAGTCACCCCCTTGCCATCATTGTCACTCGGCTTTCACAAAAGTATCAGCATCAGGCGAGGTGGTTGGCAGTGACAGAGCCGGCAGAACGTGGGAATCAGACACTCGGAAAGAATGGCAACAGGTTTGATGAGTAAAGCAGTACAAGGGTTGGTTTGGCGCTCCCTCAGGAAGCGGGCATGGGGGGCAAAGCCAGAAACTGGTAGCCGGGGCTGAACAGTGTGGGTCTCAGGGGCGGTGTCAAGGGGCAGACGGCTCACTTCTTCTTCTTGGCGTCCTTGCCGCTGGCGGGGGCAGGGTCCGCCGCCGGCTCCGCCGCCTTCTGCACACCCAGCGCCTTGGCAATCATCACAAACGAGATGCCGCCCACCTGCGGGCAAACAGGTTTGCAGCAGGCGGGGTGAGTGGTGCGTGCAAGCCTGGGCCAACATGCTGGCGGGCCGCTGTGGGATGCAAGCAAGCCGCTACCCACAAGCTGGCCCTGCAACGGCAAGCCAGCCCTCGTGGCTTCCGATGCACCTCCACACCCACCATGTTGTTTGCGCCGCGGATGACCGAGGTCAGGAGGCGGAACACGCCAGACGGCACGATCGGCTGCAGCACCTGCGGGCGAGCAACCCAATGGCGAGGCAGGGCCGAGCGGGGCATGTCAGAAGGGCAGGTGCTGGCGGGCGGCGTGCACAGCGAGCCGCGGCACTGCGCCCAGCTGCCGCACCTGCAACCCCTCGTCCCTCCCAACCCCGCACTTGCCACCCCCGCCACGCCTCACCATGTCCAGGCCGTTGAGCGCCTGGTAGCGGAAGTTGGAGGACAGGCCCATGTGCATCGCCCAGCAGGAGGCGTTGCCCACAATGGACGGCGCCTCGTTCTGCACGGGAGAAGAATGGGCGGGGACAAGGGTGGTGGGATGCACCGCTTCGCTTGAGGCTATAGCGACAGTTTGGCTGGCAAACAGGCCGCGCTGATAGGCTTCTGCTCCCACCCAGGCTGAGCCAATTGAGAGCAGCCCTGCCAGGCCCCAGCCCCCACCTGCGAGGTGTAGGAGGGGTCCAGCTTCTTGCGCAGCTCCAGCAGGCCGTTGGAGGTGGCGGTGCCCACCAGCCCCGCGCACATGCCTGTTGTGGGCGGGACACAACAGTGCGGTAGAGCATGTGTGGGTGCGCTGCACGGCAGCATGGAGGGGCTCCAGCAGCACATGCTGGTGGCTCCCGTTGGGGCCGCTGCCCAGCAAGCAGCGCTGCAGCTCGCATGCACTGCACAGCGTGCCGCAAGACGGCCCCCGCTGCGCACCGATGAAGGCAAAGATGGCTCCCTTGTACACAAAGTTGACGGCGCGCTGGCCAAACGAGAAGCCCGGCTGCAGTGGAGCAAGGCGCAGAGGGTGGCAGCTTGGCGGTGTGGCGCGTGGCAGCAACATGCAGGCGGGGCGCAGCACCGGTTGACAGTCCGCTGGCGTGTGAGCTTGATGCAGCCTCGCACACAACACTGCAGCGCAGCAGAGCCGCCGACCCGGCCCACCTCCTCCCCACCCATGCGCGTGCGCTGCATGCTCGCACCTGGAACATGTGGCCGGTGGGCGCGCCCCAGCCCTTGAGGTAGTAGTCGCCAAACACGCGCTGCACCAGGCCGGTGGCGGCGCCGCCGGGGCCGGCTGCCACGGGCGCCAGCAGGTACATGAGCGAGAAGTTGACGATGGAGCCGACCTGTGGGCGGACCGGGGGAGGGGCGGGGAAGTGGTGAGGCACTGCGGTCCGCCGTGTGGCTGACCCCCGGTGGGCATGCACCGTACTCAGACTGCCAGGCAGGTTCAGCCGCAGTGGCACTGCAACCGTTGGCATGCTGCACAGTGCTGGCTGCGCCCTGCCCCCCGGAACGCACCACCAGGGTTGCGAACACAAAGTCGAGCTCGTTGAGGCCCCAGTTGGGGCGGCTGGCCATGTCGCCAATGACGGACGCAGACACGCCAATCACCTGCACGCGGCAGGGGTGGGCAGCATGTGTGGCATGCTCAGGAACCGTGAGGTCTGCAGCCAGCACTCGGGCAACGCCTGGGCTTGGCCGCCATTTGAGTGCTTTGAGTGCTCGGTGCGGTCGCCTGCCACCCAGCTTGGCACCCGACAAGGCCCTACCCGTCAACACGTGCTCACCTGCTCCACCACCACCTTGTAGACAAACTGTGGGTCGGCCGCCACGCGGTCCTGCCAGCCCTTCCAGCCAAACACCTTCTTCTCCTTGGGCTGCTCGCCATCGTCGCCGCCGCCGCCGCCGCCGCTGCCGCCGCTGCCGCCCGNCCTGCAGCTGGCATGGGGACGGCAACACATGAGTACAGCCAGGAGCTTGCTTGGTGCAGCGCAGGGCCGAGGGGGCGGCAGAAGGGATGGCGGCAGCGCGTCGGTGGCGCCAGCTTGATGGGTGGCACTGGACGGCCCCCACCCAGCGCCTGATGGCATGCAACCCACGACCACAATGCAACCCGACGCAAGCAGCGCGCCAGCCCGCAAGGCATCTTGGGCTGAGCAGGTGCAGGATGGCGCGCCCACGGGTGGTGTTTGCGCACCTGGACAGCTTGCAGGTAGGCCGCCCTGCGCCCAGCGCCGGCCGGCGCAGCGGGGAGCGGGCTGCGAGCCCCCGCGCGGGGAGCGCCGGCCGGCTGCTGCACACGACC
Source organism: Chlorella sp. Dachan (assembly GCA_006782975.1). Taxonomy (NCBI): domain Eukaryota; kingdom Viridiplantae; phylum Chlorophyta; class Trebouxiophyceae; order Chlorellales; family Chlorellaceae; genus Chlorella; species Chlorella sp. Dachan. The sequence goes on from RRZL01000054.1 coordinate 2,079,818, forward strand.
GTAACGGCCGCCATCGCGAGATCGATCTGAGAGCCTGTGATAGCCGGGAACGTGCCCAACCTGCAGTAGAGATTGCAGCAGCCCAGCCGCCGCCGCTCGCCGTGCACTTCGCGCCGGATCCGTCCAGCTGGCCGCGGGTGTGGCGCCAGCCCAGTGCACAACCCCGCAAACCACGCTGCTAGCACACGGTTGCTACTCCATAGTCCTCATGCTACCCCATGTTCCTACCTGTCCCACCCTGTTTCGTTGCTACCGCCCGTGCCTTCCCCTCCCATCCCTGCTTCTCTCGGGGGGAGGCTCCACCTCCACACTTCTGCTGCATCATACAGCTGTCTCGGCAAAACTCGTCCCCTGGCTGGCAGCTGCTGTCGTTTGATTGCACCATGTGCAGCAGTCGCCATGCCTGCCGCCGTCCTGCAGCCTTCCTGCCCATCGGCAAGGAGCTGTGCATGTTGCAGACGACAGCTGCTAGGCAAGGCATGGACGAAGTGGTTCAGATCGGCTTGGTGCTTCTCAACATATTTCCGGCGTCCAGGCAAGCGAGGCAGCCCCAGCGGTGCTCACTGCTCGGCCATGTGTTGGGCTTTCAGCAGGCGGCAGCCATGCTTGTGGGCGGGCCTGCAGAGGTGGGCGCCATGGGAGCACATGCCCGCGCACTGTCAACTTCACACTCCTGTATGGCGCAGCACAGACTGCCAGGCGGCTTCAGTATGGCTGCGCCAGACAGCACACCTGCAGCCCTGCCCTCACCAATCAGACGCCTGGCAAAGTGACGAATGGTAGCGCGCGGCTAGGCAGGCCGCACAGCGCTTGGTGGGCAGGCCGCCCTCGCTGGCGCCCTCCACTGCCGTGCAGCTCAGGTAGGAGCAGCGGCGGGTGCCCAGCGCCAGCACATCCTCCATGGCCGCTGCGCTGTGGCGCTGCCCCTCTGGGCGCTCTGCCCCGGCATTGCCACCGGCACTGCTGCTGCTGCTCCCTCCGCTGCTCTCACTGCCGCCTCCCAGGGCACTCAAAGCAGAGGAGGCCTGCTCCAGTGCCGCATGCAGCACCTCGGACACAGAGGGCGGGGCTGCTGGCGGCTCCTGCCGCCCCAGCAGCGCATCCAGCAGGGAGGTGGGGGCGGGCGGCGCCTCGCCCTGCTCAGCCAGCGCGGGGGCCAGGGCTGCCTGGGTGTGCTGGGCGGTGAGCGCCAGGCAGCGCAGCGCCCTGCCAGGGTGGGGTGAGTAGCCAGGCATGGAGCGGGTTGAAGAAGCAGAGAGGCACTCTTTGCAGCTGCATACCTCTAAACAAGCCACCCTGCTCTCTCAGCTCACAGCAGCCCACCTGTGCTCGCTGGGCCCCTTCTTGCTCAGGGAGCGGTAGCAGACGGTGCCCAGCTCAGCGGCGTGGCGGTTCAGCTGTGCCAGGCTCTGCGGCGCGCTTGGCCCCCGCCCAACAATGCTGCTGCCCCCATCCTCTGAGGAGCTGCCATCGTCCTCGTGCTCCTCGTGCTCCGCCTGCCGCCCTTGCTGCCCCGCCTGCTCCGCGTGCTGCCGCCCTTGCTGCTGCCCCTGCTGCTCCATCAGCAGCAGCGCCACCTTACCGACAGAGGTGGCCAGGTGCAGGGCTTGGCGCAGCAGTGCCGAGGGAGCCGGGCTGCCGGTTGTGACTGCCGCCCGGCCTGAGCCAACAGTGCGTGGCTCCGGGGGGTGCAGGCTGGCCGCCACAGAGAGGGCCGAGGCAAGCTTGGCTGCCAGGGAGGCCACGTCGCTGCGCAGGCGTCTGCTCCTGCTTGCCAGCGCCGGCAGCGCACGCACAGCAGACTCCACAGCCGCCATGACCTGCTGCAGCGCCTCCCAGGCCGCCCGGGGGAGCTGCAGCGTGTGCAGGATGTACTCCAAGCGGATGCGGCTGCCTGCAGGGGCTAGCAGGGGCAGGGCTGAAGTTGGTGGTGACTGGCTGACAGGACACCATTGCAGGGGGCACGCCTGTCTGCTCGGTGGCAGTCTGCAGAGCCACCAATGGTGCCATTGCCCACACGCGGCGCGCTTACCCAGCGCGTCAAAACAGTTGCCCCAGTGCATGATCCACACACTAATGGTGGTGTGGCTGCGCAGGGGCTCTCGCTGCTGAGCGGCTGCCTGCATCAGAGGCCCCAGCGCCACCAGGGCATCCAGTGGCAGCCAGTCTGCGGCCGGCGTGCCGTGTGAGCCTATGCTCAGCCGGCGGTTGAGCCGCTGCTCGCGAAAGGCGCTGGAGCCAGACATGGGGTCGATTCCCAGCTTGAGCGCAGCCTCGAGCAGGCTCAGAATCGCCAAGAGCGAGCCGCTGCGGGGTGATGCAAGCTGCTGCGGCTCCGCCAGGCGCCCCAGAGCCGCCAGCCGCTCACCCAGCCGCTGGCGCCCGCCCGGCGCACCAGCCGCCGCCTCCAGGATGGCTGCTTCGGAGCAGACCATGAAGGCAAACGAGTGGCGGTCCTCCCAGGACAAGCCACCACCTGCTGCGCCGCCGCCGGCGCCGCTGCTGCCCTCCTCATCCCCGCCATTGCCACCGCCGCTGTTGTCACTAGCTGGGCTGGCCACGCTGAGCTGGCGCAGGATGTGCTCCAGCCAGCCTAGAGACAGCTCGGCCGTCTGCTGTGCCAGGCGCTTGTGGCCCGCCAGGGCTACAACCAGGGCGGGGTCAGGTTGTTCGCTTTGGCGCTGGTCGCCACCAGACAGCATTCCAAGGCTGTAATCCATCAGGTTCTGATAGGTGGTTGTCTTGTACTGGTGCAGCGTGTGGAAGAGGGCGTCCCAGGTTGCGACCGCAGCAAACCCTGCAAATGGCAAAGTCGAATGTGGGATACGGGGATCAGCTGGGAGGGCACAAAAGCCCGAGGCGTGCGCAGTCAGACTTCACCACAGGTTCCTCTGCCACCACGCCCGCTGAAAAGCCCACCTGCCTCCCGGTGCAACACAACAGCGGCCCGCAGGCTGGCGCGCAGCGCTGCATCCAGCAGCTCCTGAGGCAGCACCTCCTGGTGCAGCGAGTCCCAAACCTGGCCGATTTGAACTTCCCACTGTGCGGGGTTGAAGGAGTCGGGGCTGGCCTGCCGTGGTGGCTGCTCACCGCCCTCCTCCTCTAAGTCACCGTTGTCGGAGGCGGCAGTGGCCCGCAGCAGGCCCTGGCGCACCGGCACCATGCGGCTCTCTGTGAGCTGCTCGTGGACGGAGCCCAGCAGGCGCAGCGTGGCTGTCAGGCAGGGCACCAGCCACGAGGCGGCATCCCCAGCGCTGCCGCCGCCGGCAGGCTCCGCCGCCACCCGCTCCAGGGCCGCAGCGGCTGGAGGCAGCAGGATGGCCGGCCACTGCAGCACGCGGCGCTGCGTGGCAGCATCCAGCTGCTGCCCCGGAGGTAGCGAGGCCAGCGCCCACTGCAGGTGCGGGCTGCCGCCCAGGCTGTTCAGGCTCCCAACAAGCTGATGGCCGAGGCACAGCACCGGCCCCAGGCCAGCCAGCGCAGCGGCGGGGGATTGCGCTTGCCCGCCGCGCGCACCGCGCCGGCCAGCCGCTGGGGAGCGCCCGCTCGGCTGCAGCCGCCACGCCTTCTGCTCCAAGCGGCCGACCAGCGGCACCATGCCCCTGTGCAGGGCGATTCAAGGCTCTGCCTCAAGTGGAGCACGCGGCTAGGCATGCCCAAAGAGACCCAACATGGCGCACAGTGTTCCGCTGCGGCGCTCACCTCAGCATGCCGGCAAGCTGCGTAGCAGCGGTTGCTGCCGCAGCTGCCCCTGCTCCTTCGGCTGGCCCCCTTGCAGCTAAGCTCAGTGCCTCGAGGCGCTGCTGCACTTCGTAGCAAGCCGCCTGCAGGGCTGCTTGCTGCCTGGCGTCTCCAAGGCCACCCAGAGCCGCGTCCAAGGCTGCTAGCAACGTGTGCGAGTCGGGGGCTGCAGCTTGCACCTGGGGAGCCTCTGCGGCGACCGCCTGCTCCTCAGAAGGCTCTGCTTCAGCCGTCCTGCTCTCTGCCCTCGCTTGGCCCCTCTGTCTCTCTGCCCTTCAGACTGGATCTGAACCTCCAAGTGCAGTAGGACCGTTGGTAGATTAGAAAGGCAAGGGTTGCTCTGTGCCCAAGTGTGGCATAGGCGCCGCTTGTGGCAGCGCTCGCAGCGGCGGTGGGCGCCACCGGCCTCTTTCTGGAAGCCTTGCAAACCGGATTCACAAGGATTTGATCGCACAAAATCGCGGCTACTTCTTGCCCTGCTCCTTGCCGCCACCCGACTGCTGCTCCTCGAACGGCGACCCCGCGGCGTACCGCAGGCCGCGAGCCGGCAGGGCCAGCAGCCAGAGCACCAGCGATGCCGCCCAGCCGATGGGCAGGCCGCAGCAGGGGCAGCAGAGCTTCAGCGGCAGAAGGACCACCCACAGCACAGCACCGACCAGCCACAGGGCAACCAGGATGGGCGCGGTCAGCAGGAACACCAGCCACCTGCGGTGCGGCAGAGGGTGGCCGACAGCAGCGGCTGGTCTTAGGCCGGCAGTGCAGGTGCATGGCAATGCAGGTGTTTGATGCACATCGGCAGTCCCTCCCAACAACCACACTGATCCAACCCGCACCTGCAGCAGCTGCAGCCCTGCTCCGCTGGGGCACTGCCATCGCCGCCGGCTGCCGCTGCCCCTGCGCCGGCTGCCGCCCCGCCGGCACTCATGGTTGCCACCGCCGGCGCCTGCATGGCCGCCGCAGGGCCAGCTGCAAAGCAGCGCTCCACCACACCATCCTTGACCTCTGCTGTTGGCGGCGGCAGGGCATAGGCCACGCTGGTAGCCAGGCGCTTGCCGTCTGGCAGCGGCGGCGCCTCGCTGGGCACCGGCTGCATGAAGACGGCGTCGTTTTCGCGCTTCATGCGCCGCTGCGTGTCGTTCAGCACCCGCTCCAGCTCCTCGTCCACGCGCCTGGCAGGGGGTGGGGGGGGTTGGGGAGGAAAAGAGAGGAGGGTGTGGGTGGAAGAGCAGGGAGGTCAGGGACGCATGCAGCTTGGCCAGTGCAAAGCACATACTGCGGGTGAGGCAGCCGCAGCGCTAGCAATCACTCTCCATGCCCTGAAACAAGTACAACCGCCCACCTGTGGTGCAGGTTGAGCGTGGCCGGCGGCGCCGCGTCGTAGGCACCCGCCGCCGCCTTGGCCGCTTTGAGCTCCTCGGCTGCCGCATCCAGGCTCTTCAGCCCCGCCCCGCACTTGTCAGACTTCCACAGCGCAATGCCGTTGAAGGTGTGGGCGTAGCTGCGGGCGTAGACCTGCCGTGGCGGGGGGAGGTTGCGGGGCTTGGAGGCAACGCAGCGGGTACGCAAGCGAGCCAGTCTTGGCTGCTCGGAGCACTGGCGAGCCTGAGGAAACCACCAAACTTTTCGGGCTGCAGGCATGTCTGCTTCCCACCTGCTTGTACTTGGCGTACTGCGCCAGCTTGCTGGCGGCTGCGCCTGGCAGGGTAGAGCTGCCCACCTACAGCCCAGCAGTGGCAGGGAGGGGGTTAGTTCAGCACTCCTCCGCCTCATCAAGGCCGCCACCAACATCTGCCGTGCTTGCCTCCTTAAACTCGGTTGTTGTGGTGGTGATGCCAATAACATGACGCCGCCATGGCCCAGGAATGGCCAGGGCACATGGGTGAGAGCCGGAACTGAACAGGCCAACCTCCCTTCACTGCCTCAGCACCCACCTGGCTGCCCGCCAGGGAATACAGCTGCGCCGTGTCGGCCGCAATGGCGGCAATCAGCGCCGGCTGGTTGCCCTTCACCACTGCCCGCAGCAGCGTGAGCTGCTGGGCGTCCGCCAGTGCGGTGGAGGCCAGCGCCCGCAGCACCTGCACAACAGATGGTGGATGCAGCCGTGCAGCAGTCAATCACAGCTTGAAGCAATTTAGGCCATCAACACATTTGGTGTGCTAGCACACACACGCTCTGCTGCAGCTTGAGGCAGCACACCACCGCACCTGGGGGTCCAGGTCGGCAGCAGCGCCCAGCGGCAGCGAGGGCAGCACCTCGCGCACAACAAACTCCAGCATGCCCGCCGCCTGGCGCAGCAGGTTGTACGCTCGGGTGGAGTTGGGGGTGGTGACTCCGCTCGCCGAGTCCTGCGCCGCCAGGCTGGCCGCGTGCATGAGGCGCACGGCGGTGGCCACCAGCACCTGGAGGGGGAGGGGGCATTGCAGGCAGCAGCCAGGTGGGCACCAGGCACACCTGCTTGCAATCAGGCAATCCAAGCCTGGCCGGTGTCGTGTGTGGTGTCATGTTCCAAACACTCAACAGCAGGCATGCGCCAGCAAGCCTCACCTGCGCCAGCTCAAACATCGCATCACTGCTGGCCGCCTTGCGGGTCGGAGCACCCGGCGGCGGCGCCACCAGCACCGCGTCGCCCCACTCCCATGCGCCCGCGTTGCGCAGCTTGGAGGGCGGGGCCGCCAGTGGAAAGCCGGCGCCACCAGCTGAGCCGGCACCTGCCTCTGCCGCTGCCAGCGCCTCGTCAGGGGAGCCCGTGTCCGCTGCAGCAGCGGAGCCGCCGGCCTCTGCTGCCTTGCCGTCGCTGAAGCTGCCGATGGCGCCCAGCAGCAGCGCCACGTAGCGCGCCGCGGCATCCGTCACCGCCTGCTCGCTGACGGCAGGCGACTCGAGCGCTGCAGCAGGGGATGCGCGGTTATCAGATGCAGTGAACGTTGGCACAGCCACACTGTCAAGTTGAAGGAGCATTTGGCACAAGTTCTGATCAGAAGCGGCACCTGGACTCATCGGACTTGAGACTCGTCCGGCGGGCGGCAAACCGGCGGCGGCGCTCACCTGCTCCCAGCTGTGATCGCGCCGACTCCAGGGCTTGCAAGTAGGCTGCCCCCTCCTTGCCCTTGTTCAAGTGCTGCGACAGCTTCTTGAGCTTGCCAAGCAAAGGGGCTTTGAGCGGCGCTGGAAAGACGTAGGGGTGAATGACCAGGCTGTCACTGCCACTCGAGCCGCCTCCTGTAGCCTCCGCGGCGCCTGTTGGGGCGCCAGGAGCCTGCGGTGCCTCAGCCGCGTTGGGCTTGGCCAGTTCCATCGCGCAAACTGCCTGATTTTACACTGATTTTGGCACCAATAGGTTGCTGGTGTGATCGGGATAGCTGGGGAGGTCGCAGACGAGCTATACGTGCCAACTGCTGCAAGTCCGCGCTGCCGCCGCTGCGGCGAGCCAGGTGCAGGGAACGTGCGCGGCGATCAGCTTCTAGAGCTACTTACACTCTGCTCGCCATCATCCAGCTTACATCAACACAGGGCATAGCAAGGCAAGCTCAGGGCATCGATAGGGCATGCAGGGCACAGTGTGGTGTCAACGAGGACCTCAACGGATGAACGCAAGCAGGGGAGCTAGGTTGCAGGCAGGGCACAGTGCGGGACAGCAGCACTACGGCTTGCGGCTTGAGATTGAGAGTTGTTGTCATGACATGCGATCTGGGTTTGCCATGTGGGACGGCTCAGGGACTGCTGTCATTGCCACCAGAGCCAGCAGTGCTGCTGGAGCCCTGGTCGCCGCTCAAAGCGGTCCCAGTGGCCATGGCATTGCCGGTGGTCCGGGCGGCGGTCACCGCAGTGGGGGTGGTTGAGGCAGTGGGCGTGGTCGTGGTGATTGCAGGGGAGCTCGGGGCGTAGGAGGGCGAGGCGGCTTCAGCCGCGGTGGGGCACACGCAGTAGAAGTCCTGCGGGCAATGAGTGCGGAGCAGCAGGGAGGGACCCTCAGGTGCAGGCATGCTGTTGCGGCTTGCAGTTGTCATGGCTGTGCTGAAGCTGCAGAGAGCAAAGTTTCCTCCTCTCAACAGTCATCGTTCAGTTTGCCCAGAGCCGCAGGCTGAAGCAGACAGAAGAGCTGCGCAATCAGCCCTCCCTCCCCACCTGCTCGTCGGTCCAGACGGCGGGGGCCTGGCAGGCCAGGGTGAGGCACACCTCCACCTGCTGCGCCGCCATCTTGCCGGCCCTGCAGGGGAAGAGAGCGGCTCACGGCAGTGCGCAGGGAGAGCGGCCATCCATGCAGGCTGAGGGGCTACAGCCGGTCAAACAAGGCGGAGCGTGCTGTGCACACACCCAATGCTGCCAAGCCCTTGCTGGTTTTTGGCGCCCGCGCCCCTGCTCACCACGGGAAGTAGCTGGAGGCGGCCTTGGTGGCGGTGAACTGCGGCGGGTGGGCCAGTGTGATGGCAGGGATGCGGTCAAGGCGTGGAAGGTTGAGGCGACATCCCTGCCATTGCAGCCTGGGGGCAGCATCAATCGTGGCCACGCACCAAGGCAAACCCTGCAAGCGAACCTGCTCGGCACTCAGACCCTTGGCTCACACACCTCCCTGCACACCCGCAGGCGCACCTGGCAGATGAGCTGGGGCGCCGCCTGCTTCTGGCCAGCCAGCGCCTGCTGGGCGGCCTGGCACACCTCCTGGTTGGACGCTGTGGAGCAGTCGGTGGAGGAATCGGAGTAGCCAGAGGAGTCGGCGGAGGTGGAGCCAGAGGCGGAGCCGTATCCAGAGCCGTCCAGCAGGCGGCGGCCGTAGCCGCCGGCACTGGCGCCGGCGCCGGCGGCGCTGGTGCAGCCCGACATGCAGCCGGGGGCGTAGGAGGAGGTGGCGGGGCAGGTGCCGGTGGTCACGCCGGGGGCGCTGCTCAGGTCCACGGCCTCGCCGGTGGATGCGCTGGCAGAGCCGGAGGCATAGCCAGTGCTGCCGCTGGCTCCACTGTCGGCTGAGCCGTAACCAGTGTCGCTCCCAGTGCTGCCCAGCAGGCGGCGGCCGGCGGTGGAGGTGCCACCGGTGGAGGAGGCACC
>RRZL01000054.1:2088678-2105854 GCA_006782975.1 Chlorella sp. Dachan
CAGAGACAGTTGCAGGCGGAGAGGGGGAGGGCGGGCGGGCAGCAGAGACAGCCGCAGTCGGCACGGGTGTGGGGGCAGGCGTGGGCACTGGGGCGGGGGAGGCCACAACAGGTGTGGGCACTGGAGAGGCCACCACGGGAGTTGGTGAGGGCGCGGCGAATGCGGTGGGGCAGCAGTTGGCCAGCACCTGGTGTGGCATTCGAAGGGGGAGGACACAATCAGGTGCAAGGGAGGGTGGGTTGGGGCTGATGAGTGCTTGAGGACAGGGGCTGCCCCAAAGGCAGGAGCTGTATGCATGGGCTGGCAGCCAACTCAGCGCACCTCTCCAGAGCATATCACAATCTGCGGAGGGGGAGGGCAGGCAGGGAGAGAGGCAGGGTGCGGGATGAGGTGAGAGTTGTGGGGCTGGGGAGGCACGGCAGGCTGAGTTTGGCACCAGAAGGGAGCATAGCCCACGTGTGCAGTCCCCACATGTACAGCCCAAATCTTGTGTGACTCACCTTTTTGGGCTTGACCACTTTGACGGCCACCTCCTTCTCGGCGGCGGCGCCCGCAAAAGCGGCCGCAGCGGCCTCTGCCGCCGCCTTGGCCTACGGATGGAGGGCAGGGAAGGATCCACTGGGTGCCCTGGCATGCGACAGTACGAGCTGCCCACAGAAATAAGCCAGAGCCCGCTTCCCCCGCCTCCTCAGCACAAGCCTGCACTCCCCCGCCAGCCCCCGCCACCTGGGCGAAGTCGATGGTGGGGATCTTGACCTCCGGGATCTTCACTTCTGGGATCCTCAGTTCCGGCACGCCGGCGGTGGCGCTTGAGGAGGCGGATGCGATGGCCTGCGGGGAGCTCAGGCAAGGTGGGGCTTTGTGTGTGCTGCTCAGGCATACCCTTGGGGCCAGCAGCAGACCCCACTGATCGCGCGCCCCACCATCGCACCGAGGCGCCGCTGGAGCCACCTCCCATGCCCCCAAAGTCCTCAAGCTCCCTGCCGCCACACGCTGCATTAAAATGAAGGTTGAAGCACGCGGATCAACTCTCTCGACTCTCTCGGTCTGGCCAACAGCGGCCCGCCGCAACAGCAACAGCGGCGCCACGGGTGCGCTCTCGGACGGCCCAAGGCCGGCCAACCCCAAACTCCAGCAGCCACCCATGGCAGTTGCATGGCCTCCCAGCTAGCCCAGCCCTCCAGCTGCGCCCACTGCGACCCCTGACCCCTGCACGGCCGTCCAAGGCCGTCCGACCCACCTGCACCGAGGGCCAGCACCGCGCAGAACACCGCAAGCAGCCGCTGGAGCGCCATCCTGCCTGTGACCTCCAGGACAGTGCCACACACAGTGGAAAGGCACTGAGGCCTCTGCCGCGTCGCGGTTGGTGGGCCGCCGCCGCTGCGCGCTGGGCGCTGCATGAGGCAGCCCGGGCGACAGGGAGGGTTTTTGCAGCATGCGTACATGCATTTTTGTGACCAACTCCGCTGGATCACTGACTGTAGTTTGCCGCGGCTGCAAAGATCTCCTCTAAGGGTGTTGTGCAACACGATCGGGCAGTTGCTGCTGGAGCTCCACAGGCGCAGTGCAATCCATGGTTGTAGCCATCGCGTCGATTCAGAGTGCACATCGGGGCGTGGATGAAGTGGGCCGCCGCGGCAAGTCAGCCAGCGCACCCCTCGCGTCATCCCATCACCACGTCGCGCGGAGCGGCAGCGGCGGCGGCGCCGCCGCCCATCAGGCTGGGAGCCCAAACCGCGTCGGATCATCTCAGATCACTTTGCGCATTCGGCTGTGGGTTGCATCGAGACACAGGGCTTGCTTGCAACAGTGCACGCGGCCCCTATGGCGCGGTCGGGGCGCTGCAGCTGATCGGTGAAGGCGGCCTAACTTGCCGAGACTGACGAGGTGAGCCTCATGCCCGGTTGGAACGAAGCGGAGCGCTCAGCGAAAAGACCGAGTGCCGCCTGTTCGCTCCTGCAGCCCCTGCGCGCTGCACACGCCTCCCAGCTGCGCGTGGTCGGCTCGATGGCACAATGATCGCGCCTTGGCCCTTGCAACACCCGCCGCCGCCCCTGCCGCCGCCGCTTCACTGCCGTTGCCGCCTGCTGCTCCCTGCCCGCAGTCATTCCGGCCATGGCCAAGGCGCAGCGCGACTGGGCCGAGTCGCTGGCCGCGCGGCAGCCTGTGCAGGCCGATGAGGTTGCAGCGTTTGTAGACAGCGTGGCCGCCAGCGCCGCCGCTGCCAATGGCGCCGGCGGCAGCGCCGCCACGGCGGCAGCCAGCCTGGAGGCGGTTGTGCCCCTGGCCCTCTTCCTGTCCCGCTCGCTGGGCAAGGTGTGTTTGGGTGGGGGTGTAATATGGCACACTTCCTTGGGCTGCTAATGCCCGGCGTCTTGCTGCCGTCACGCGACCGACGCACCCACTCCCTTTCTGTCGCTCCTGCCCCTCCCACTGCCACAGTTCCCTGAGACAGTGGTGCCGCGCATCGTGGCAGCACTGCAAGCGGTGGTGGATGCTGTGGAGGCGGCAGCAGCAGAATTTTACTCTGCCTCGGCAGCAGCAGCAGCAGCGGTTGATGCGCCGCCGGGCACGCCGCTCTCGCCTGCGGCCCCCGTCACAGCCGGCGGTGCCCTGCCGCCGCCCAAGTGGGGCTCGCTGCTGTCACATGCGATCACGGAGCTTGGGGCTGTGCTGGGTCTGCTATCGCTAACAGCAGAGTGGAAGGAGCAGATCAGCGGCGCGTTTGCAGCGCTGCTGCGCCAGCTGCTGGCGGCACGACGGCCAGAGCAGCAGCCCATGCTGGCGGGCTTGAGGGCTACGCTGGCCTCGGGTCGCCGCCGCCTGCCGCTGACGGGTGCCGACGCTGCGCAGGTGGGCCCCGGTTTGAATCGCGCCGGGTTTGATGCTGCAACGGTGCTCCCGTGGCTGCCGTGGTGGCTGCTGTCCTTCTGCTTAACCTCACCCTGTCCCCTCTGCTCGTCTCCACACTCCCCTCCTGCAGCTGTTCATGCACGTCGCAGAGCAGCACCTGGGCCTGCTGGGCAGCGCCCCCGCGGGGCCAGCTGGCAGCTGGCGCTCCGAGGGCGAGCTGCCCTGGGCTCTGGCCAGCCAGCTGGCGCCGCTGGCGCTCCAGTCGGGGGCGCTCACCGCGCAGCAGGCGGGGCGTGTGGCTCTGGGCGCCTGCGGCGCTGTAGAGGCCGCGCTGAAGCCGGTGCTGCAGCAGGACGACAGCGCCAGCGAGCCCTCGGTGCATGGCAGCCCCATGCATGCACAGCTGCCCACTCCCGCGTTTGTGGCAGCAGCTGCTGCGCTGGCGGCGCAGACAGCGGGCAGCGTGGCGGAGCAGGAGGCAGCGGCGGGCGTGCTGGACGGTCCAGGGGCCGATGCAGCTGAGCAGGTCACAGACACGCTGCTCGAGGTGTGCGAAGACTGTGCAGCCTCGGTTGCAGAGCTGGGCGTGGGCGACCGCGCCTCAGATGCGCTGCTCAACATCTGCAACGCAGTGGCGCGACAGCTGCTGCCGCTGCTGATGAGCGCTGGCGAGCGTGATGCAGGCGCACTGAGCGACCAGCTGCCGCGCCTGCAGAATGTCCTGGTGAGCCGCCCTGCTGGTTGGGGTGGCAGGCAGGGCTGCAGTGGGAGCTGGAAGTGGGCACCTTGTCGCTGTGTCGGCCAGATGACATGCAAGGCTATCCCAGGGACTCGACACACCACATCTGTTCCCTCCCCTGGCCGCCACATCCGCTCCCTCCCCTTCCCGCAGGGTGCGGCTGCCCGGCTGGCTGAGCTGGAGTACCTCTTCCCCGGCGATGCCCCCTCTGCACGCACCGGCACGCTCGGCACGGGCGCAGGTGTGACGGGATGCTCACAGCTGATGGGCTTGGTGCTGCTGCTGATGTTGTCTCCAGTGCATATGGGGTGTGTGGGCATCAGCGCATCCTGCCGTGCGCCATTTATTGAGCTGAGCTGCCTTCATTTGTTGTGCTGTGCGCAGGGTACGATGCGCTGGCCAAGGTGCGCGCACTGTGGGTGTGGGACCTCACCCAGGACCTCTCGCTGGCGCCGGCAGAGGATGCAAACAGGTGTGAAGGCGGTTGTGAGCATGACACAGGGCGGGTGGCTTGACGACGCTGCGCCCGTGTGCCTGGCAGCAGGAAGCCATGCACCATTTTTCGCAATCGGGAGGAACGCATCACGATCAGACAGCACTGGGTGCCTCCCCCCACCACCAAAGCAGGCGGGCGTGGCGGCTGATGCGCACTCTGGCCGAGGGTGCGGCCTCATTGCTGGCGGCAGCGTGGCAGCGCGACCCCGCCGGCGTGCGCACCGTGTTTGTGACGCTGGCCAGCTCGGCGCTGGAGCGGCCGGTGAGGGGCAGGGAGGCAGGGGGACGGAGCGGTGCGCAGCGGAGCAGACTGCACAATGGAATGCACTGTGGTGGGTGGCATTAGTGGCCCTCGTCAAGCCTGGCATGCAACCCTGAGCCAGCCACCCAACCTGCCCCTGGTGCCCCGTGGCCTCAGGAGACGGTGCCCATGCTGGGACGCATGATTGCGCTGACGGGTGGCGACGAGGGCCTGGCCCGCATCGTCATGCCGCTGATGTCAGACACGCTGGCCTCCCAGACTAGCGGCGCAGATGCCGAGGTGGGTTAGCCTGTTGGGGGGCGTTAAACTGTGGGGAGAGGATGGGGCTGTGGGCAGAGCACTAGTGTCATGCTGCATCAGGCTTCATGTGCCTTAGCATGATCAGCAGCAGCCCCGCATCATTGTGCCAATGTTCCTATCCACGCCTCTCTCTGCGCAGGCATACGCTGTGGCGGCCCACAGCCTGGCCAGCATGGCCATCTGCTGCGCGGTGCACGACCGGCAGTGGGGCTACGATCACGTGAGGGGCTGGCTGCACAGCTGCCCTGCTGCTGGCTTGCTGCTGCAGCGTCCCTGGCAACCTGCACTCCCGGCGTTGCGATTGGGAGTGCAGTCAGCCTGGCTGTGGTACCAGTGCAGGCCGCCTTCATCCCTCCCGCAGCGGCACAGTTGGCCCGAGCATATGCACCGCCCACACCACCACCCACTTGCCGCCCTCTGCAGGTGGTTGACCTGCTCATCAAGCTGTACAAATTCCCCAACTTCTCCATCTCCCGAGCACTGCTGCACGGCACCAGCGGCGGCAGCACCCCCGGCTCGCCCACCACCCCTCGCCCCGCCGGTGCCGGCAGCGGCGCGGCGCCGGCAGCGCCTAGCCAGTCTGCGCCGCAACGCTCGGATAGCTTGGGAGCACGAGATGTGCCCATAGGTGCGCGAGAAGGGAGGGGAGCGTCAGCGGGGCACCCTTGCACACACAGGTGCTGCAGGGGCCCAGCCCAGGCTTCCTTGGCCTGTTCGCCGCTTGTCCATCTGGTTCGCCAACCCGTGCTCCACCCCTCGCTCCACACCCCGCAGTGGGGCGCTGCCCCGGAGCGCTGGCGGATGCGCTGCAGCGGCTGGCTGAGGGCGTGAGCGGCGCGCGGCTGGCTTTTGTGAAGGACCTGCGCACCCGCCTGCTCACCCTGTTCACGGGTGCGGGCCGTGACCTGCGCCTGTGTGGGATGTATGGCTGCCCAGCTTACACTCATTGGTTGGCTGCTCAGTGCACAGTCAGGACTCCAGGATGGGCTGCACACGTGACCGTATCCCTTTACAACCTGTCCCCGCCCTCTCCCATGCTCCTCCCCGTCTGCCTGCAGACTTTGCTCTGGTGCTCCCCAACGGCAGCTATGTGCAGGACCTGGGGGCGCTGCTGCCGGCGGTGGGGGCAGCGGGCGAGGCCGCGCAGGCTGCATCCTCCGGGCGCATGTCGGGTGAGGCGGCTGGCTGGGTGGCTGGGTGGCTGGGTTTGGGTGGGTGGTGCATGGCAGGACAGCAGACATCAGCAGCTGACGCTGGCGACCACCAGGACGATGCAAGTGATGAGGCTTTGCCTGGGACCCTGTCTGGCTGCTGCTTACTTACTTCACATCCAGCACCATGGCCACCGGCTCCCTGCCGCCACCCCCGCCCCCGCAGCCTCGCTGTCGGTTGCGGACATGAGCCTGGACGCGCTGCAGAGTGCACAGGAGGAGGACCTGCTCACACTCAAGCTGTTCAGGTGGGAGGCTGGGGAGACAAAACGCTCGGCAGCCTTGGCCAAAGGTGCAGAGGAAGTGAGAGGCATGTTGTGCCATTGTGGCGCAGCGGATGCCCGCCGGCTGTCCTCCACTCAGGCCGTTCTCATGCGCCCTGCCATCTGTGTCCCCACTTGCAGGCAGCTGTGGCTGTACGTGGGCGTGTACGACTTTGCGGGCCTGCAAGGCACCAGCCAGAGCAGCGGCGCACTGAGCGGCGGCGAACGTTGGCCGGCCGAGTGGCGCACAGCGCTGGGGCGCGTGGCAGTTGCCACCCCGCTGCTCATTGTGGGCTGGGAGCAGTTCAAGCCGGACGAGATGCTGGAGAGCCTGACCTCTGAGTTTGCCAGCCGCCTGACCAAGCTGGGGGTGCAGGGCTCGCCGCCGGCGCTCATGGCGGCGCTCCAGGCCTCGCTGGGAGGCGCGCTGGGGCCGCAGCTGCCCGGACCCCTGGTGCGCGGCGCAGGGGCGGTGGTTGTGGCGGGAAGTGGGGGAGGGCTTTGCAGTATACCATGCGTCATGCCGCACCCGCTGCTGCTTAAGTTTGCTGCACCTCACAACCTGCTACCCGTTCCCTGCCCTGCCCTCCCTCCCCTCCCCTCCCCTCCCCAGGCCGCCCACATCCTGACCCAGGCCACCAAGTCGCTGTGCCGCGCACGCTTCTCCTCCTACGAGGCCTGCGCCGCGGGGGAGGGCGCCCTGCCCGTCAACGCGCCGCTGCGGCACCTGGAGCTGAGCGAGCCGGGGGCCCTGGGCTACTCATGGCAGCAGCTGGTGGTGGAGAAGGTGAGGGGGAGGGGGGAGGGGCTGGCTCAGGTATGGTTGGCCTGTGAGTGTGTACCTTTGCCTGTTGCATGGCGGAGATGCCAGGGTCCCAGGTGTCCTGCGGGAAGGGTGCGCTCCCTGTGCCAGAAGCTCCATGACAGCCCCTGCACCTGGCCTGCCCCCCCGCTCCCTCAGGTCTTCACCACCTTCACCTCGCGGCTGGCAGCCGATGCACTGGCGTTCACGCGCCCCGCCGACCTCGACGCCCTGGATGCGTGCGCGCAGCAGCTGGCACAGGTGCGGTCATGGGGGGAAAGCATCAGCCAGCCCTCTGGTGCCACTCCCAAGTCTACATTCAACCCCACCCCACCCCGGCAGCCAGGCACATCAGCACGAGCCCCACCGCAGCTGGTCTGCAACCATCCCATCCTGCAGGTGCTGGTGGGCTACCTGGTGCAGCACGGCACCAATGCCGAGGTGCCCAAGGTGGCGGACCGCCTGCTGGACCGCCTGCTCACCGCCTTCCCAGCGCTGCAGGTGGGTAGTGGGTGGGGGTCCTTGCGTGGTGGTGCATGGCAGCCGCCTGCGGCTGTGGCAATGCACTGCACAGCGTGGTCGTTGCCTGCACGCTGTGCCGCACATCTCGGTTCAGCAGCACCCCCAGGCGCCACTGTTATATGCCTCTCCCTCCCCTCAGTTCAAGCCTGAGGTGCTGGCGGCCATGTTCCAGGCGGCGGACGAGGAGGAGCAGGCCGCAACGCTGGTGGTGAGCTGGGGCGATATCCAGTGGTGCTGGGTGCGGGGCCGTCACGTAACTTTGCATCAACCAACAGCTGGTGCAAGCTGCTTGCGCGCAGTAGCGCCACAGCGTGCTCCCCTGCTGCCAACTGCTGCCCCATTGCAGCTGTCCGGCATGCCGCAGCGCCTGTCCTGGGCCTGGCTGGCGCGCCTGCTGCAGCGTACCGCGGCGGCGGCGCCGGGCCCCACAGAAGCCAACCTGTCGGAGCAGATGCGGCGGGCGGCGGCACAGCCCAAGGGGGCCACTGCGGAGATCATGGGGCGCTACATGCCCGAGGTGCTGCAGGTGAGTGCTACGTTGCGGGTTTAGGTTGTCTGGAAGCCCCGGCGCATGCTTGCTGATGCGCAGCACATTGCAGAGACAGCTGGCCACTTGAGATAAGCAGGATCCAATCACGCCAACCGTCTTGCCCCCACCTGCAGCTGGTGCGCGCCGCACGCGCCCGCTTCCCCATGGCCGCACTCCACGTGGAGGTGCAGCGTGGCGTGCTGGCCTGGTCCACCAAGCAGCACTTCCTGGGGCGGGTGGCGGGGCTGGCCGAGTCGGCAGAGGCCGAGGACCTGCCCTCCTCCTCGGTGCCGCTGGAGTGCGCCAAGCAGCTGGCCGAGGTGCTGCGGCGGAGGCACACCGACCGGGTGCTGGCCGACGTGTGAGCAGGCCGGGGGGAGGGAGGTGACAGTTGGCTGGGATGGGCGGGCAGCTGGGATGGGCGGGCAGGCAGGCTGAGTGGGGTGAGGAGTGGCAGGACGCGCGATGGAGGCCTGCCGAGCATGTCAGCCTGCACCGCTGCCCTCCCTGGTTTGCAGGTACCTGCAAGCGGCGGCCGCCCTGGTGCAGTACCCGGGGGCCAGCGTGTCTCGGGAGCTGCGCCGCCTGCTGGCCTGGGTGCCCGTCAAGCGCTTCAGCGCCGCGCTCATGCGGGTGGCTGTCATGGCCTGGCACTGGGTGCTGGCGGCAGGCACGCCGGAGCTGCAGGTGCAGGGGCGGGGCTTTGGTGGAGCTGGTGGGGTGCAGCGCTGTAACAATGCACAGGGTGGCAAGCCTGGGCGGGCACACAGTCCTCACATGACATGCATTGGTAGCCCTGCAATGATACCCTGCCCATGCCTTGCCCAGCCACGTGACCTCGTCCGCCCCTCCCTGCCAACAGACCGCGCTGCTGGGCGACATCCTGGATGCCTGGTCCTACACAGTGCGGGCGCGGCTGGGCTTGTTTGCCCTGCACGACACGCAGCAGCACACCCACACGGCCGGCGCCAACGGCACCAGCAACGGCGAGGAAGACGGCGAGCAGAATGGCGACAGCAGCAGCCCGCACGCAGAGGCGGCGGCGGCGGCAGCGGACGGCATCATGGCGCACCACCAATGGATCGCCTTCATGTGGGAGGTACGCTTGTTTGGCGTGCGGCGGCTTGACCGCTTGACTTCCTCAGCCCCAGCCCACACCCACACTGCTGTCGCTGTATGTCGGCCCACTGTCGTGTGCACCTCAACCCCAACCCCCCGCCCTCGCCCACTCGCAGGTGGGCGAGCAGCACCGCCACGACCTGTCCTCCTTGAGGCACGAGGTGGTGGGCCTGGTCTACCCAGCCTACTCTGCCGCTCTGCGCGACGGCGGCCGCCTGCTGACGGCGCACCCGGCCTCCACTGGTGCCCGGTTCCGCCTGCTCCACCTGGTGCTGCGCTACTGCCAGGCGCAGCAGGCAGCGGCGCACGGCAAGCCCTGCCCCCTGCCCATCGTGCTGCTGTATGAGCAGGTGGGGTGTGGGCGAGGTGGGCGCGGGGTGGGATGGAGAATGTTTCAGTGGGCGGGTGGTAGTAGGCCCCCTGCAGTGTGCAGAACAGAAATCCCGCTCGCGCCCCGCCCCGTGCTGAGATGCTCACATGCACTGCCACTCCCCACATCCACACAGGTGCTGGCGGCCGGGCTGCAGTGGTTTGAGCTGCCCGAGGCCTGGCACGACGCCGAGCACGGCATGCTGCGGCAAGTGGCTGGGCTGAACGGGTTTGGGAGGGAATGATGGCCACTTGCTGCGCCACAAGTGCAGTATTGCATGGCCTTGGCAGCCAGCCACTTTGCCCCGAGCTTCCTGAAGAGCAGCCTTCTGCCGCTCCTTTGCCTGTGCAGGGAGGCCCTGGGTGCCGTGCGCGACTTTGGGGCAGCGCTAGAGGCTGCCCCCGTGCCGCAGCTGCCGCGTGACCTGCCACCGCCGCACCCGGTGTGGGGCGCCATGACGCCGCCCAAGAGCAATGCGGCCCGCCAGGCGCTGCTCGTCATGCTGCTGTCGGCAGGTGGGTGGCGGTGGTGGGCGAGAAAAGTTGCAGTCACAGCTTTACACCTACCTGATGCGGTCGCTTGTGTGCCCAACGGCG
Source organism: Chlorella sp. Dachan (assembly GCA_006782975.1). Classification (NCBI taxonomy): domain Eukaryota; kingdom Viridiplantae; phylum Chlorophyta; class Trebouxiophyceae; order Chlorellales; family Chlorellaceae; genus Chlorella; species Chlorella sp. Dachan. The sequence continues at coordinate 2,098,740 of RRZL01000054.1, forward strand.
CTCACGCCTCGCGCACAAGGCCCATCTCGCGTCTCCGTGCAAAGACACGCCTCCCCCCCGCTGGATCACCCGCCGTCCCGCAGAGACTGAGCGGCTGGCGGCATGGGCTGACCCGCTTGAGGCCGCCACGGTGCCTCCCTCTGCTGCCGCCAGCCTGACGGCCAGCCTGTGGATGGCGCACGTGCGTGTGGCTTGGACCGAGGTGTCCCCTCGCCTGGCGGTCAGCCTGGCTCGCCGCTTCCCCGCCTCGGCGGCCATCAAGGTGGAGCTGCAGCAGCTGGTGACGCAGGATGCGGGGGAGCAGGCGGTGCAGGTGGGCAGGGCAGGGCAGAGCTGGCAGTGGTGGTGGTGTGATGCTGCTCCCTGCGTGCTGTGCTGCCTGGCTCGCCAGCAGGCGCTGCCGCTTCCAGCCTGCAGGCGGCACTGCGACTGGGAGGCGCAGCCCCGCTTGGCATGCCTCTCACCTGCCCGCCATCCACTCCTGCCCTGCCACCGTGCCAGAACCTGGCCGAGGCGGCCCCCTTGCTGGCCACACCCGCCGCCGCCAAGGCCAACGCGCCGCAGCTGCAGCACCTGGCGGTCTGGGCGCCGCTGCCGCTGCTGGACGCCATTTCGCTGGCGGCGGGGCCGGCGGGGCGCCACCCCGCTGTGCTGGGCTACGTGATGCGCTCCCTGCAGTCGTGCCCGCCCGAGGAGGTGGCCTTCTTCTTGCCCCAGCTGGTGCAGGTGGGGAGAGGGGGGTGGGGTGCCGGGGTGGGATGTGGTTGTGGGGGGTGGGCCAGAGGGAGGTTGTGCATTGGTTGGCAGGTGTGTCATGCATCTCACTCCAGCGTGCATTTGAGTGGCGAGCAGGCAACACGTCTGCAGGAGTCGGCTGCATTGCGATGTCCTGATTGATTCCAGCGTCTGCCGTGCTTTTGACGCCCTCCCCTGCCGCACCTCAGCACGCATCCGCTCCCCCCTCCCCTCCCGCTCTCACTGCCACAGCTGGTGCGTTATGACCAGGGCGGCCTGGTGGAGCGCTTCCTGCTGGACGCCGCGCAGCGCTCCGTCTACTTTGCCCACATGCTCATCTGCCAGCTGCTGTCCGAGGGCACGCCGCCCGAGGAGGCATTCAACCCAGCAGTGAGGGAGGGGGTGGAGGAGCGGGGCAGGGCAGGGTGAGGGCCGGCTGTGTTCATCCTTGTGTTCATCCTTGTGTTCATCCTTGGCCACAGGCTGGCCGGCAGATGTCCACAACACAATGTTGCTACAGTGCGCCGGCAACCTCCCGAACCCTGTTTGTTCCCCCGGCAGGTCAAACGCTCCAACTGGAGCCCGCCGGCGGACACGGGGCTGTGGGCGCTGGCCGACCGCCTACGCGCCAAGGTGGGTGGCCTCAGAGTGGCTCCCGGTTCTCAACTCTCCGCTTCACAGCCTGCGCGCATAGTCATGTTGATCCCCGGCCACCATGCCTTGAGCCACCAGCCCTGCCCTGCCCCCCCTCTCCCAGGTGCTGCAAGAGCTGCACGGCCCTGTGCGTGAGCGGCTGGATGCGGAGCTGGCATTCTTTGACACCGTCACCGCAGTGTCCGGCAAGCTGTACCCCGTGCCAAAGGTGGGGCTTAGGTTTTTTCTAACGCTAGTTGCATGAAGAACAATGGGCCTTGTGTGTTCAGCTGCTCCGGCATCATCATGCCACCCCAGGCCACGCTCCCACTTGCCTGTGCACTCACCTCGCTTTGTGTGCAGGACGAGCGCAAGGCGGCGGCGGTTGGCTTCCTGCGGGAGGTGGGCCCGCCGCCACGCCCCGACCTGTACATCCCCACCAACCCTGACTGCCGCGTGCTGTCCGTCATTCCGGAGAGCGGGGCGCCCATGCAGGCGAGGGTGGCTGGGGTGGGGTCCGGGGGTGGTACAGCCAATGCCGCGGCAGTACATGAACGGCAGCGCCTGGCGGAACTCTGACGCTGCATCTGGTTGACTTGCTGCGTCGCCAACCAGAGCCCCCACATGGTGCCCCTCTCTCTCACCCACCCACCCACCCACCCGCCCACTCACTCCACCTCCAGAGTGCCGCCAAGTGCCCCATCCTGGCGGCCTTCCGCTGCGAGCAGTCGGACGAGCTGGGCAGCCACGAAAAGGTGCAGGCCTGCATCTTCAAGGTCGGCGACGACTGCCGCCAGGACGTGCTGGCCCTGCAGGTGGGGCGGCGGTTTAGTTTGGGAAGGTGCTGGTGGGATGACCTGGAGCAAACCATCCGCACACCGTTGGGGTGAATGGTGGGTTGCACCGCTCGTTGGGCTCTCACGTGGAGGCACTGGACAAGCGGTCCCGCACATGCCCCGTCCCCACTTGGACTTCGCCACACCCATGTTCGCCCATGCGCTGCCACACACCGCCAGGTCATGCGGCTGATGAAGAATGCGTTTGATGCGGCGGGCCTGCCGCTCTACCTGGCTCCCTACGGCGTGGTGCCCACCGGCCATGAGCAGGCAGGCTGCTTTGTTCGCTGTTGCTGCATGGGGAGTTTTGCAACACACACAGACCAGACGCACCACGCCCCGTTACCTACTGGCGGGCATGTGCGTGCTGGCCAGCGTGCATGCCATGCCGCTCCCACCATTAGGGGTGCTCAGTCACCCCCACCTGCCCACTGCCAATCCTGGGTTGCAGGGCATCATTGAGGTCATTCCGCAGGCCAAGTCCCGCGCCCAGCTGGTGAGCACGCGGGTGGCCTCTGGCAGCGCAGCACCAAGCTGCACTCACAGTCAACCGGGTAGCGCCTGCCACCCCTTGACGCCGCCGCTCACCAGCTTGCACACGTCTCCTCCGTCCCCTCACTGCCAGGGCGAGATGTTTGACGGCGGGCTGTTTGAGATCTTCCAGCACGAGTTTGGCATGCCCGGGGCGCGCCGCTTTGAGGCTGCGCGCCAAAACTTCCTGGAATCCAGCGCCGCCTACTCGATTGCTACCTACATCCTGGTGAGGGTGGGCGGGCGGGCGGGGCGGGTGGGGCTGGTGAGCGGGCGTTTGCTTGGCAGGCCATGCACATGCTGGGATGCAGGGCCGAGCCATCGGCTGCGGGTGCCCTGCCCCCCTGCCCGCCCCTGCCGCAGTGGGCCAAGGACCGGCACAACGGCAACCTGATGCTGGACAACCAGGGCCGCTTCCTGCACATCGACTTTGGGTACATCCTGGGCATCTCCCCGGGTGGGCGCTCCTTGTGCTGCCTCTGCCGTGCTTGTATGGGCACGCGTGGGCTGCTGCGTGCACGCATCCATCTGTGGGGCCAGCGTTGGCCCGTGGTGCACGCCTCCTCGCTCCTCGTGCGGTTGTTGTTTGCCCCGCCACCTGGGCTGCTGCTGCTCATGCTCAAACCGCCGTGCCCGCTTTCCCTACCTACCACCCTCCTTCAATGACAGGCGGCAACCTGGGCTTTGAGACCGCGCCCTTCAAGCTGTCGTACGAGATGACGCAGCTGCTGGACCCGGGCGGCTCGCGCGCCTCCCCCACCTTCCGGCGCTTCATGGAGCTGACTGTGCGGGTGAGCGGGCGGGGAGCTGTGCACAGCTGGGGCTGCTGTGCTTGCTTGGGGTTCTGGTGCCATCCTGCGGCTGCGTGCGCCCGCTGCTGCGCTCCCTTTCAGAGCACATCCACAGCATTTTTGGCATCTCACAGCCCTCTCCGCCGCACCATCCTGTCGCTCACCCTTGGCACCCCTTGCTCCCTCCCACGATCACACTCTGCAGGGCTTCCTGGCATCCCGCTCCGTGGCCGACTCGGTGTGCGCCGCCGTGGCGCTCATGGCGCCCTCACAGGTGCGGCAGCAATGTGGAGTGGCCATCCCAGGCTGGCTTGCTTGGTGTGGCTGGGAGGAATGTCATGAGACTGCTCGAGAGTGTGGTGGCTCGCAGAATTACTACTTTTGTGCTGCTGCACCCCATGCCATGCCACCCACGTCCTGGCTCCCCCACCCGCCCACAGCTGCCGTGCTTTGGCTACGGCAAGCCGCTGGAGAGCCTGCGGGCGCGCTTCCGGCCGGAGCTGACGCCCTCCCAGGCGGCCGCCTACATGAAGGGCCTGATTCTAGGGGCGTACGACAAGTGGACCACGGGGTGAGGGGGGCAGGGGAGGTGCAGCCAGGGGGCCGGGGAGGGCCGGGGAGCTGCCTGCCTGCCTGCCGCATGATGGCAGGTTGGGGAGGGTGTGAGGTGGCACCTGCACACGCCCCTGCACTCGTGGCCTTTCAGTCGTGCGCGCAGCTCGAGTCACCTGTGCGCACCCTTGCTGTGCCCCCCCCCTTTTTGCGCAGAGGCTACGACTACATCCAGTACCTCCAGAATGCCATCCCCAAGTGACATGCCATCCCCAAGTGACGAGGGGCGGCAGGCAACGGGGCACTCTTCTGGTGGCTACCAATCGTCTAGTCCTGCCCAGCCCCAGTTTTAACTCAGTGCCCCCATCTTGCCCACTCATCTGCCCACCTGTGCCACATGTTGACATCACCCTGGCCAGTCGCATTTTCATGTTTAAATCAGATGATGCGGTTGCCAAGTTAGAGCAGAAGCAGATTGAGCGGCAGGAAAGTGGAGCAGCAAATTGCAAATAAGTCGTCAAGCTGGCAGCGGCGCCATGGCCGAGCAGCAGCACGAAGCCAGTCGGCGGCAGAAAGGTCGCATGACTGCCACCCTACTGCTGCGGCGCGGGGTTGGCTGCCAGCCAGGCGCGCAGCTGCTCCATGCGCTGCGGCAGCTGCACATAGGCGGCCGCGTCTGCCACATCTCCGCTCTCCAGCGCCAGCATGGCCAGCACATCGCCAACGTCAGGGCCCGCCATGCGCCCCGTCAGCGCCACGCGCATGGGCATGAACAGCCTGCGGCGGGGCGGTGGGGCAAGGTTTAAATTAAGGGTGAGAGTCGGAGGCGGGGGCCGTGGGAGCACCAGCGAAACTAGGAAGTGCCAACAGGGCTGCCATTTTGTCCTGCCAGCCCTCCAAGTCAACAGCCCCCGCCCCCGCCTCCCAGTCCTCCCGCCCCGCTCACCGCTTGCCCTTGCGCCCCTGCGCCTTGCCCACGCCGTTGACCCACTTCTTGTAGCCGTCATGGCCGGCAGCCACCGCCTCCGCCAGCTCGCCGCTGTCGTGCGCAGCCAGCACCGCCTCCGCCACCTGTGGGGAGGGGGGAGGGGGGGCAGTTGGTACGGGGAACATGTGTGTGTGTGTGTGTGTTGGCGGTGCCACTTGCTTGTCAGATGCAAGCGGCTCGCATGCCCGGCATGTGACGGACACAGTGTGCCACTTGAGCCTGCTGCCCCCTGGGCCACCTGCTGGAAGTTGTCGTCCACCACCGACTTGGCGCCCTCGCTGCCCAGCGTCTCAGCCAGCGGGTAGGACAGCAGCGCGCGCAGCTCACGGTCGGCGTCTGGGGAGGGTGTTGTGCATGGGAGGATGGACAGGTGGGTGGGTGTGACAGGGGGTGCACCGCAGCGGGCGGGTGGTGCAGTGGAGGCTGTGCGCTGCATTGCACGGGTGCAAACCATACGCTTGCCACCAGCCCAAACATCACTGCGCCTCGTCATCCACCAAGCCAACAGCCAGCAGGCCCCAGCCAGGCAGGCTCACCCGCCACCAGCTCCAGGGAGTTTTGCACGATGGCCAGGGCCGCGGCCACAAATGGCGACTCGGCGCGCGCCAGCAGGCCCGAGGCCACCCAGCGCCCGCCCACCAGCTCCGCCAGCTGGTCGGCGGGCATGCCGCGCAGGTGCTGCCCGTTCATCCACGACAGCTTGGTCTTGTCAAACACTGCGGCGGTGGAGGTGGGTGGGTGGGGGCGGGAACAGGTTGGTAGATGGGCGCGAGCGACCACTGTGCACCAGTTTGAAGTGCTTCGGCAGGTGCACGGATGCCAGCTGCACAGCCAAGTCCCAGTGCATGCTGACTGGGCACATCACACCGCCAGGCATGCCCTGGCACGCACCCGCCGCGCTCTTGGTGATGCGCTCCAGCGAGAAGGCCTTCTGCAGCTCCTCCACGCTGTAAATCTCCTGCTCGCTGCCGTCGTTCCAGCCCAGCAGCGACAGGTAGTTGAGCATGGCCTGGCGGGGGGGGATGGGAGGGGCGAGTGGGGTGGGTCGCTGCCTGGCTGGCATGACGACACGTGGCACGTGCACAACCCTGGGGCCAGGGCAGCCAGCTGTGGATGCTGAGGGGTATGCCGCAAGCCACGTGCACAGCAGCTGCGTGAAAAGACGGTACTGTACTGTGCAGATGCTGCACCCCAGCCACAACCACACTGGGTTTGGGCCCCTTCCCCCCCCACGGAAACAAAGCTCACCGCCGCCAGGTATCCGTCCTCCCGGAACTCGCCCACCGAGGTGGCTCCGTGCCGCTTGGACAGCTTGGACTTGTCGGGGGCCAGGATGAGGGACACGTGGCCAAACACGGGGGTGGGGAAGCCCAGTGCCTGGTAGATCAGCACCTGAAGGGGAGGTGGGGGAGGCGAGGGGAGGGAGGTGTGGCCGGTTTGTGTGGGCAGTTCCCACCCGCCTCCTGCAGACTGGCACGCCCCCGCTGCATGGCCCATACACCCTGCCACCCCCACCTGGCGCAGCGTGTTGGGCAGGTGCTCCTCGGCGCGGATGACGTGGCTGATGCGCATGAGCGCGTCGTCGATGGCCACGCAGAAGTTGTAGACGGGCAGGCCGTTGGAGCGCAGCAGCACAAAGTCGCCCAGGGTGTCCGTGTTCCAGCTCACCTCGCCGCGGATCACGTCCTGGCGAGAAGGGGTGGGAGGGGTGGGGATGGGCGCGGATGTGTAGGCGGGGTGGGGTGGGCAGGGGCAATCGTCACGTGCAGGTCAAAACAATGGAAGCAGCCAAGGGGGTGGATGCGCCTCGGGGCAACCATGTGGTGCTTGCAGCTCAGGCAGACACACGGCGGCGGCATCCACATGCCCTCACCGCCCCGCCCCCACCCCGCGCCGCCCCCTCACCTGGATGGTCACCACCTGGCTCTTGGGCACGCGGAAGCGGTAGCAGTGCGGCACGCTCTTGGCCAGCATCTCGTCCACCTCAGCCTGGCTGGCGGTGGCCCACTTGCCGCGGTAGATGGGCGGCAGCTTCTTCTCCTGCACCGC
>RRZL01000054.1:2106052-2123046 GCA_006782975.1 Chlorella sp. Dachan
ACCCACCTCTGCCTCCTTCTTCATCGCCTCCAGCTCCTCGTCAGTGCAGAAGCAGGGGTAGGCCTTGCCCTCAGCCACCAGCTGGTCCACGTACCTGCGGGTGGGCAGCAGGGGCAGGAGATCAAGAAGGTGAGGAGGCAAGCGGCCTGGGTAGCGGCACGGTGGCGCGGCTGGGAACGAGGCCTTTCGCACGTGGAACGTCCCGATCGCAACCAAGAGCAGGCGTATGCGGCAGCAGAGGCGCGTCCATCACAGCACTGCAGCACGCGATTGAGCCAAGCCGCCAGCTGCACAGCAGCGCCCCCTCACTTCTTGTAAATCTCCTTGCGCTCGCTCTGGCGGTAGGGGCCGTGCGGGCCGCCGCAGTCCGGGCCTGCGCTAACACAGCGTACGCAGCGGCTCTGGTTGCCCGCACATGATGCACACGCCACGGAACAGCCGGTGGGCACAACGCAACTGCCATTCCTGAGTTTGCTGCAAGGTGCAACTGAGCCCAGGCACCGGCCTGCAAACTTGCCCACCCCCGCCCCCTCTACCACTCACCCTCGTCCCAGTGGATGCCCAGCCACTTGAGGTCGGTCAGCACAGCCTCCTCGCTCTCCCGGGTGCTGCGGCAGTGGCGGGAACCGGTTGGGCGCATGTCCAGGGTCTGGCGAGAGCCACCGCAACCTCTGGGACGGCAGACAAGACATGGCCCCATGTAGGGCAGCAAGCTCCCGCCATGATCAGCACCCGCAGGCTACTTCCCAACTTGGCTGGTGCCTGTCCTGCTCAACAGCCCCGCTGCGACTGCCATAAGCCCCGCAGCTGCCGCCAGCAGGCCCACCTGCGCGCCGCGTCGGTGTCCTCGATGCGCAGCACCATCTTGCCGCCCACGTTCTTGGCAAACAGCCAGTTGAAGAGGGCGGTGCGGGCGCCTCCCACGTGCAGGTAGCCGGTGGGGGAGGGCGCAAAGCGCACGCGCACCTGCGCGGCACCAGCAGTCATGTGTACGCTGCTGACAAGCCTGCAGGCTGCGCAAGTGGCCGGCAGCATGCAGCACCAGGAGGGCTGCCCGCTCCGGCAAGGACTCCCAGAGGACGGCGGCGGCAGCGCCTTGCGGCCCACAAGCCCCACGCACCTCACGGCCGGTGGCGTCAGTGCCGGCTGCCGTGGGAGTGTCCAGCGTGGTGGCTGCAGCTGCACGGGCCTTGAGCGGCTGGCGGCCCGCCCTGCGGCTGGCCTGCAGCATGGAACAGAGTGCCGAGTCGGCAGGCAGCAGCGGCGGCGGCGGCAGCGGCAGGCAGGGGCCCCTGTCAGGTACCTCTGGCAGGTCTTTTGTACAATATACGAGTCTTTCTCAGCAACTTTCAGGGCCGCAGGGCCGCAATGGGCGGTCCGCTGCGCAGGGAGCCCTGCAACCCCACCTTGCTGCTCAGCTGCGCGCTCCATGCTGCTGCAGCAGGTGCCACACGTCGAGCGGCGTGCAGCAGGGCGCCGCGCTGCTGCTGGGCCGCCCCGGCCAGCACCCGCCCTCCGCAACGCAGCGCGAGCATCCTGCCGGCGCTTGCAAGTAGCTGTACGAGATGCCCACGGAACGGTGGAGCGCTAGGGTCCAAGTCGGAACATGCCTTTCTGAGATGGGTGTTTGGGATGAGGCGCCGCTGCGGCCGCTGCGCCAGCCCGGCTGTGGGAGCCATCTGGCCTTTGTTGGTGCGGCCATTGCTAGGTTAAATCCGGATCATATGAGATGGCAGATCAGTCTGAGTGGGCGACAGTCAACCGAGGGATAGCAGTGCTAGCATACACGGACGGGCGGCGCCGCCACAAGTTTCCGGCGCTGGTTGTGCAGCAGTACAGGCGAGTGGTACAGGGGGCGGCACCGCGCCAGCGCGATTACATCTTGTAGGGCGAGGCCTGCTGCTGCAGCACCTGCAGCGTGAACTCGATCTCGTGCCGCTCCTGGTCCAGGAACCTGCGGCAGAGCGGTGCGGCACAGTGGTTCGGTTGTTGCCTGCCCCCTATTGACTCGCAGCGGTGCACCCACACAGAACCCACCAAACGGTCTGGCCGCGCCGGGCGCCATCAGCAGTGCCACCCAAACGCCATCCCGTGCGCATGCTCACCGCGCCACCACTCCCGAGAAGCCCGGGTCGGTTGTGTAGTGCAGGCTGTAGGTCAGCGACGGCACGTAGCCTCTCTGGATCTTGTGCTCTCCTGCAGGCACCACCGGGAGTGCGGCGGGTGAGACGCAGCCAGCTGGTTGACGCAGAGGGTGCTGCAACAGCCCAACAGCTGCCCGCTTGCAGCCCATGCACACCGGCAGCAGCGCATGGGACCCACCCTGCGCCCCCGCCTCCACGCGCCGTAGCCCCCGCTGGATGGCAAACTCCAGGGCTTGGTAGTAGCAGAGCTGCGGCAGCATGAGGGGCAGTGCCACGTGGGGATGCCGGCACGCAGACTGTCCAGTGGCAAGTGGGAAGCAGTGCACGATGGAACATGAGCCCATGGCCTGAGCACCACAAGCACGAGCCGCTGAAGCACCACAGACATGAACCACTGGAGCTGGAGGCTCGCCTCAAAGTGCAGGAAGGGCACCCGGTCGCCGTAGATGCTGCCCCAGTTCCGGCCGTACAGCGCATCGCTGCCAATCAGGTTGAGCGCCCCCGCAATGGGCTTGCCCTCGCCGGGGGCGCCCTCCGCCGTCTCAGCCAGCACCAGCAGCACGCGGTCGGCCATGCGCTCGCCCAGGCGAGTGAAGAAGTCGCGGGTGAGGTAAGGAGTGCCCCACTTGCGATCTACGGCAGGTGGATCGAGGGGCGGGCCATGTGGGCACGCAGGCGGGGGTGGGAGGCCAGGCCCAGCGCGGGGCAGGCACAGGCTCTGGCGTCTTCAACTTCCCTTGCGCTATCCAGCACATGAGCTGGCAGCGATGAATGCATCAACCGCTCACACTTGGACCGCCCTTGTTCTACACTCGCCTGTTGTGTTGCGGTAGAAGCGGTAGAAGCTGTCCCAGTGCTTCTGCTGCAGCTCGGCGCCTGTGAGGCGCAGGAAGCGCAGCCCCTCCTGCGCCGCCTTCTTGCGCTCCTGCAGCAGCCCAAGGGATGCAAAACAAGGTGTTAAGGCACTGCAGCACGAGGTTCCTTGCTGCCCGTCTGCCGGCAGATGACAGGTGCGCACACGCGCAGCAAGCGCACCCAGCTGGTCCTGCCCGAGCACCCTCCCCCCAGCTCCGCACCTGGCGGATGCTCTTGCGCTTGGACTGCCGCAGCGCCATGAGGAAGCTGCCGTCCTCGCCGTCAAAGCTGGCATAGGGAGCTGCCCCCTCGCCCGCCCCGTCCAGGCTGTCCAAGCTGCCGCCGATGCTGGCCAGCATGCTCTGCGTGATGTCCTGGCTGTTGTACCTGCACTGGGAGGGGGCGGCGGACAGGTGGCGGGCAGGGGGTCGGGGGAGCCAGCTGCTGCCGCCGCCGCTGCCGTCGCCGCTGCCAGGCTTTGTGAACCCCATTTGGCTGCGGTGCCTCCCCGTGCCAGGGCCAGCAGCCTGTCTGCCCCCGCCCCTCACCAGTGGTACTGCAGGCCCAGGCGCTGCAAGTAGCCAAACTGCTTGCCCAGCTCCTCCCACTCCGCTCGCGTGCAAAAGTTGATGTGCAGGCTGGACACCCCCAGCTGGTCGGCCACCTGCAGATGGTGGCAAGGGAGCAGGCAGCATGGGTGGGGCTACAGACAGGCACACCCTGCAGTTGGACACAGGCTTCGTGCAAAGCAAACAAGCGGCAGCTGCAAGCCAGCTCCGCTCACTCCGGCAAACAAGCGAGAGCTGCAGGCCACTCCTCTCCCCAACCTGCCGCCCCACCTGCTGCAGGGAGCTGGCCATCGCGCGGCGCACAGCCGCCGCATGCGGCCCCGGCTTGACCAGCAGGCGGGAGCCGGGGACGGGCGTAAAAGGCACCCCCACCAGCAGCTTTGGGTAGTAGGGCTGCCCCAGCATGCGCTGGTAGGCCGAGCCCCAGGACTGCAGGGGCAGGGCGAGCCAAGTAGTGAAGGACTGCAATCCGTGGGAACTGGGTCGGCTCAATATTCCCCCCAACCGCCCCTGGTCAACCATTTACTCACGGAGTCGAAGATATACTCCCCGTACGAGTGTGCCTTCAGGTACATGGGCGCGCAGCCCAGCAGCTCCCCCGTGTCGGTGCGCCGCACCAGCAGGTGCTGCGGCAGCCAACCCTCCTCCTTGACAGCGCTGCCGCTCTCCTCCACCACCGCCAGGAAGTCGTGCAGCAGAAAGGGGTTGGTCTCGCCGGAGCCGGTGGCGCAGGCATCCCACTCGTCACGCCCCACATGCTGCATGCCATTGGCCAGGCTGACAGACAGCTCCAGCTGCGGCGGCAAGGCCTTGGCTGTGCTGCTGGCATCGCCCGTAGTGCTGCCGCTTGCTGCGCTGCTGCCGCCGCCGGCCGTCACCGCAGTGGCAGCAGACGAGCCGTCGGCGCCAGCAGCATGTGGAGCGCGTTGTGCTGCACGAGTTGCACGCCGGGCGGCAGCCGCACGGCGCCAGGGCACCTGTGAGCGCAGGGTTGCTGGGTGTCGCTGTGTGTGTTTGTGTGTGTGTTACACACAGGGAACTGCAAGTACACTTGCTTGCAGGGTTGCCGGCTGCAAGAATTGGCGTTCTGTGGGAGTGGCGGCAGCGGCGGCAAGCGGCGGCGGTGGCGGCGGCAAGCGGCTCCAACCACGGCGGCTGGTTGCTGCGGTCGACGGATCACTGATTTGATCGGCGGGCCCACTAGCCTGGCGGCTCACCACGGGCGCTGGACCACCCCTGCAGGAGCTCGAGTGCAGAGCCGCGCCTACCACAGCCATCGCGGCCGACTGCAACTTGCACAACTTGGCAGGAATGCAGTAGGCACGACTGGTGGCCAAAGCCTCGTGCACGGAAACCCTGGCCGCTCCATCCACCACCCATGCACCGTGCGTCGTGACGACCCCGTGCTGAGCCCACATCCCCATTGTGTTGAGCTGCCGCAAGCCTCCCCTCCTCCCCTCTCTCTTCTTCCAAGCTATTTGGCGCCCCTGAATTTGCCAACGGAATGCAGCAGCCGCCGGCAGCAGCCACTGCCGCCACGGGCACGGCGGCCTGCGGCCGGGGGTGCAACACCCTGCAGATCGCGGGTGGGGCTGCCGCTGTGCAGGAGGAGGAAGGTGCCTTCTTTCTGTCTTCCCCACCTCTCTCGTGGGGCAGTGGTGAAGGAAATGTGTCAAGCACGGGCAGGTACACACTGTCTGAGCGTTGCGCAGTACTGGTACGAGGCAGCCACTGTGACGGCGGTGCGACCACTGAGCACGTGCATGTGTCAACCTGTGCAGGTGAGAGGCAGCGCTGCTGTGGCTACGTCTGCGTGGGAGGAGCACAGCACCCTAGCCGGCTGCCGCTACAACATATTGTTGGCTCGATCTCAACATTCAACCGTACAATTTTGAGATGAGCAGTGGAGGCAACCTGCCCAGGGGGGCTGGGCAGCTGTCGAGCCCCGCCGTCTGGCTGTCTCGCCCGGTCAGCATCAGCTGTCTCGCATCGCCATCAATGCAAGCGTGTGCTCTCCGACTAGCAAATCAAGGGCTGCTGCACGCACACAGCTGCCAGGCACCCGAGGCAGCCCCCTCCAGCCGTTAGGACCTGCGGCCGTGCACTCGCTGGCCCGCCGGCCGGCGGGGGCCGCGTCGTGACAGCACCTCCACCTCCCCGAGTACGCAGCGGGGAAGCAGCGTGATCCGCCGGCCACCCCACCAGTGGCTGCCGCCGCCGCCGCCGCCAGCGAGCCTCAGCGCGGCGACGCCCGCTGAGCCATGGCTGCAGTTGCGGAGCGGACGCCACCCCCGCAGCCGCCACCTGCTGGAGATGATCCCGAGTTGGAGTTCTTAGCCAGCGGCACGCTGGCGCGGCGGCAGCCGCCAGCAGGCAGTGCGATGAGCGGCGGCGAGACGGCGGCGGCGGGGCCCGCGGGCCGGCCGACCCGCCAGTTCTACTTTCGTCAGAACGCCGACTATGACAGCCTGATCGAGGCTTGTGGGCGCAAGCTGGCAGCGCAGCCGGGCAACACGCGGGCGCTGATGATCCGTGCCAATGCGTATGCCAAGAAGGGTGAGCAGACGGCAGGTGGCTGAGCTGGCTGCTTGCATCTGCGTGTACACGGCACTGCGCGGATGCTGCTGCAGCGAGACCATTCCTATCCGATTCCGTCTTGGTCTGCAGGTCTGCTGTCGGAGGCGGTGGCCGACTACAGCGCTGTGCTGGCGGCGGAGCCGGCCAACGTGGATGCGGCCTACCAGCGGGGCACGGCCCGCCACAAGCTGGGCGCCCTGGAGGACGCGATTGCCGACTTCACCACGGTGCTGTCCCTGGAGCCTCGGCACGCCAAGGCAGCGTATGGCCGCGCCGCCTGCAACAACCTGGCGGGCAACTTTGATGCCGCCAATGGTGAGCTGGTGCCGCCCATGCTGGGTTGCAGGTGCCTGTTGCTCTCCGCAATCGTGACGGCTTGCTGGTGTGCCAAAGCACTCAGCATGGCTGCTGGCTGACTCCACCATGCTTGACCCAAATGCTCAGCCATCTGCGTCCTTCTCACATGCTGCAGCCGACTATGAGCAGGCGCTGGCGGTGGACGCCACGCTGCCCGACTGGCGCCGCCGGACGGACCGCACCCCCACGGTCAAGCTGTCCAGCCTGGATGGCCTGGGCGGCTCCCCGGCTGCCAGCGCCGGCATGCAGCTGCCTGAGGCGCCTCCTAGCAGCGGCTTGGCTAGCGGCAGAGCGGGGGCAGCAGACTCGCCAAGCAGCACCGCAAGCGGGACGTCGCGGCTGCGCGGCCGGCGGTCTTCGCAGGCGGATGTCACGCCCGCCGTCTCCCACTTTAGCATTGCAGCAGTGCTCAAACCAGGCTCTGACGCAGCAGCAGCAGCAGCAGCAGCGGCACCTAGGCCAGGCGCAGCAGCCAAGCTGCCCTCGCCGCTGGGGACGCCAGGGAAGCAGCAGCCGCCTCGGTCTGGCGCAACACCGGCGGCCAAGGCACCGTTGCAGTCAGCAGCTCCCGCCAGCCGCATGCAGCAGCACGCACCGCAGCAGCCAGCAGGCCCGCAGCAGCCTGTGCAGCAGCATCGGCCGCAGAAGAGCTTGGCAGCGGACGGCACACAGCATGCACACCGCCGATCAGGCAGCGTAGCTTCTGCCGCAGGGCAGCCGGCCTCGGCCGGCAGCAGCGGCGATGCCTCCGCCTGGCTGCCGTCGGTGCGCGCACGCCTAGCGGAAGTCAGCCTGCACGACGGCGGCAGCGGCTCAGTGCCGCTGGAGGTGCGTGCCTCGCCACAGCGGGCCCACCGTGCCAGCAGCGGCGATGCCACGTTGCAGCAGCAGGCCCAGGCGCGAGAGCTGGAGCCGCCGCAGCAAGCCCAGCAGGGGGCGCAGCAGGGGCAGCAGGGGCAGCTGACGGCCGACGATTACCACGCCCGCGGGTATGCGCTGCGCAAGCGCGGCGACTTTGCGGGCGCGGTGCGCGAGTACAGCGCTGCGCTGGCGCTGGACCCCGCCCACTTCAAGTGTCTGTTCAACCGCGCCTTTTCTCTGGACAAGGTAGGCGGGTTACTGCTCGGGTCCCAAAAAACAATGCGGGCATGAAGCTGGTGCTGGTTTTTGGAGCCTCATGTGTTACAGGCTGGAGTGGGTGCCCCTGCCGATGCGACATTGTGGGGCCTTCCACCCTGTCACGCCTGCCGGCCCCATCTTGCCACCCACCGCAGCTGGGCGAGTACTCGGCAGCGCTGGCTGATTACGAGGCAGCGCTGGCGCTGGACCCCTCCTCCTCGTACGCGCACTACAACGTCGGCATTGTGCGCGACCGGCTGGGCGACTTTGCAGGCGCGGTGGCGGCCTTTGGGCGCGCTATCGCGCTGGAGGCCGACAATGCCGACTTTTACCACGTGAGGGAGGACCAGGGGTTGCTGGTGCTGGGAGGCATGGCCCGAGTGAAAGCAGCTGTATTCCATGCTGCCTATGAATCGTGTCGTCCAGCCAGCCAAGTGACGTGCTGCTCGCACTGCTGCAGAACCGCGGCTTCTCGTACCGCAAGATGGAGCGGTACGAGGAGGCAATTCGGGACTACAGCATGGCAGTGCAGGTGGGTGTGTTGTGCAGCTGTTTGGTCTCCTACCTGGTCTCCTACCGTTCCCTTCGGTGAGGCTGCCCATGTTGCTGCTTGCACTCAAGTGGCTAACCTGCGTATGCCGCTCCTCCAACACCCTGCGCAGCTCAACCCGGGGCACAGCAAGGCGCGGTACAACCGGGCGGTGGCGCTGGAGCGGCTGCGGCAGTACGAGGCGGCCTGCTCCGACTACACTGCCGTGCTGCAGCTCGACCCCGGCAACACGCCGGCACGGCAGAACCGCGGCGCAGTCTGGCTGCGGCTGGGCCACCTGCGCGAGGCACTGGCGGATCTGGATGCAGCGCTGTCGCTGGATGCCAGCTCAGCAGCGGCCTACCACACCCGGGGCGAGGTGCACGACCGGCTGAGCAACGCCGACGCAGCGCTGGCAGACCTGCAGAAGTGAGTATGGCTGGGTGGGTGAGATGCATGCTGGGGCTGCCTTGTGTGTGGCTGCGTTTCTGTAAGCTCCAAACTGGACCTGGCTGTGACATGAAGCCCAGCTTGCAATCCACTCTGGCTTCCCGTCCCCCCGCAGTGCCTGCTCATTGGAGCCCAGCAACCCCACCTTCTGGCGCAGCCTGGGCCAGCACCTGCGCAACTGCGGGCGGCATGCGGAAGCGGTGGCGGCGCTCAACCGCCTGCTGCAGCTGGCGGCAGATGATGAGGCAGGGCTGCAAGCGCGCGGGTGAGTGTGAGGCAGAGAGTGCAGGGCTGCTGATCAGGCAGGCAAGTTGCAGCCATGTGATGCCATTCCAACGTAACTTGATTGTGGAGTTGCCATCCCGCAGGTTCTGTCTGCGCAAGATTGGCAGCTTTGCAGCAGCGGCAGCTGACTTTGGGCGCCTCATAGCCCTGGGGCACGGCACCGTGCGCGCTTTCAACAGCCGCGCCTACTGCTACGCCTCGCTGGGCGAGTTTGAGCGGGCCGTGGCCGACTACACAGAGGCCATTCGGGTGTGTGGGTGCTGAGTACGGGAGAGGAGCGAGCGGCATGCCATGTGCAGGTTGGTGGTTGGATGCAGGCGGGCCAGGGGAAGCAGGTTGTATTGTCACTCAAAGCACTGCTCATCCCGCAGCTGGACCCGTCAAACGTGCACGCCTACTTCAACCGCGGCATCAGCCACGAGAAGCGGGGTGACCAGCGCGCCGCCATCGATGACTTCACCGCCTGCATCCGCCTGGACCCCTGCAACGCGGTGGCCTTCTACAACAGGTGCGTGCTGGAGTCGCGGTGCATGCGTCCTGGCATGTGGCCCAACGCCGGCTTGAGCCATGTGGCAGTGGTATGGCAATTTGCAGAGGGCGGTGGGCAAGTGCCTCCCTCCCTCCCTGCGCTGTCCTGCACCTGCAAACGGCCAGCGCGCGTTTGCCACCTGCTTGCAGGGCTGCCTGCTACGATGCGGTCGGCGAGTTTGACAAGGCAAGTGGGCAGGCAGCTGGCATGCGTGCAGTCCGGCCTGGTGCCCCTGTGCCACTCCAAGGGACAGCTGCTCAGCTCATGCTTTGGTTGCTGGTGACCTGCTTTGCCATTACTGCCGTCTGTGGCCGCCTTCTGCTGCAGGCGGTTGTGGACTACCGGCGGGCGCTGGACGCCGAGAAGTGAGCCGCACCGCCAGCGAGTGAAAGCCTCAACACGTAGTAGCTTGCCGGCCTGGCTGCATTCCAGCCGCACTTTCTCCAATCGGACCCTTAACCTTCGTACTGTTTACTACACTGTCCCTTCCCCTCCCCTTCCTGCGCGCTGTCTTTGTTGTCCAAAAGTTGCACATTGCAGTACTCTTGTATGAAACGAAGTTCTTGCAAATGGAATCGAATCCAGTGCCAGCCCACGTAGGCCCACGCATGGCCTGACAGCAGGCCCTGCTCACTCTCACCAAGCTCCGCTCAAACACGCCGCACCGGGCATGCTGTGGCACACGGCAGCATTCTACTGGCTCAGCTGAGGCCCAGCACGCGGCCAGTGGCAGGGTCCACATCGATCTCGTAGTACGCGGGCCGGGTGGGCAGGCCGGGGATCATGGACATGTCGCCGCACACCGCAATGATCCAGCCGGCGCCCGCCG
Source organism: Chlorella sp. Dachan (assembly GCA_006782975.1). Lineage (NCBI taxonomy): Eukaryota > Viridiplantae > Chlorophyta > Trebouxiophyceae > Chlorellales > Chlorellaceae > Chlorella > Chlorella sp. Dachan. Next base: position 2,116,296 of record RRZL01000054.1, read on the forward strand.
CCACGCGCAGCTCGCGCACCTTGAAGGTGAAGCCGCTGGGGGCGCCCTTGGCGGCGGGGTCGTTGCTGCGTGGCGGGGAGAGGCGTGGAGCTTAAGTGGATGGAAATGGGAAGGACGGCGTGCCGTGCAGGCAGTGCAAGGTCAAGCAAGTGAGCACATATAGCCCGCTGAGGTTGCACATCAAAACCGGCGTCCCTCAGTTCCTCCAACAAGCATGCTCTGGCTCCCCCTCAGCACAACTCACGAGAAGGAGTACTGCGTCTTGGCCATGCAGACGGGCAGGCCGCCAAAGCCTTGCCGCGTGTACGCCTCCAGCGACGCCTCCGCCTGCGGTGGCAAGGCGGGGTTTGGAGTCCATCATGAGGCATGCACAGCGCGTGCCCAGCTGTCCTCCCACAGGCTGAAACACGGGGCCTGCGATTGTTCCCTCGATATGGCACCTAAAGCAGCAGCTGGATGGCATGGCTGGATGCAGTAAGCCGGCTCACCTCGGGGCTGAACTCCACGGACGCAGCGCCGTACACCTTGGTGGCAATCGCCTCGATCTTCTCCTGCAGTTGCGGGTCAGGGCGAGGCACCCAGAGGGAGGCATTTGGCTTCGGGCACGCCCTCCGGCTGGCAGGCCTGCACCATCTGCTGCCATCGATGCACATTGTGCACTCCAGCCACGCTTTGTTAAGACTGGGCCCTACCCCCATCGCTTCCAGCACCGCCTGCCCAGGCCCAAACCACCTTGAGGCCCAGGTCCAGCGGGTAGGTGAACTTGAAGTCGGCGGGCTTCTGGCAGGTGCGGATCACGGCGTTGGCCAGGTCCACGGCACCCGCGCCGCCCTGGCCGTGGTGCTGCGCCACCGCCGCCTCGTCGGCGCCTGGCGGGAGCGAGGGCGGGGTTGGGTGGGGGCTGGTTGGGGCCACCTCGTTGCGGGGCCGTGCAGGCAGCTTGGAGTGCTTCTTGCACGTGTCGCCACCCGCATTACATCCCCAACACCCGGCGCCTGCCCCCAGCGCCAGGCTTCTTCCACCCCTGCTTGCCAGCCTTGCGCAGCCACTTGCCTGCCTTGATGGCCTCCTCCCGCACCACCTCCAGCTCAGCGTCGGTGTCGGTGGCAAAGCGGTTGATGGCCACCACCACCGGGATGCCAAACGCGCTGCGGGCAGACAGTGGTGCTGCAGGAGGCAAGTGAGCTGGCAGCAGACCACGTGCCGATGGGCAGCACCATCGCAGCTCAATTTGAGTACGGTTTGTTTGCATCAAGCAAGCGTCTGCCGGCTGTCAACACAGATGCACACTCAAACTCCAGCGTTCAACTGAGCGCACCGTGCGTTGGCGATGTGGCGGGCCAGGTTGACGCAGCCGGCGCGCACCAGGTCCAGGTTCTCTGTGGGTGCAGGGGGGACGGAGGGGGGAAGTCATCAACAAACACGAAGTGGAGGGGTGCTGAGGGAGGGACAGGAGCGCGGCAGCGGCGACCTTCCTCAAGCCACCCTTGAGCACACATGGTGGGCGATGCCACCCAGCGCTGCAACGTGAGCAGTGGCCCTTGCACCGTCAAACCTGGCCCACCCAGCCAGCCAGCCAGCCACCCAGCCAGCCAGCCACCCAGCCAGCCAGCCACCCACCCGTCTTGTAGGCGTGGTCCAGCGGCTTGCCGGCCACCACGGGCGGGCCGCCGCCGTGCATCTTGAGCGCACGCACAGTGGCAACGATGACCATGCAGTCGGGGCTCAGGCCGCTGCAGGTTGAGGGTGAGGGTTGAGGGAGGGGCAGGTTGAGTTTGAGCCAGGGAAGAAGGCGGCAGATGGCAGAAGGTGGCAAGGAAGCACACACTGGCCACTGGGTGACGGCAACGAGACGGCAGCATTCGGGCATCTGCAGCAGCCTGCCCCTGCGCACCTGTATCGGCACTTGATGTTGCAGAACTGTGTCAGGAAGGGGCAGGGAAGCAGGTTGAGATGGTGCCAGCAGTGGCGGGCAGCGCAGACATGATTCTCTGTGCAGCCGGGAATGCCCCACAACTCAGGCCTGCCAGCGCTTCGGCACGCCCACACTCCCTCTCCCTCCTGCCCTGCGTCCCCACCTTCTCAGCGCCAATGTCGGCGCCAAAGCCCGCCTCGGTCACCACATAGCCCTCCGGCCCCGCCAGCTTGAGCGCAATCTGGTCGGCCACGATGGACGAGTTGCCGGTGGCGATGTTGGCAAAGGGGCCGGCGTGCACCAGCACGGGGGTCTCCTCCAGCGTCTGCATCAGCGTGGGCTGGATCGCGTCCTGCAGGGGGGATGAGGGCAGAGCGGTTGGATGGGATACAGGTTGGATGGCAAAGCCTCTGTTCCGGACTTGTGTAGTTGGCGTTGTGTCTTGGCCATCCATGCGTAGCCTGTCCCTGCTCTCACACACCCATTCATGCCCACAGCGCCTTCTTTTCGCCGTACCACGCCTGCCCCCTGCATCCCCACCGGAAGGTCACCCTCGCAGCCCACCTTCATCAGCACTGTGAGCGCGCCGCCCATGCCCAGGTCATCTGCGGTGATGGGCACGCCCGCCCGGCTGCTGCCGATGACGATGCGCCCCAGCCGCTCGCGCATGTCGGCCAGGGAGGTGGTCACCGCCAGGATGGCCATCACCTCTGCGAGCAGGGCAGGGCAGGGGGAGGGAGGAGGAGTTGGGGCGGGGTGCAGGTGCTGCAGGCGTTGCCTCATTGGTGGCACAAGGCAGCTCCACAGGAGCCCATCCACGCAAGACATGGCCTTGCTGGTCAGGGCGCCAGCAGCCGGCAGCCCCGCCCAGCTGCGCGCACCCGAGGCCACGGCAATGTCAAAGCCGGTCTGGCGCGTCATGCCCTTCTCGGCGGGCCCCTGCCCAATGGTGATGGCGCGCAGGAAGCGGTCGTTGGTGTCCAGCACGCGCCGCCAGGTGATGGAGGCTGCGGGCGGGGAGGGAGACGGAGAGGGAGGGAGGTGGGCAGGCATGTGCAGCACTCATCACTACTGTGCTCCTCTACCTCGCTGTCACAATCTGTCTCTAGGTTTGAAGCAGCGCTGCTGGCACCACTTCACGCAAGCATCCGATGCACCCATTGCAGCACAAGCCCTCCCCTGGCACCCACGCGGGTCGATGTCCAGGCGCGCCTAGTTGGACCGCTGGTACTTGCAGCACACATCACAGCACAGTCCTGCCCTGGCACCCACCGGGGTCGATGTCCAGGCGCACAAACTTGGAGCGCTCCTCGGGCGTGAGCTGGTTGGGGTCGGTGGCATCAATGCCCAGCTTGGCCAGGCGGCGCAGCATGACGGGCGCAAAGCGGCGGCCGCCGTTCTGGTCGGGCGGGCACAGCCGGTTGAACAGCGCGTCGTCAGACTCTGATGGGCAGGGCGGGGGAGGGCAGGGGCGGGGCCATGGTGAGGCGCGCCACAGGCGCAAGAGGAGAGCAGTGCCAGGCCAGGGCAGGCTGGGTATCGACAGCTCCTGGCTGTGCGCTGTGTGGCCAGTCAAGACAGGCTGCACCAGGCAGCCAGCCCGGCACGCACGAGTGGCCTCGTGGAAGATGCGTGTGTCGATGGCGGCGGCCAGCAGGTTGGTGGCTGCGGTGATGGCGTGGATGTCGCCCGTCATGTGCAGGTTGAACTCCTCCATGGGGATCACCTGAGCCGCCGTTGTTTGTGTGTGGGGGGGGAAGGGTGGGGGTTGGGGCATGGAACAACACACACATTGGGGCAATGGAATCAGGCACAGTGCCACGACGCATTGTGGCGCGTGGAAACATGTCAGCCAGCCTCCAGCCGGGGCAAGCATGCATGTGGTGGACTGCACGCCTGCAGAGCAGGTACATCCACAGCTGCATCGCCCACCTGGCTGTAGCCGCCGCCCGCCGCGCCGCCCTTGATGCCAAAGGTGGGGCCCTGCGCGACAGCGGCAGGGCGGCAGGAGACACGCAGGCATCAGCATTCAGGCGCCATCCAACCACGCCACAGCAGGCTGCATGCCATGACCGCAGCCTCTGCTTCATGCCCATTGGCAGGCAAGATGCGCACCTGGGACGGCTGGCGCACGCAGGTGATGACCCGCTTGCCCAGGTGCGCACCCAGTGCCTGGCACAGGCCCACAGTGGTGGTGCTGGGAGGGGTGGGGAGGGGGGGCTCGTTCGTGGTTGGAGCTTGCAGGGCAGCCGCAGGATGCAGTCGACCGTAGCTGTGTTCCAGCACAAGCGAGCAGTCCCAGGCCCTTTGCTCCCTCGCACCCGCCACTAGGCCTGGTGCAGGCAGCCACCGGCCGCAACCGGTCAGCCACATCTCACCTCTTGCCCTCTCCCAGGGGCGTGGGGGTGATGCCCGCCACCACAATGTACTTGCCGCTGGGCACATCCGCCAGCTTGTCGCGCACCTCCAGCCGCACCTGGAGCGGGCGGGTGCAAGCGGAGAACACCTCACATGGGGCCAGCGGTGGAGACGGCGGGCGGGTGGTTCAGGAAAATCATCCTGGCAACAGCCCAACGGAACAGTCAACATCATGCCAGGGGTGGGTGTAAGACCGGGGGGGTGCGGCGGGGTTTGGGAGCCGCAGCAACTGCCCGCCTCTCTTGCACAAGCACGCTGGGTGCACCTTGGCTTTCAGGTGGCCATGCGGCTCGTAGTCGGCATCCTCCAGCCCCAGGCGCTCCGCAATGGTGGCGATGGGTACCGGCTGGGCCGCCTGAGCGATGTCGATATCGCTGGGGGTGGGGTGCTGCACCTGGAGGGGTGGCATGGCTGCGCCTGCGGCAGGCGGGGTCGGCGGCATCGGCGGCTGGATGGCGGGTTGCAGCGCAGGCCTCGGGTTTCGTCGCATTGTCATTCAGGCAACTGCGCCAATCACTTACCGGTTCTGCTGAGCTGCTGGTCGCGGGGCTCCCGCTCGAAGTGTTGCCGCGCTGCTCACGGGCTGCCGCTGCTAATCAGAGTCGCACGCGATTCGGAGATGCCCAATGTGATCGACCAGCGGCAAATGCGCCTGAGCGGGTTTTGGGTGGTAGGCACCGCCGCACCGCCACGCTGTGTGGTGACCCTGCCACGCAACATGCCGACCCGCTGCTCACTGTCACTGGGCCGTCGTCTTGGCCATGGCCAGGTTACAACAGGGCATGTCAGCAATCAATGCACCAATACAGCGATCTCGGCGAGGGCCATCACCCTGCTGCTGTGCCCAGCCATCGCCCGGCAGCAGTTGGGGCTGCACCACACGGCCACCAAGCGCTCCCGCTCCCGCCCCTCAGAGCTTGAGGGCCAGGATGTCTGCGGGCGCAAAGTCGAGGCGCTGCGACAGGATCTGCCGCACGTCGTTCTCTGTGAGGCGCCAGGCAATGGCGCCCGCATCTCCCCAGTAGTCCAGCACCTCCCCCACCTGCAGGGGGAGGTGGCAGGAGCCGGAGCAGGGGAGCAGTCGGGACGGGCAGGCAGCAGCAGCCGCGCATGCAAACCCGCCCAGCTGCAGTACTTGATATTGCACAACACAATTGCACGCGTTTTGTTTTGGAAGCCAGCCCAGCGACAGTCATGCAGCCCGGCTCACCGCCTCCAGCGTGAGCAGCGTGGCCATTTGGCTTAGCCGCGCAAACTTGTCGCGCACGGTGCGTGTGGTCATGTCCGACAGGCCCGCTGCATGGGGGGAGCGCGTTTATGTGTTTAAGGCTGGGCAGGATGCCCCACGGTGTAGGTGACCCGCTCAGCTCGAGGCGAGCGTGCCTGCCGTGCCTGCCCTGCTGTGCCTGCAGTTGGTCAAGTCGATGTGAGCGCCACCCGGCCGCCCAACCACACGCTGGAGGGCACACGAGCGGCCCGCGGCTCACTCACCGACCAGCAGGCGCACGTCCTTCTCCAGCTGCAGGCCGCCCAGCTGGGTGAAGCGCTTCTGGCTCAGCACCGCCTCCAGGCGCGCCACCACCTGGGAGGGGAGGGGCACAGATAGCAGGCAGGTCGCGCAGCATGCAAGACAGCTTGCAGAGCATAGGCGCCTGCAGTGGTTGGATTGCGCACGGACCAACCCATGCTGGCTCCACGCCACCCGCCCCCAGCCGTCCACCCTCTCTCTGCACTTTGTCCCGCACCAGGTGCATGCATTGCCTGCTGCAGCCCAGCCCAGGGTACACACACGAGCCGACGCCCACCCACCCACCCACCCCACCCACCTTGTCCAGCACCAGGTGCACCAGCGCGTCATGCCCGCTGGGCGTGAGCAGCGGCTGCAGCCAGCCCAGGTGCGCCTGGAATGCGCGCAGCAGGGCGTGGGGCCAGGGCGAGGGGGCGCCCAGGTCGGCCTCCCCCAGCTCGTAGGATGCGGCCGCAGCCTCGTCCAGCACTGGGCGCAGGCGGGGCATGAGGCCGCCGCACAGCTGGTCCAGGGCCTTGGTGGTGAGCTGGCGGAAGTCGGAGGACGTCTTGCCCAGGTCGGCCAGCACCTGCGGGGTGCAGGGGTGGGGTGGTGTGGGGATGGGTGCGGATGAGAGGCGGCACGCAGCACTGCGGCACACAGGGCTGGACCTGCAATGGCTGCGCATTTGTCGGCAGCGCAGCTCGCCTCATCCCAACCCCGCCCCTCCACCCGCCCCGCCCCCTCACCAGCTTGATGCGGTCGCGGTCGTTGGCCTGGTAGAAGCACTGCGCCGCCAGGTCCTCCAGCTGCTGCCGCAGCTTGACCACGTACCCAGCAGACACCTCGGCGTTGTTGAACGCCACAGCCGCCGCCGCGGCGCCCGCACCGGGGCCCTCCCCGGGCTCGGC
>RRZL01000054.1:2123193-2133726 GCA_006782975.1 Chlorella sp. Dachan
CCTGCGGTTGGTAGGGGGTGGGGCGGGGTGGGCAGAGCAGGGTAGGGTGGGGTGGGGCAGAGCACTGTAGGCGCCAGGCAGCACCGAGGGTCGGGAGGGTAGGAGACGGTGGTTCCAGTACCGTCGAGTCATGTCCACGCGAGGCAGGCTTCTCCAGCTGGGCAAGCACTGCCGCTGCCACCAAACCGCAACGTAACCGCGTTTGCCGCTGCTCTGCACCCAGAACCGCCAGGTGCCAACCAACCCAACCCACCTTGGCCAGGCTCTCCTCCATGTAATACTCCTCCAGGCTGATGTAGTAGCTCAGCAGCTCGCGCACGGCAGAGTTGAAGGCGCCGCCGCGCATCGCGGTTTCGCGTGCGGGGGGCAAGGCGGCCGGGGCGCACACCTCGCCCATGCGCGCCAGTAGATACTGCGAGCAGACAGGGGTGGCGTTTGGAGATAGGGTGGGTTTGGGGGAGATGGAGAAGAGGTGGGTTGGGGAAGATGAGGTGGGTTAGGATCCTGGCATGAGCAGCAAAGCAGAATGACAACGCCCAGCAGCTCCACCCCGCCTGGCCTCCCACACCCAGGTCCACTGCCAGGCGCCCAGCAGCTCCCACACCCAAGTCCACTGCCAGTCAGGCTGCCCCCTCCCGCCCCACTCATTACCTGCGTGTACTCCTCGCTGCGCTGGCACAGCACTAGCAGCTCTTCCAGGAACCCCTCGACCTGCGGTGGTGTGCCCACAACTCAGCACATGCTCGATTCACAGTCCGAAGAAGCTTAGCCAGAAGTGGTGTGCTGATGCGCCTTGTGTTGGGGCATGACTAGCAAGATCAAGAGGCGCACGTGATGCTGCCCATGCATTACGGTAACAGTTACTGCCCAAGCAGCCGCAAGCCGGCGCTCGTCCCACCTGCCGCGGCTCCACAGGCGTAGCTTCCGCCGTGGTGTCGTCCCGCTTGCGCATGCCGATCTGGCCGGCAATGCGGGCTAGCCGCCGGTAGTCGGCATAACGCTGCAGGGCAGAGGGCACCATCCTTGGTGTTCAGTGTCCGCGTTGAAGACAGCGTGCTGCACGCGGCACGGCCAACTGGAGTGTGCTGATGCGGGTCATGTGAGTACCGCACCAGCGTGCACAGCATGTCCGCACACTTGCAAGACATGTGTGCAACACTCTCTTGCCTGCAGAAGCTTGGTGCCGTGCACATCGCACTCGGTGTGAATGCTCTGCAGCGCTGTCATGCCCAGTTCTGCAGCGCAAAAGGTGAGTGTGAAGTGCATGCGAGCAGCGGGAAATTGGCACTAGAACCACATGACAGGTGCACAGGGCCCATCAAGTTGTGAGTCGCTGCTAAGCCCAGATCTGTGTGTGGGGCCAGGAGGCGATGCCGCGGAAGCGCACCCGCCCCGAATGTGTCGCGCATGAGCTCCAGGTGCTCGTCCACCGCTGCCGCCACGTCCTGCAGGCCAGGTTGCGGTTGCCAGGGGCGAGCGGGTTCAGGGGCAGGCGCGGTGAGGCAACGCACACGTGCATGTATGCCTGCGCCTTCCAGACAATGATCGCTGTTTTCTAAGGCAGGCATGCCAGCCAGCCAGCCAGCATGTGGCCCGCGTGCCAGCCAGCAGCTGACCTTGAACAGGTTTGTGAGGGTGCCCACGTAGTCGGGGCCGCGCCCGCCGTGCTCCGCTGCAGGGTTGGCAGGTTGGCACATGGCAGGAGTCGCTGCTACCAGTTGCAGTGGGCATGCAGGTTTCCAGCACACCCTCCACTGAATGTGTGCTGTCCTTCTCCACAGCAGGCACCCACAAACCTGAGGCGAAGCTGTCCACCAGCGCGTCGTAATCTGCGCGTGCCCGCTCCGCCACCAGCTTGCGCAGGAAGCCGGTCAGCAGCTCCATGCCCTGGCAGGAGGGAGGGGCGAGGCATGTTGGTGTGTAACTTGACTGCAAGCTGCCAAGGCACTCAGCAAGCTGCGCCGGTTGAGCATCACCGCCCAGCAACACCGGCCAGCAAGCCGTTGAGATGTCAACTTTCAGCGCCACCACCACCGCGAGCGCTCACCTCCTGTTGCAGCCGCAGCGGGCGTGTCAGCCGCGTGTATCGCAGCACATCGGCATGGTCGCCTGCTGCCGCCGCCGCCTTGCCCCTGCTGCGCACAATACCCTCCAGCTTGGTCCGCCCCTCCAGCAGCACCTGCAGGAGGGCGGCACCGGCTCGTGTGCAGCAGCAGCTGGATAGGAGCACACAGCTGGCAAGAGGGTGTGGCACACAGCCAAGCTGCTCAACAATCGGGCATGGCTGCACACATGAGGCCACGCACCAGCAACGCTACGTGCCTCCCCTCCCCACCCTGCTCAACCCTCCGCCCACCTTGGCTTGCTCCGCTGCCTGCCGGCTGTCTGCATCTGTTGCTGCCGCCGCCGCTGCTGCCACTGCTGCTGCACCTGCACCCTCGCCGCTGCCTGGCGCAGCCCCCAGCTCGTCCTCCAGCTCCAAATACCGAGCCACACACTCGGCCGCCGCCTCAAAGTCCTCCCTGGCCAGCGCCGACTGGATGCCCTCCACCGCGTGCATGCGGTCCAGCACCAGGGAGATGTGAGACAGCGTGGCCTGCACCCGCGACTGCGCTGTGTCCAGCTCGCGCACCTGAGGGGGGAGGGGGGACGGGGGAGGGAGGTCGGGATGGTGGATCACAGCGCAACAGTCGGAGCGGGCTTTGGTGGAGCGAGCAAGTAGCAAGGCAGCAAGGCAGCCAGGCAGCCCACCCACTCCAGGTGCCCGCACCTTGCGTGACACGCGCTCCGCCAGGGCTGCTGTGTCGGCTGTGCTGCCTGCCAGCGCCTCTGCCTCCGCCTTCATCACTTGCAGCATCTGCGCAGGTGCGTGGGGAGTGTCGCCATGTTGAGCAGCCGCTCGTGGCTGTCTGGCGCAGCTATGGAAACGCGGCCCGCCATTGGTGATTTCAGGAGGGGATGGCATAGGCATATGCATGCATGTCAATGCCGGGCTCCCAGGCTCGCAACTCAGCGGGGCCGTGCCTCGCCCAACCAGCCCCACCTCCTCGGTGCCGGCGTGCAGCTCCACGAGCTGCTGCTCCAGCTCGCCCCGCCGCGCCAGCAGCTGCTCCAGCTCCACGTCGATGGCCCGCTCCCGTGCCGACGCCTCGTGCAGCAGCCGGTTGACGTCGGCCGCAGAGCGCAGCGCCCGCACCTNCTGCCGAGCGCCGTGGCGGCGGCGGCGGCCGGCGGGGCCGCCATGGCGGCCGCTGGGACCATGGCTGGACTGGTGGGGGGCTGGTCTGGTCAGGGGAGCGCCCCTGGTTTGGCCTGGGTGCCCACAGCGGCCCTGAACCACCCTCGCTCGAACGGCCCAGGCGTGTGGCGGGCCGCCGGCGCCAGATGCGATGAGCGATGAATGCCGGGCCGCGATCGCGGACGCTGGATCGCGGAAAGAACCTTGCAAAGGGCTCCATGCAGGCTGCCTCGCTGGCCTCCATGCCGATGGCCCCGAATGCCCGCAGGCAACGCAATAGGTGTCGCGGCGATCCAGATCAAGCACCAGCGCCGATCCAGGAGGGCTTCCGCCGCGTGCCGACCCTCGCTCTTTCGCTTCCCAGCGCGAGCCGACCCAAGCCGGTGGCCACAGGCGCTGCTCGGAGGTCGCGGCGGTCTGATCAGGTGATCGCCGCTCTCTGTGCGTTCTCTGGGCAGGGTTCTCGCTTCCCGGCCCTTGCAGGCAGGAGGCCGGGTGTGCAGGGTGCAGGCATGATCAGGGCGCAGCAGCCGCGCGCGGCTGCACGGGGGGAGCCGCCCTGCTGCCGCCGGTCGGAGGTGCCTTGACCGCCGCCGCTCCCTCCGCCGCCGCAGGGCCCTGCCCCGTTAGGGCAGCAGCAGCAGCAGCAGCAGCAGCAGCCATGGCGGCAGGCGTGGACTTCCTGTCGGCCGAGATGGCCAACAAGGTGCACATCGACGCCGTGAACCGCGACTACATCTGCGAGCCGCGGCTGGGTGGGTGCTGCCGCTCCTGTGCTGGTTGGCCTGCCCACCTCCCATGCCTCTTGCGTGAACGATGGCGTGCTGCTGTTGCTGCGTTTGGTGCAGTCGGCACGCCGAAACTTTGGTGGGAACAGCTGAAGCGAGCAGCAGCGGCGCTTGCAGCGCCCCTTGCGCGTGCCCACAGCAGCCTCCACACAATGTGTGCAGAATACCGCACGGTCGGCGGCGTGGCGGGCCCGCTGGTGGTGGTGAACACCGTCAAGGTGCGGGGGCAGGGCTGCATTATGGTCAAACCGAATGACCGCGCCAGCAGACTCTGCTCAGCTGCAGGCGACCTGCCCGAGTCGTGCCTCTGCCTGTGCCTTGTGAAGCGCTCCCCGCGTGCTCCAACTTGGCCCGGCCCCTGCCCGCCTGCAGAAGCCCAAGTATGCGGAGATTGTGAACCTGCGGCTAGGCGATGGCAGCGTGCGGCGCGGGCAGGTGTGCAGCTGCTTCCCTCGAAGAGCGGCTGCCGGGATGTGCCTGGTGCCCAACAACGACACCTGCAAGTGTAGCAGCAGTTGATACTGCAACACGTGCAGCACAGCTGCTGGCTTGTCAACCGGGAGCCGGCCTTCCACGGCATCCTGTGCTCCCTCCCAAATCATCTCTTCCCAGGTGCTGGAGGTGGACGGCGACCGCGCGGTGGTGCAGGTGTTTGAGGGCACCAGCGGCATCGACAACAGGTCCACCACGCTCGAGTTCACGGGCGAGGCAAGTGGCGGCAGCGGCAGGGCGGCTGGCCTGATGGCTCGCTGGCTGGCATGGATGGCGGCGGCTGCGTCTGGCTAACTTCCAGCATGCGAGGGTAACGCTGGTCCAGTGCCCGCCTGCCGCTGCCTCGCAGGTGCTGCGCACACCCGTGTCGCGCGACATGCTTGGCCGCGTGTTCAACGGCTCCGGCCGCCCCATCGACGGCGGGTGAGCTTTGCACACTCATTCTGGCTGCCAGCGGTGCGACTGCGAGCGTCCTGCTGCTGTGACTGTTGCCTGGCGGCATAACACTTTCAAGATTGTTCTGCCATGCCCGTGCCATGCAACCACTCGTGCAGCCCACCGGTGCTGGCCGAGTCGTTCCTGGACATCAATGGCGCGTCCATCAACCCCGCGGAGCGCACCTACCCGGAGGAAATGATCCAGACGGGTGCGCTGGTGTGGTGCCGGGCTGTTCACGCAGCTGCAGCGCTTGCGGCGATGCATGTCGGGGCGAGGTGCTCATGTGTGTCTGTAAACATGCACGCCGTTGCGTACCACAGGTTAAAAGCGCAGCACCAGTCGCGCGCCCCTGCCTCAACTCCAACCCCAGCCACCCTGCCAACCCTGCTGCACCCCCCAGGCATCTCCACCATTGATGTCATGAACTCGATTGCGCGCGGGCAGAAGATCCCGCTCTTCTCCGCCGCCGGCCTGCCGCACAACGACATTGCGGCGCAGATCTGCCGGCAAGCGGGCCTGGTGAAGCACGACGACAGCGAGGGCGAGAGCGAGCCGTTTGCCATCGTGTTTGCCGCCATGGGCGTCAACATGGAGACGGCGCACTTCTTCAAGCAGGTGGGCGCGCCAGGGGCGCCGCGGCGCTGGGAGGGGGCAGGCCGGGGCGGGCCGCGCTAGGGCCGCCGGCTCAGGGCAGGCAGGCAGGCATCTCTAGGCAGCGAATGTCGCCCTGTCCTGCCCTGCCGCTGCCCTGCCGTGTGCTGACACTGGCCCAACAGTTGCTGTGCATGACACACCGCCACCCAATGCCCCCTCCCACCCCCTGGCCCTGCCGCCTGCCCACAGGACTTTGAGGAGAACGGGTCCATGGACCGCACCGTGCTCTTCCTCAACCTCGCCAACGACCCCACCATCGAGCGCATCATCACCCCCCGTATCGCGCTCACCACCGCGGGTGCGCTGTGTGGGGATGGGGGGATGGGTGTGGGTGTGGCGGTTTGGGTGGGCGCCAGGCGTGCATTGGCTGCACCACAGCGATCTCGGTAGCCAGGCGTGCATTGGCTGCACCACAGCGATCTCGGTAGGCAGCCACTGACTGCCCGTGCGTCTCTGCCTGATGTACCATGTGCTCACCGAACAAGACTCGGGACCCCGCCGCCCCTCACCGCCCCTCGCTGCCCCTCACCGCCCCTCACCGCCCCTCGCCCCACCGCCTGCAGAGTACCTGGCCTACGACTGCGGCATGCACGTGCTGGTCATCCTCACGGGTGTGTGGTGGAGGGCTGCAAGCAATGCAAGCACGCTGGCATGTGCTTTCTGTTGCATTAATCGCTTCTGGGCTGCGCCATGGCTGCCACCAGTCCAGCCGTCGAGCAGCAGTGAAGCCTGGTGTTCCGACCCTGCTGCCCATCGCCCCACAACGCGCCTGCCCATGCAGACATGTCTTCCTACGCCGATGCGCTGCGCGAGGTGTCTGCTGCGCGCGAGGAGGTGCCTGGCCGCCGCGGCTACCCCGGCTACATGTACACTGATCTGGCCACCATCTACGAGCGCGCAGGTGGGTGGGGTTGGGGGGGTTCGATGCGGGAGTGTGGTGCTGGTGTGCGTGTGGGGCAGGTGCCCGCAGCTTGCTACTCCCCCTTGCATGAGCCACCGTAGCATCCCTGCCTGTGCCCGCTGTGCCACGTGCAGCCACACACAGCCACACACACCCACCGTCGTCTGCCCGCATCCTCTGCACCCCCGCAGGGCGCATCGAGGGTCGGCCGGGCTCCATCACGCAGCTGCCCATCCTGACCATGCCCAACGACGACATCACGCACCCCATCCCCGACCTGACGGGCTACATCACGGAGGGGCAGGTGCGCGCACTGTGCTGCTGCCAGGGGAGCCGCGGGCTGGAGGGCACGCGCGGGCCGTGGAGGCGTGGGGGTGGCTGCATCTACAGCCGACCGTATGAGGCCATACATGTGCTATCACTGGATGTGGAGGCTTCGTTCACGCCTCACCCCCACCCTCCGGTGCACCCCGCCTGCCCACAGGTGTATGTGGACCGCCAGCTGCACAACCGCCAGGTGTACCCGCCCATCAACGTGCTGCCCTCGCTCTCGCGCCTCATGAAGGTGGGCTGGCTGGGGAGGCTGGGTGCTGGGTGCACAAGGTGTGGCAGCATGCATGCACGGGCGCACCCTGCTGCATGGCGGCATGTTTGCTTTCCCTCAGGCACGCATCAGCATTTGGCGACACCGTCTTGGGCGCATTCACGTGCCACTCATCCCTCTGCCCTCCACCGCCCGCCCTACTGCCCCTGCAGTCTGCCATTGGCGAGGGCATGACTCGGGCCGACCACTCCGAGGTGTCCAACCAGCTGTACGCCAACTATGCCATCGGCAAGGACGTGCAGGTGGGCAGGGGGAGGGGGGTAAAGTGCGCTGCTGCTGGGCTGTCTTGGTATAGCCTGCTCTTAGGTGGCCGGGGGTGTGAGGCGTGTGAGGAGTGACGGGTTTGCGCATGATGCTGCATGAACATGCAAGTGCTGCCATGGTCGGCACCCCCTAGCCCTCCAGCACGGCACTCCCTCCCCCCCGCCCGCCTGCTCCACAGGGCATGAAGGCGGTGGTGGGCGAGGAGGCGCTGTCCAGCGAGGACCTGCTGTACCTGCAGTTCCTGGAGAAGTTTGAGGAGCGCTTTGTGAACCAGGTGGGCCCAGCAGCGGCAGGTTATGGCGGGGTGTGGTTGGGCGCACTGTGGCAGCTTGCGTTTGGTGCCCCACATTCCTCACATCGCAGGTGTTGTTGCTCTCACTAGATCACCACCCCCACCCCCGCCCACCACCACCACCACCATCACCACCACCAGGGCCTGTACGAGAACCGCACCATCTTCGAGTCCCTGGACCTGGCCTGGACGCTGCTGCGCCTCTTCCCCCGCGAGCTGCTGCGCCGCATCACCACCAAGACGCTGGACACGCACTACGACCGCGAGGCGCGCCAGTAGCTACTTGCGGCCCTCACGTGCTGGGGTGCTGTCATTGCTCTGGAGGCGAAACATGCTGTGGGTCACGGCTGGCATACGCAAGTCAGCCAGCAGTCGCCGATCACTTTGGGGTGCGGCGCAGTGTTGCAGGCAGCAGCCTGCAGCAGGCCAGCGATCGCGGAGAAGTCTCTGCGGAGCAGCGGGCTGCTGCCACCAGCCGCCAGCGGCGTGCTCACTGGCACCCCAGCCGTACGCGTTTTTGAGCTCCCCTGCCGCGATATGTTCCTCCCCTTCAGCCATATGCTCCCTTCTGTAGCCCTTTGTGTGCATCTGTACCACACCCCAGGCAGCGCTGTGTAACAAAACTGTGAAGAAGTGGGAAATAAATGTCCAACCGGGCACAACGGCACGATTGGCAGTGCAGCGCGGCCGGCAGCCAGACTGCACGCACACAGTACCTGCCTCACTTCCTGCCCTTCTTCTTCTTGCTGCCGCCCGCTTGCTGCTGCTTGGACGGCCCCGCTGCTGCACTGGCCGCTGCCGCCGCCGCCGCCGCTGCCGCCTGCGGCNCCGACGGCGCCCCCGGCTTGCGGTTGGCCCGCCCCGGGTGCCGCGGCACCAGCTCCGCTGTCTTGATCAGCAGCGCTCGCCCTGCCAGGGGCAGTGGCGGGAAATGCAGGTCAGGTTGGGTGGGGGAGGGCGAGCAGGCACGGAACCAAATCGGCCAACAGCAAGACCCGCGGCAAAGGCCAGGTGGCATGATCACACCCATAACAAGCTCAGTGCAACAGCAATGCCACTGCAGCAACAGTAGCAGCAGCCGTACTGCCCATCGGCTCACTGCTGGGGATGTCTGGGTTGACGGGGCTGCCGTCGTCGTTCCGCAGCTTGACACGCACGCGGCCCGGCACCATCCAGTCCCGCGGGTAGCACTTCATCTGCACATGGCCATTGAGCGGAGGGTGGTGGAGGTCTAGGCTCGGGGGGCTTGTGAGTTGTGACAGGGCACAAGTGGTGCTGCAGCAGTTGGCGGTGCCGCAGCCGTGCCGCAGCAGGTGGCCACCCAGTGTCCCTCCACCCTCGATCGGGAGCTGCACCTCTGCCTCCGCCTCCAGCTTGAGCCCGTTGATGATGCACTCATAAATCTCCAGCGCGTTGGGCGACTCCGCAGCTGCACGAGTTGGGGCAGCAATCGCACCGTTCAACTGCATGATCAGGCGAGGTGAGGTCTCTCGCTCGCCACGGCAAGCAGCAGCGGCGGCGCACTGGCAACATGCTCCTGCCGGCGCACCCAGCTCCTTGGGGATGCGGCGCCCCTGTGCCACCGTCTTCCGGCTGTCTATGTAGTTGGGGTAGATGATCACGCGCTGCAGGGGGGGGGGGGGGGACAGAGGAGGTGGGTTGCAGGCGGCGACGGCAAACGGGCGGCAGTGGCGGCGGCGGCGTGGGCAGCAGCCAGCGGGTGACCCGCGAGGGCAGCAGTAGGCTTCTTGATGCTTGCAAGAGCACAGGGCAATAACGGGGCAGGCTGTGGAGCCCAGGCTGCGCAGCAGCGAGTGAGTGCAGGCTCGACGGGCAGCGCCGTCGGCTCACTTTATCGTGATCAAACGACATGCTTGCCGCCAAGTGATTTCCGACTGGCCGTGTGCGAGCAGGAGTGTTGTCCTCAGCCGAGCGAGCGCAGGCGATTGGCGCGGAGTTGCAGAGAGTTGGCAGAGTCGAGACGACCGAGATCCAGCAGTGTGCAGAACAGGGCCCGGGCCACCCGGCGACGGTGCAGCGGCGGCGCGGCACGGCATGACGCCCTCTCGACCGCGCTCTTTGGCCTGCTAGCTGTGCCACTGCGCTGTTGAACTGTGTGCATCTACCATGGTTTGCCCACAATGAAAAGAATGCTCGCTTGCGCTCCAGCTGCACCTTCCTACCCCGCCACGACCGCGCCGTCGCATTCAGCCGTTGCTTCCTCTGTCGCGTCTGCAGGCGGCTCCTCCACCACGTCAAACATGAGCTGCGCCGCCAGGTCGACGACAGTCGCTATCAGCAGCGTGGTGGGTCCTGCCGAGTTGGATGCGGGGACGCAAGCGTCACGGTGTGGCAGATCATGTTGCCCTCCTCGGATGCCGATGCAGGCCTCCCTGGCCTCACGGCACACCGCATGGAACCTGCCCCATGTTGGCCCACCTATCAGATACAACAGGTAGGGCGGGAACACGAACAGCAGCCGTAGCCCGATGGCAAAGTAGAGCGAGCTGCGGTGCATGATGGGTGCCAGGTGGGAGGCCAGCGCCCGGTGCCCGGGAGGGTCCGATCCCACCACCCGTACCATGTAGCCTGCAGGAAAGCAGCAGCAGCAGCAGCAGGAGCATTGGTTTGAAGAAGCCAGAATGACAGGCGTGGGGTGGCTGACTTCAGCAACCCGCATGGCTGCAGCAGCCATGTTCCTGCTACCGTTATGGGCCCCGCTGGCTTGGCCGGCGGCAACTGTGCAGGTGAGGGGCGGCCGCAGGCAACCCACCAATGTGCACTCCCAGCCGGCACGACTGCGCGAGAGACATGATGGCCAAGAATAGGATCGCCAGGCAGATGCCTGTGGGAGGGCAAGCA
>RRZL01000054.1:2133920-2145325 GCA_006782975.1 Chlorella sp. Dachan
AGCAGGGATGGACGTGTTGGCTGGCCTGCCCCGACCGTGCGCTCAGGGGTTAAACAAGCACGCACGCAGGGGCCTTGCATAGCACCAACGCGCACCCAGCTTGACGGGGGCAGACATGAGCATGTAATCTGAAATGGGGTCCACACGAGCGTAAGATTCTATCGTCTGAATTTTTCCATCGTCAGTCAGCACCTGCATTGCAAGCAGGGCACGAGGCGCAGTGGACATCACTATTGCAAGCGTGTGGTAGCGTTGCATGGCCTGCAGCATGCCCCATGCATCCATTGCCGCGCAGGCTCAGTGCACGGCCCCCTGATCCAGGCTCCCACGTTGATGAGCGTGGAAGCCAGCGGCACAATGGCTGCCGCCAGAACGCTGACGCTGATGACTTGGTTGCGAATCGTTTGCACTGGGGTTGAGGAGGAAAAAGGGAAAGGGGTCGGTACATGAGGCCGTGCAGCAGGCATGGGGCTGGGGCCCCTCTGCAGCAGCAGGTGAGATTTGCATCCAGGTGAGGCGGAGTCCCTCACCGGCATTGATGCCTTCCTTGGGGTCGCGCGACAGCAGATGCACCCACTCGCTCCGCGAGGTGCGGTTGAGCGAGATGAGGTTGACGTATCGCCGCCGCAGGAGCGGCACGCTGAAGGCCCCAACGTTGAAGTAGAAGAGGATGTAGCCCGCCAGTAGGCACGTGCCTGCGTGCTCAAACATAACAGTAATGCCTGCCTGACCAGATTGCATGGCCCTCCTCCGCTTCCCAGCAGCCTGCGGCCAGTAACCGGCAGACATGCGCTGCCTGCGACGCCATCTTCCTGCCCAGCCTGGACATTTATAACGCAGACACGTACAGATGATAAATATTGAGAGGTCGGCCGCCTTGCCCGACTGCATCTGCAGCAACCGCGGTTGCAAGCGAGTCAGCAGGCAAGAACACTTGAAGAGGCGGCGGCAGCGCCAGCGGCGGCAGGAGCGATGTGGTGTCGATCGCCCGGCGCGTGGCTTTCAGCACGCTCCTCACAATGTTACCTTGGTAAAACAGCTAAAAATAGAGCTTGGGCGGGCTGCAAGCTTGCGTTCGGGTTTGGGCTGGCGCCAGGAGCAGCCAGGGGAACGCTGGGCGTCGATTCTGGGACCCTTGTGTAGTGAAGACGTGTAATCAGCTTTCAGATGTCGGCGACGGGACCGCTTTGAAGCCAACCCCCTGCCAAACCGCAGCTGCCGCCGCTGCCTGCTGAGCAGACGCATTCACACTTGCTTACACTGTCAAAGCAGCTTGCAGGGAGGTCCAATCTACCAGTTCATATGCAGCGGGAGACAAGCAGGTATGTACAAAGCGTTGAGCTGGGAGACAAGCAGGTATGTACAAAGCGTCCCGCCCGCCGCCGCTCACGCCTGCTGCGCGGGCTTGAGGAAGGGCAGGCAGGCGGTATGGCCGGCAGCTGTGGCCAGGTCGTGCGCCGTCTTGCCCTCCTCTGCTGTGCGCAGGCTGGGGTCGGCGCCGTAGCTGCGCAGCACCCGGCAGGCAGCGGTGCTGCCAACCACCGCTGCGTGGATCAGCGCCGAGAAGCCGGCCGCATCCTGCAGGTTGAGCAGCGCGGCAGCCGGCCCGCGCAGCAGCTCGGCCAGCAGCTTGTGCTGGTTGCGGCGCGCCAGCGCCATCAGCAGCGACTCCCCCGTGTTGTCCACGCAGCACACGTCTGCGGTGGGGGGTGGTAGCCGGGGGTAGGCAGGATTCGAGGTGGCAGAGAAGAGCCAGTGCAGCACTGCACGGCAGCAGGCTGCAGCGACACCCGACCTCACCCGACGCCGTCAACCGCCCCCCCCATCCCCACCCACATCGTCCGCCCGCACCTGCCCCGGCGTCCAGCAGGATGCGCAGCACTGCGGCGTCCGCGCTGCGCGCCGCCAGCAGGACGGCGGTGGCCCCCGAGCTGTCGCGAGCTGCCAGGTCCACCCTGCCTGTGGCCAGCAGGTCAGACAGGATGCCCGGCTGACCCCGCTCCACAGCCAGCATGATGGGGGTCTTGTGTCCGTTGGGGCCCCGCACATTCACGTTGATACCTGGGAGGGCCAGCAGCTGGCGCAGCTGCTTGCGGTTGGCAGAAGGCACCTGCTCGGTTAGGGTGGTTTGGTGAGGAGCGAGTGTTGTTGGGTTCAGGAAGGCAGGCCGGGCGCGGCATGCAGGCAGCACGGTGTGGCAAGCGCGAACAGTGCTGAGAGACATCCGGCCCAGCATCCTCCGTCAGCAACACCCCCGTCCCTTCACACCTGGGTCACCAGGATGTGCTGGCCCTCCGGCCCCCGCGGCTGGTTGATGTCCGCCAGCGCCTTGGCCCCCAGCTCGATCAGCAAATCGCACGCCTTGGCCGCCGCCGCTGTGGGCTGCACATCTGCCACCGCCGGCAGCGCTGGGCCTGGGGCAGGCGCAGCCGCCTGCGGCGGTGCTGCCGCCGGCTCTGCCGAGGCGCCGTTTGCATCCGCCGCGGCTCCTGCCTCTGCCACCGCCCCAGCCGCCGCCAGCTGCCGCTCGCGCCGCTGGCGCTGCTCCCGCTGCTGCGCCACAATCAAGTGCTCCAGCAGCAGCTCCGCAAACCTGCGGTTCTTGGCAGCCAGGGCTGTGCCCAGCGGGTCCAGCCCCGCCAAATTGAGACGACCCACATCCAGCTGCTGCTGTCCGCTGGGCTGCTGGCCCTCAGAGCCGCTACCGCCACCACTTGCCAATCCACCGTTGCCGTCGTCGTCCTCCCGCTGCCCAAAGTGCCAGGCCAGCAGCTGCTGGGCGGTCTCCAGCATGCCGGGACGGGAGGCCAGCAGGTGCAGCACGGTGTTGCCCAGCGCATCGCACTGGTTGGGATCGCAACGGTTGGGGCCTGACTGGCGCTGCAGCAGGGCCAGCATGGGCTGCCACCCATTGTGGGCAGCAGCCAGCAGGGGGAAGGAGCCGTCCGCGGGGTCTACACAGCTCAGACTCACGCCGCAGGCCAGCAGTGCTTCCAGCAGCGCCTCGCTGCCTGCCGCCGCATTCGCCACTGCCGCAGGCGTGGCCAGCTGCCGCACCTCTTCCGCCGCTGCTGCCCGGCTCTCGGCAGTGCCGCTGCTGCTGGCGTGCGCTGCCAGCAGGGCCAGCAGCAGCAACTGGAAGCGCTGCCGCTCCTGCTCCAGCGCCGCCAGGCTGAGGGGGCGCATGCGGGGCAGCATGCCAGATGCAAACCCCATCTGCCACGCCTTGCTGGCGTTGGTCAGCTGCGGGCGGGCCGCGCCTGGTGGGCCGGTGGGCACTGCAGCCGCCTCCACAGCAGCCGGGCCCGCTGGCTCGGGCGCCGCTGCTGTGCCTGGTGGCGCTTCCCGACCCTCCCCAGCTTGCTTTGTACTTGCCAGCTCTCCGGAGTGCTCCAGCAGGCGGCGCATAACTGGCAGGTGGCCCCTCTTCAGTGCTAGCGTGGCTGCCATCTCCTCACGGCTGTTGGTGCGGGTGGGAGAGGCCCCCGCTGCCAGCAGGCGGCCCACCACCGCCAGGTGGCCATTGCCTGCAGGGGCGGGGGCAGGAGCAGATCACGTGGCAAGTTGCACGTCCTCCCGAGTTGCTGCTACTTGCACTGTGCTGCCCCCCTCAACCACCCCTCCCCACCCTCCTCCAATCACCTGCAGCCAGCTGGAGCGGCGTGCACTGCAGCACCCCGGCCGCCACGCTGCCATCATGGTTGGGCGGCGCCCCCAGCTCAAGCAGGCGCTCAACTGCCGCCAGCTGGCCCCGCTCCGCAGCAGCTGCTAGGGGGTGCAGAGCGGTGCGGCGGCGGGTAGTGCCCACCATGGCTGAGCTGCCGCCTGCGAGGGGGGCCAAAGACGACCAGAACTGATGCGGTCGTTGCAGGGAGTGCTAAAAGAGCACGTAGCCAACGCCGGGATTGCTGCAAGGGTGTCTGTGTGCCTACGCCCTTGCAGACTGCTTCGTCACCATTCACAACACATGCCTCCTCACCTTGCAGCGCCTTGGCCAGCGGCGGGTACAGCGCTTCCAGCAAGTCCACCCGGCCACGCTGGGCAGCCAGGGCCACAGCGCGCAGTGCGGCATGGTCCCTGCCGATGAACTGGCCGCCGCTGCGGGGCCCGCAGGCGCCGTGGGACACCAGCACCTGCACCAGCTGCAAGCTGCCACTGAGTGCGGCGGCCGACAGGGCGCTGCAAGGAGGGGGGGCAGTGGTGCGTATTGGAATGGCCTCAGGGCCATGAAGTGTCATCCACACAGAGCAATCACATACACAGCAGCGAAACTACATACAGCACTCCACCCGTTTCCAGCTGGCACAGTTGAGTCGATGAACAGGCGCCAGCTGCCCACCTGGTCCAGTCGGAGCCGTTGGCGGTGGCGCACTTTGTGTGCAGGTCCGCCCCAGCCTCCAGCAGCCGCGCTACCAGGGCCGCATCACCGGCATTCACCGCCGCAATCAACGGCGTCAGCTGCACGGTCGTGCCCCTGCTGCCCTGCACGCTACACGGCTTGTTGGCATCAGCCCCGGCTGCAAGCAGGCATTCTGCTAGTGCCGCATTGCGGGCCGCCAGGGCCTGCACCAGCGGCGTGGGCTGCAGAGGCCTTGCTGCTGCTTGCATGCCGCCCTGCTGCCCGCCGTTGCCCTGCCGCTTGCGCTTGGCGGGTCGGGCTGCTGCAGCCGCCTCTGCAGCAGCAGCCTCTGCACTGGCGGTTGCTGCTGCTGCTGCTCCTGCTGCTGCTCCTGCAGGATCTTCTGCTGCTGCTGCCGCCTGTGCAGCCGGCCCGTCAGGCAGCGCCCCTGCCTGCAGCAGCATGGCAGCCACCGCGGCCTGTCCGCCCTGCACGGCGGCCAGCAGCGGCGACTGCCCATCCTCCTGCTGCATGTAGTTTGGGTCAGCCCCTAGCTCCAGCAGGCGGGCAGCCAGCTGTGACGTGCTGTGTGCTGCGGCTGCTGCTTGCACCGCAGCAGCACGGGCAGCCATGGCGGTGCCACCGCCTGCGCCTGCGAGCGAGGGCTGCGCCAGCAGCACCGCCAGCAGCGCCTCGCTGCAGGCCGCTGCGCCGTACTGCGCCGTGTCCTCTGCATCGTCTGCTAGCGCATAGAGCACTGAAGTTGCTGCACCGATAGATGGCATGGCAACAAGTAAGCAGGGCAGGCGGCAGGGTGCCCGGTCCGAGCGGGGCGGCGGCGGTGGCGCAGCAGGCAGTCAAGCGCTTGCACCTTCGTCAGGGGGCTGATCTGGACCCTCGGTGTCGGTCTGAGGCAGGGCACGAGCCGCCGCCCGCCTCCTAGCCTTGGCAGCGAGCGCAGCCTGCCGCTGGTCGGCCAGCAGAGAGTAGAACAGGTTGCTGTCCTCCTCCATCGGTTGGTATGGCAGGTAGGCGGCGCCAATTGCAGCTGATCAGGCGGGGGCTCGATGCCAAGCCTAGTTGGCAGCCGCCCGCTCATTGCTGCCGGCGGCCCGCGGGCGCCACATTTGTGCAGGCAGCATCATGACGTGTTTTGGAGCATGGTAGTGTGCACCGCATTGTATCCTTGCATGGCTCAGCAGGCTATGTCTGTCAGAGTACCCGCATCGCAGAGGCAAACCTTGCCGCGGCGGCGGTGAGCGCCAGGCGGGCGAGGCCGCTGGAGCTCCAGGGGACGGCGTGGCCCATGCCGGGCCCTATTGTACTTGCCATGGTTTCGATGTCCGTTTCTGAACTCGTGGTGCCGCCTCGAGAGCTCAGCGTGCGGCTCGAGCGTGGCTGACAGTGCAGGCGCAAACAGAGGGATGTCTCTCGAGCTCTACGACCACGTGGTGGAGAGCGGGTGCGTATTAGGGCTTCTGCTGCCGCCGCCACTCTGCTGCCGCTGCCGCCGCCGCCGCTGCCTGCACTCAACCTGCAGCACCACCCTGCGCTCTCTCCCCTCCCTGCCACGCAGGCGCACGCCCGAGCTGGTGGTGCAGCACACGCACGAGCGGACGGGCTGGGTGGCGCTGCCACCTGCCCTCTGCTCCCGCCTGTTTGCCGCGCACGCCGCCACGCCGCTGGCCCTGGAGCTGCGCCCCATCCGGCGCCGCGCGGGGGTGGCCCTGCCCTCCGACACCCCATGCTACGCCTCGTGGGTGGGCGACACCTGCGCCGCTGGCTGCGTGGGTGTGCCGGCCTCGCTAGCCCGGGCGCTGGGCTTGCAGGAAGGGGCCGCGGTTGCGGTGCGCCCGCTGCCGGATGCGCCGGCGGCGGTGTCGGTCACTGTGGAGCCCGCCAGCGAGGACGACTGGGAGATTGTGCAGCTCAACGGCGGGTTCATCGAGGAGACGTTGCTGACGCAGGTGCGGGGGGTGGACTGGCGGGCCAGCAGGCAGCAGGCCAGGCGTGATGGCTGCCTGGCTCCTGGGGCATGGCCCGGTTGTGGAATGCCCCGTGCCGCCTCCCTCCACCCCCCTCCTGACCCTCCAGCTCCTCCCCCGCCCCGCCCCGCCCCGCCCCGCAGGTGGGCGTGGCCAGTCCGCACCAGCCGCTGCCCATCTGGATCCGCAGCGTGGGCGTGGTGCTGCGAGTCACCGCCATGGTGCCTGATGCGCCCGTGGCCCGGCTGGCGGCAGACAGCGAGATCTACGTGGCGCCGCGCCTGCGGGTGCGGCCCACAGGCGCGGGTGCAGCAGCAGACGGTAACCTGCTAGCGGCTGAGCAGGGGGCGGGGCAGCAAGCAGCAGGCAGCAACGGCGGGCTGGCCAGCAAGCCTCAGCCGCCGCAGCCGCAGGCAGCAGGTAGCGAGGATGAGGCATCCATGCCACTGCAGGCGGTGCTACGTGTGCAGCCAGCCAGCAGCGGCATGGAAGCTGCCTTGCAGGAGGCCAGTGCGGACGCCGTCAACCTGCCGCCTGGGGTGCAGCTAGCAGGCGCCAGCGCCGCCACGCTGGCGCGCTGCGGCCTGTGGCCTGGTGACTGGGTGCGGCTCAGCGGGCGGCACACCACCTCGCTGGTCAAGTTTGCCTGCCTGGTGGCCAGCGGGGCAGTGGCGCCTGGGCACCTGGCGCTGACTGCTGAGCAGAGCGAGTGGGTGGGGGCGCCGCCCTTTTCCCACATCCGCCTGCAGCGGCTGACCCCCGGGCAGCGGCAGCTAATTGAGGAGGCGGCCGAGCTGCAGGCAGCCACCGGCACCAGAACCACCGGCAGCAGCAGGGCGACGCTGGGCAGCATGCTGCGCCGACCCTCTGGAGAGGGCGCAGGAGCAGCAGCAGCAGGAACAGGGATAGCAGCAGCAGCCAACGGGCCCAGCAACGGTGGGCTGGCGCAGCAGCAGGCTGGGGGCAAGGGGGAGTTGCAGCAGCAGGATGTTGCAGGTGCTGCCGCCGTGCTAGCGCAGTCAGGCTGGCTGCGCCCGGCGGCTGAAGCTGCCCTGGCGCGCCTGCTGCCCGTGCTGGGCTTCACGCCCCGGAGCCTGCTGCAGGTGCGGGCTTGGTTGCTGTTGCCATGCCCACGGGTTGCCGCTGGGACTGCGTGTGGTGCCAACTGTTGGCGTGTGTTGCTATGCCGCAAGTGTTAGGGACCTGTGAGGGCTGGAGGGCCGACCTAGCTGGCCAGCCTTCCTGCGTGCGTCCCTGCAGAGCTGGGGAGCACCTCGACCAGGTGGCCTGCTGGTGTGTGGCCCCGCCGGCAGCGGCAAGTCTTCCATGCTGGCAGGCGCAGCGGCAGCACTGCAGGCCCACCCTGAATGCCTGACCTACTGTGTGACGGTCAGCTGCCGGGAGATCAGTGCCGAGGGCGCCAGCCAGGCGCAGGCCCAGATTCTGCCCAAGGTGCGGCGAGGTGCATGGTCTGGGGGGACATGCCGGTGGGCTAAAACGCACCCTGCTCGCATGCAAACGTGCGTCATGCCATTATGCATTGCTCCTCTGCCGCCTGTTGCAGGTGAGGGAGGCGCTGGACCACCTGCCCGCCCTGCTCATCTTTGACGACTTGGACGTGCTGTGCCCCGCTGAGGCGGCGGGTGCCGACGGCGCAGCCTCCTCATCTGACCCAGCGCTAGTGGCCTGGCTGGCCGACTTGCTGGACCACCTTGCTGCTCCCAGCCCCGATTGGGGCAGGCTGTCACCAGCAGTGAGTGTGGCAGGCGGCAACAGCAGTGGCGGCAGCAGCACTGGCAACAGCGGCGGCAGCAGCAGCGCCAATGCGAGCAGCAGCAAGGCATGGCCGGCAGCGGCTCCACCGCAGCTGGGCCCCGCTCTGTGGCCGCCGCTGGCTGTGGCGGCTACGTGCCGGGATGCCGCAGCACTGGCGGCCCCCCTACGAGCAGCAGGCCGGCTGGACCACATAGTCACCCTGCCTGCGCCCACAGCCGAGAGCCGGGCCGCCATTCTGAGCGGTGCAGCGGCGGCTCGTGGGGCGCAGCTTGATGCCGCCCACCTGCGGCTAGTGGCTGAGCGGGCGGACGGCTTTGACGCTGCGGACCTAGAGGTGCTGCTGGATAGGGCGCTGCATGTGGCGGTGCGGCGCCAGCTGGCTGAGCGCGGCAGCAGCGGCGGTGGCAGCCTGCAGCTGGCAGCCGCGAAGAGCAACGGCAGCGGCGGTGGTGGCCCAGCTGGGCTGCCAGACAGCACAGCACCTGCCCAGTCGCTTCTGCGCCTGACGAGAGAGGACTTGCTGGCAGCTCTGGAGGGCTTCACCCCCGCCGCCTTTTGGGGCACCGGCAGCCGCAAGAGTGTGCAGGCGGGGGTGGAGGGCTGGGCGGATGTGGGGGGCATGGAGGAGGCGCGGCAGGCGCTGCACGAGGCGCTGGAGCTGCCCACAAAGCATGCCCGCCTGGTGGCCAAGGTGGGCTGCATGGGTCATGACCTAGGGACGAGTTCTCTTGTTGTTGAGTAAATTGGCTGCACATGAGGGTGGGCCAGCATCAGCTGGCTGCTGAGCAGCCTGTCCGCTGCCACCTGTGGATCTTGCCCAGTCACCATGCATGCACACACCCTCCTGCCCGCAGGCCCCGCTGCGGCTGCGCACCGGTGTGCTGCTGTACGGCCCGCCGGGCTGCGGCAAGACGCACATCGTGGCTGCTGCCGTGGCTGCCGCCGGCGTGCGCTGCATCACCGTCAGGTGCTTGGGGGCAGATGCAGAGCTGTTGGGCAGAGGCATGCCCCCCTCATCCAATATTCAGACCTGGCATTGCAAGCTGCCTGCTCTGCCACCAACCCACCTGCCGTACGCCACCAACTCTGCTGCACATTTGTCAAATCATTGCTGTTCCCTCCTCCCTCCTTCGCAGCGGCCCCGAGCTGCTGAACAAGTACATTGGCGCCAGCGAGGCGGCGGTGCGAGACGTGTTTGTGCGCGCAGCGGCGGCTGCGCCCTCAGTGCTGTTCTTCGATGAGTTTGACGCCATTGCGCCACAGGTGAGGACTGCTGGCTGCTGCTGCTGCTGCTGCTGCTGGCATGATGTACTGGGTGTTCTGTATCCTGCCATCCTGGAGAGCCTACCAGCCTACCTGCCTGTCCTTGTCTCAAGAACGCCAGCCTGCGCTTGCCACCCTCACGTGCCCTGCCTTCTCGCCCCTCTGCCTGCTCCCGCGCAGCGTGGCCACGACAACACGGGTGTGACCGACCGGGTGGTGAACCAGCTGCTCACGGAGCTGGACGGCGTGGAGGGCCTGCGCGGTGAGGCGTGCGGCGGAGCTCGGGCAGGCCCGGCTTGAGTTCACAGCTCAGCAGCGGCGTGCCTGCCGCCAGGAGCTCACAGGTGCCCAGCTCGCCCAAGGCACTTGCAGCTTGTTCATGCTCCCCCCCGCCCAACCACCCCAACCTGACACACGGCCGATACCCCTCCCCCGCCCTCCGCCCCTGCAGGCGTGTGCGTGGTGGCCGCCACCTCGCGCCCCGACCTCATCGACGCCGCGCTGCTGCGCCCCGGCCGCCTGGACCGCCTGGTGTACTGCGGTTTCCCCTCGCCGCTGGAGCGGGGGCAGGTGCTGCGCGCGCTGGCCCGTGGCGTGCAGCTGGCGCCCGACGCCGACCTGGACCTGGTGGGTGGCGGGGTTGTTGGGCGCAGGGGGGTGGGTGGGGGTCGCGGGTCGGTGTGTGGGAGGCTGGGGTGCTGTGGGGTGGGGTTGGAGGTGCGCTGTTCTGCTTCGGCTGTGGTGCACTTTGCTCGGAACTGCCAACCAGCCCTCCTCCGTGCAAGCCGCCGCATGCCCCAGCCTGACCCAGCCTGACCCCAGCCTGCCGCTGCCCCTCACCTTTTCCCAGCTGGGCTACAACGCCGAGTTCTACTCGGGCGCGGACCTGGCGGCCCTGCTGGCAGAGGCGCAGCTGGCGGCGGTGCATGAGACGCTGGAGGCGGCGGAGCAGGGGGCAGCCACAGCGGGTGGAGCAGCCGCAGCAGGGCCGTCGGCGGCCAAGGCGGCGCACCCGCACGCCCCGCTCACCCCACCCCTCATACAGCAGCGGCACCTGGATGCGGCGCTGCAGGCGGCACGGCCCTCAGTGCCCGAGGCGGAGCGGGAGCGGCTGGAGGCCATCTACGCCCGCTTCCGGCAGGACCGGGAGCCGGGAGGAACGCGCAGCGCGGCGGACAAGGGCAAGGGCAAGGTCACCTGGGCCTAGAGGGACGCTGGTTGCTGGGCACGCGGGTTTGTGCCACGCTGGCGGTGTCAATGCACCAGGTCAAGTTGATGGGCAGCAAGCAGCTGCTGCAGCGCCGTGGCGGCTGCCGCTCTCCCGGACCTGCTGGCAAGGGCGGCCACATACACCACGCCTAGCGGGCACCGGATGTATGATCTAGGTGGACTCAGAACTTGTGAAGAGCGTCAGAAGATGGCAAGGGGAGGCCCCCCACGCAGCCCTATGCGGGGTGGATCGCTGGCACGGCCACGGCGCTCTGCAGCTGAGGCTCTAGGCACAGCAAAATGGACACGTAGCTGGCCGTCAGTTGAACTGCAGCTCCATCAGCGTGTATACTCACATGTATTGATCGCAGCAGCAGCGAAATGGTGAAGACCGCGGTGGAGGATTTGGTTGCGGGCCTGGGAGACGCGTTTCAAGAGGCGCAGCCTTCTAGGGGGTGGAAGGACTGTTGCCCCTCCGCCTTCGAGCGTCTGGACGAGCGCGTGCGCGCCGCGGTGCGGGAGGCATTGAAGACGCCCGAGGCCTTTGACAAGTACTGTTTCTTCTCCGACAAGCACTACGTGAGTGATCATGCAAACGCGGCGCAGCGTCTGCCGGCGATCAGGCGAACGCTGCGCACTTCGGCCAGCAGCGCCGCCGCCGGCGGCGCCCTGCGGCGCCCAGCTGGCGCGCCACTGCGTTGCCGCCGCATCATGCTCTCCCCTCAGGCTGCCTCCACCACAACTTCCCCCTAACCGCATGACCGCCCCAAAACTTTCGCGCAGGTGCGCAACCTCATCTACCGGGACGATGACTTTGAGCTGCTGGTGAGTTG
>RRZL01000054.1:2147914-2166814 GCA_006782975.1 Chlorella sp. Dachan
GCCGCCCAGGTGGAGGCCGCCCCCGCCCCCAAGCCCGGCCGCAAGCTGCAGCAGACAACGGTGCCCGCCAAGTGGGACTGGCGTGCCCTGGGCAAGGTGACCCCCGTCAAGAACCAGGGCAGCTGCGGCTCCTGCTGGGCCTTTGCGGCGGTGGCCGCCCTGGAGAGCAAGGCACTCATCACCGGCACCAAGTTCAGCGGCGACCTGTCGGAGCAGCAGATGGTGAGTTGGTGTGTGGGGTGGGCAGGGCAGGGGTGGGTGGGATTCCTGCAGCGGGTGGGCTGTGGCTCGGCACCAGCCAGCAGCCGGCACTGGCGCTGCAACTCCCCCATTGCACATGGCCTGCCTCCTGACGCCCCATCCCCACCTGCCTTCTCCCACCAGGTTGACTGCGTCAACACCGCTGCCGGCTACAGCAGCTACGGCTGCAACGGCGGCGCCTCCACCGATGTGCTGCGCTACGTCAAGGCCTTCCGCGCCACCACCGAGGCCGACTATGCCTACACCGGCAAGACCGGCGCCACCTGCCTGGAGCCCACCAGCAGCGCAGCAGCACCCGGCTCCATCAATGTCAGCGGCTACAAGGTGCTGGCCAAGGACCGCGCCACCATCCAGGCGGCGGTGGCCACCGGCGGCCCAGTCATCGTCTACTTCAGCGTGCAGTCCTCCTTCTACCGCTACTCCGGCGGCATCTACCCCGCCAGCAGCTGCAGCGGCACCGCCGTCAACCACGCCATGGTGAGAACAACACAAGGGGCAGCGTGTGCTGGGCTGGGTGGGCAGGCGGGAAGTGCATGTGCTGCCGCTGCGCCTCCCCTCCACCTCCTTCCTCCCCTGCGCTGTGCCTGATGGCCCCTGCTCCCCTGCTCTCCTGTCTCCCTGCAGCTCGTGGTTGGCTACGACTTCACCGGCCCCGTCCCCTACTGGATCGTGCGCAACAGCTGGGGCAGCCTGTGGGGCGCCCAGGGCTATGCTCTCATCGAGGCCACCGCCGACACCGTGGG
Source organism: Chlorella sp. Dachan (assembly GCA_006782975.1). Classification (NCBI taxonomy): domain Eukaryota; kingdom Viridiplantae; phylum Chlorophyta; class Trebouxiophyceae; order Chlorellales; family Chlorellaceae; genus Chlorella; species Chlorella sp. Dachan. Next base: position 2,148,919 of record RRZL01000054.1, read on the forward strand.
CACCTGCAAGATGTACTCGGGCCTCATCCAGCCGCTGGCCACTGCCGTCAAGGCGTAGGCAAGCCGACCCACCACCGTCTTGCAACACGAGAGCTGAGAGCAGCGGCTGAGAGCTTGCACTGACCTATGCCCATCGTCACACGTTTGATGCGATATGCTATCTACCACCCCTTCACACCTTCCCAAGAAGGCGCTGCACCGCCCTTTCTTCCAACCACGCCTTCTACCACCCCTCATACTAACCTAACCCTCCCCGAGTGAGATAGCGCCTGCACTTTCTTCCAACCCTTGGTGCACACTTCCCAATACCTTGCCATCTCCCTTTCACTCCGACAACACGTATTCTTGCCAATCTCCTCTCGCCAGCCACTGGCTGGCAGCCCACACGTTCAACCGCACAATAAAACACCACAGCGAGCAGGGGCAGGGCGGTGGCACGAGCCGAGGCAGCAAGGCGCCGATGCATGGAGGAGTGGGGGTCAGTGGTGGGCAGTGGCCGCCGGTGGGGGTGTCACCAGCATATGCCAAGATCACGCCCCACCAGTACTGGCGCTGGTCAGATCTTGCGCACAACAGGCGGGCAGATGCTGCAGGTGCAATCCAGATGCTGCTTGGCTTTGTGCAACGCTACCCTCCTTCCAAGTCCTGTCCACAGGACAAGGGCGACAAGCACACACACTGTGCGGGCTCACATGGCTGGCTGGCACCACCTGCACCACACAGCATCACCGACACAGACAGTGGCTCACCACCGCTCAACCCAACAACTCTGCATGTTGCATTTCGTTCCGTGTGCCAAGGGGTGGTGTTGAATAACACCAGTTTGGTTTTTGTTTTTGGTTGGGGTTGGCTCAGGCCACCAGCGCTGCACGCTTACGCGCGCTCGCCGCGGATGCGGCGCGCCAGCTGGATGTCCTTGGGCATGATGGTCACGCGCTTGGCGTGGATGGCGCACAGGTTGGTGTCCTCAAACAGGCCCACCAGGTAGGCCTCGGCGGCCTCCTGCAGCGCCAGCACCGCGGAGCTCTGGAAGCGCAGGTCGGTCTTGAAGTCCTGGGCGATCTCGCGCACCAGGCGCTGGAAGGGCAGCTTGCGGATCAGCAGCTCCGTGGACTTCTGGTACTTGCGGATCTCACGCAGCGCCACAGTACCCGGGCGGTAGCGGTGGGGCTTCTTCACGCCGCCGGTGGCGGGGGCGCTCTTGCGGGCGGCCTTGGTGGCCAGCTGCTTGCGGGGCGCCTTGCCGCCGGTGGACTTGCGGGCGGTCTGCTTGGTGCGGGCCATGGTGGCTGGTTGAGGGGTGGAGTGGAAAGGGAGGCAAAGGGGTGGTGGAGGCAAGTGGGGGCAGGGCTGCTCTTGTAGGCGGGGGCCCCCGTGCTTTGCAGGCGTGCTCAGCGCAGCATGTGCTTGTTGCGCAGCCGTGTGTGCTTCTGGGGGGGCGATGGGCGGGGGCCCGATCAGCGCCCACCCATCCGGCCAGGTGGGGACAGCTGCCGCCAGCTGGGCAGGCCTGGCCCTGTGCTTCTGCCATGCCTGCATGATCACGCTATTCACCAAGCCCGGATGGGTGCGCGCACCAAGGGCCCCCCACCCCCGCCCCCAGCCCTACAAGAGCACCCGGTCCAGCCCCAGTCCAGCACTTCTCACCAATCCTCCTCACCTCACCACCCCTCTCACCACCCCCAACTCAACATGTCCGGACGCGGCAAGGGCGGCAAGGGCCTGGGCAAGGGCGGCGCCAAGCGCCACCGCAAGGTGCTGCGCGACAACATCCAGGGCATCACCAAGCCCGCCATCCGCCGCCTGGCGCGCCGTGGCGGCGTCAAGCGCATCAGCGGCCTCATCTACGAGGAGACCCGCGGCGTGCTCAAGGTGTTCCTGGAGAACGTGGTGCGCGACGCCGTGACCTACACCGAGCACGCCCGCCGCAAGACCGTCACCGCCTTTGACGTGGTGTACGCGCTCAAGCGCCAGGGCCGCACCCTGTACGGCTTCGGCGCGTAAGCACTCAGGCCTGGCCCCTTCCCAAGCCTCCAAACCAAAAACCAAACACTGGTGTTATTCAACACCACCCCTTGGCACGCGGAATGCAATGCAACACTGGCCTGCGTCGAGTTTGTGGGGAGGGGTTGGCTGAAGCTCAGGGTGTGGGCTCGCATGCAGTGTGGCATTGTGTGAGGCACAGGGAGGGACGTTGCAACAGACAGTGGCAGCATGGCAACGCAGCACATGCCCACCACATGTCCTGACTCGAAGCATGGTGTGCCACCCAGCACTGTAGCGCCGCTGCTTATGCCTCACCCAACCGGCTCAACCCTCAGCCATGCAATGCCCCAGCCCAGCCAGCTAGCTGCTGCCATCCCTCAGCCATGCAATGCCCCAGCCAGCCAGCTGTTGCCATGCCTCAACCAAGCAATGCCCTCCCATCCAGCCAGCTGCCATGCCTCAACGCTGCACGTGAGCCCAGCCAGTTGCAGCCAGGCCTCCTTGGGAACGCCTCAGGGCAACCGTCTGCAGCAGTAGACAGGCCGCAGCGCATGCGCTGCCCAAGCAACAGGCACAATGCTTCCGACGCGTGCAAGAGGTGGTGTTGAATAACACCAGTTGTGGTTTTGTTTTTGTGTTGAGTTGGGGGCTCGGCACAGCTCAGCCGCTGCGCTTATGCGGAGGTGAACTTGGTGACGGCCTTGGTGCCCTCGGACACGGCGTGCTTGGCCAGCTCGCCGGGCAGGACCAGGCGCACGGCGGTCTGGATCTCGCGGGACGTCAGGGTGGGTTTCTTGTTCACGCGGGACAGCTGGGCGGCGGCGCTTGCGATCTTCTCAAACTGGTCCACGATGAACGAGTTGAGGATGGCCATGGACTTGGAGGAGATGCCGGTGTCGGGGTGCACCTGCTTGAGCACCTTGAAGATGTAGAGCTTGTAGCTCTCCACGCCCTTCTTGTGGCCCTTCTTGCCCTTGCCCTCGCCCTTGGGCTTGGGGGCCGCCTTCTTGGCGGGGGCGGCCTTCTTGCCGGAGGTGGGGGCCATGGTTGGTTGTGGGTGGTGGGGTTGGTGGGGAGGAGGTGTGGGGTGCCGACTGCGGCTGGCGGGGGCCCTCTTATAGCCCTCCCGATCGGCGCCCGAGCGCGATGTGCGCCAGCCAGGGGCGTGAGCAGCCCCAGAAGCACAGATCGGGCCAGGAACACCACCCATCCGGCCTGCCCTCCCCCCTGCTGGCGGGCGCCGGCTGTCGCCACCTGCCCCCCTCTGCCCGCATACATAAGCGGGCCTGGGGCGCTGTTCTGACCAACCCACACCCACTGCCACCCCTCCCCTCCCCTCCACCACCCCACCCACAACCACACAACCATGTCTGGCCGCGGCAAGGGCAAGACCTCCGGCAAGAAGGCCGTGAGCAAGAGCTCCAAGGCGGGGCTGCAGTTCCCCGTGGGCCGCATCGCCCGCTACCTGAAGAAGGGGCGGTACGCGGAGCGCATCGGCGCCGGCGCCCCCGTCTACCTGGCCGCTGTGCTGGAGTATCTGGCGGCCGAGGTGCTGGAGCTGGCGGGCAACGCCGCCCGCGACAACAAGAAGACGCGCATCATCCCCCGCCACATCCAGCTGGCGGTGCGCAACGACGAGGAGCTGTCCAAGCTGCTGGCGGGCGTGACCATCGCCGAGGGCGGCGTGCTGCCCAACATCCACTCTGTGCTGCTGCCCAAGAAGAGCGGCAAGAAGGCCGAGGCGTAAGCAGCGCCTGGTGCCGAGCCGAGCCCTCACCTCAACAAACCTCACAAAACCAAACTGGTGTTATTCAACACCACCTCTGGCACGGAACAATGCAACACGCAGGGTTCGGTTGTGCTTGTGTGGTTGTTGGGTTGCTGCACAGCCTGCCCTGCATGCCTTGGGAGCCCGCATCCTGACAGCAGGACTGCCAGGGAGAAGGGCGGGATGCGCAGGGCAAAGCAACAACGGGCGCACGAGGCATGCACCCCGCATCCCCCGCCCAGCTGCTGTGGAGGAGCACCCGTGCAGGTGACACCCCCACCGGCGGCCACTGCCCACCACTGACCCCCACTCCTCAACGCAGCTGCGCCTCGGCTCGTGCCAGCGCCCCGTCCCTGCTCGCTGTGGTGTTTTATTGTGCGGTTAAATGTGTGAGCTGCCAGCACAGTGGCTGGCGAGAGGAGATTGGCAAGAATATGTGTTGTCGGAGTGAAAGGGAGATGGCAAGGCATTGGGAAGTGTGCACCAAGGGTTGGAAGAAAGTGCAGGCGCTATCTCACTCGAGGAGGGTTAGGTTAGTATGAGGGGTGGTAGAAGGCGTGGTTGGAAGAAAGGGCGGTGCAGCGCCTTCGTGGGGAGGTGTGAAGGGGTGGTAGATAGCATATCGCATCAAACGTGTGACGATGGGCATAGGTCAGTGCAAGCTCTCAGCCGCTGCTCTCAGCTCTCGTGTTGCAAGACGGTGGTGGGTCGGCTTGGTTACGCCTTGACGGCAGTGGCCAGCGGCTGGATGAGGCCCGAGTACATCTTGCAGGTGCCCACGGTGTCGGCGGTGGCCTCGATGAGAGCATAGCCCTGGGCGCCCCACAGGCTGCCCCAGCTGTTGCGCACGATCCAGTAGGGGACGGGGCCGGTGAAGTCGTAGCCAACCACGAGCTGCGGGGAGGCAGGAGAGCAGGGGAGCAGGGGCCATCAGGCACAGCGCAGGGGAGGAAGGAGGTGGAGGGGAGGCGCAGCGGCAGCACATGCACTTCCCGCCTGCCCACCCAGCCCAGCACACGCTGCCCCTTGTGTTGTTCTCACCATGGCGTGGTTGACGGCGGTGCCGCTGCAGCTGCTGGCGGGGTAGATGCCGCCGGAGTAGCGGTAGAAGGAGGACTGCACACTGAAGTAGACGATGACTGGGCCGCCGGTGGCCACCGCCGCCTGGATGGTGGCGCGGTCCTTGGCCAGCACCTTGTAGCCGCTGACGTTGATGGAGCCGGGCGCCACTGGGCTGGTGGTACGCTCCAGGCAGGTGGTGCCGGTCTTGCCGGTGTAGGCATAGTCGGCCTCGGTGGTGGCGCGGAAGGCCTTGACGTAGCGCAGCACATCGGTGGAGGAGCCGCCGTTGCAGCCGTAGCTGCTGTAGCCGGCAGCGGTGTTGACGCAGTCAACCTGGTGGGAGGAGGCAGGTGGGGATGGGACGTCAGGAGGCAGGCCGTGTGCAATGGGGGAGTTGCAGCGCCAGTGCCGGCTGCTGGCTGGTGCCGAGCCACAGCCCACCCGCTGCAGGAATCCCACCCACCCCTGCCCTGCCCACCCCACACACCAACTCACCATCTGCTGCTCCGACAGGTCGCCGCTGAACTTGGTGCCGGTGATGAGCGCCTTGCTCTCCAGGGCGGCCACCGCCGCAAAGGCCCAGCAGGAGCCGCAGCTGCCCTGGTTCTTGACGGGGGTCACCTTGCCCAGGGCACGCCAGTCCTTCTTGGCGGGCACCGTTGTCTGCTGCAGCTTGCGGCCGGGCTTGGGGGCGGGGGCGGCCTCCACCTGGGCGGCACCGGCGGCGGCCTGGGCGGTCAGCACGTCGCCGTTGGCGGGGCGCATCAGGCGGGTGGTCTCAAACTCCTCCCAGGTCAGGTCGGCGGTGTCGGTCAGGCCCTTGAAGAACTTGGCGGCGGGGCGGGAGTTGTGGGCAATCACGTCGTCCACGGCGGCGTTGAAGGCGTTGAAGGCGGCCGCCTCCTTGGCCGGCGACGGGTACGCCTTGGCGTTCTGGGCACGCCACTCGGCAAACAGCTCCTTGCGGTCCTGTGGAGTGGTGGGTGGAGGGGTGGAGAGTGCTGTCAGGTGGCATGGATGGGCATTGCAGGCAGGCGCCAGGGGCGGGCACTTGGTGGTGTGGCTGCTGCCGAGTGGCGGCGGCGGCGGCGGGTGCAAACGCCTTGCAAGCTCACCATCTGCTGCAGCTGCTTCACGGACGCCTGTGCCTCGGCTGCATTGGCAAAGTTGCGCAGCTTGGGCCGGCCGCCGGCACGAGCGGCCGAGGCCACCACGATGGTGGAGAGGAGGAGCACTAGGATGAGCTTCATGGTTGGCAGAGGGGTGCGGTCGAGTGCTGGTGAGCAAAGGGAATGGAACGGTGGACAAGCGCAGGCTCGGGCCGGCTAAATGCGCCGGGAACTGGCTCCGGCATCGTCCGGCTGGTCGGCAGGGGCGGCCACCAGCTGGCGGCTGCTGCCGCCTGCGGCGCCTGCTGCTGTGACCGCTGGGTGCGCCCGCTCGGCGCGCCGCGCTGGCCTGCGCTGCACTGCAGCCCTGTGCAGCCAGCTGGCCCATCTGAGCAGCCCCTGGGAGTCAACACGATCAATGGCCGCCACAATGAGGCCGGCAGGGTGCAGCCTGGTAGGGCAGCATGCCGCCGAGCCCAAGTGACCGCCGCGGCCCGCCTGTGCCCGCTCGCCTGCCCCGTGGTCAGGCGTGGCTCCCGTTTTTCCTCCTTTTTTCCGCTTCGGGCAGGTGCCTGTTTCACTGTGGGTGTAATGTCGTAGGGCCACTTACAGAGTTCAGGCGACTCGCCTAAACACTGCACACCAGTTGTCCTTGTCATAAAAGGAGTCCACCAGCGCAGCGCCCGGCAGCTGCGCCACCAGGCCCTCCAGCTCCCCCCGCTGAAACAGGTGGTAGTAGCGCTGGAACACCACCGCACCCTTGGCGCTGTCCAGCCGAGGCGCAGCTGCTGGCGCCGGCAGGTCACAGGATCCTGCCGCAGCTTCCCGTGCCGAAGCACCACTCTGCGCCCTGGCCTGCGCTGGCGCCGCTCCCGCTCCGCCGTCTCCGGCTGCCCGGGCTGCTGCAGCCGCCTCGGCGCGGTGGAAGGGCAGGTGCCAAGGCACAAAGTAGTCGCCGCTGGCCACAGACCCGCCCGATGCAGCCTCCAATGAAGCCTCCTGCGTGCAGTTGCCCGCAATTGCCTGCTGCGCTGCCGCCGCAGCGCCTGCTGCATCGCCGCCCACTCCGGTGCCACCGGCTGTACTGATGGGCTGCCAGCTGCGCACCTTCTTCATGTTTTCCTGCTCCGTGGCCCACACAGTGACCAGTGCCCGGCCGCCAGGACGCAGCACGCGCAGCAGCTGCGCCAGCAGCGCCAACCGCCGGGCGGGCGAGGCGATGTGGTGCAGCACGGCAATGCACAGCACGCCGTCGCAGCTGCCGGCGCGATAGGGCAGCGCAAGGCCATCCGCCACTGCCACATCGGCGCGCAGGCCCTCGCCCAGGGGCGGCGGCTGCAGGCGGCGGCTGGCCACGCCCGCCAGGCCTGCGGTGGGAAGGCGTGTGCAGGGTGCGTGGTAAGAATGGTGTGCAGGGCAGCCATCACTAGGAGACAGGACAAGCAAACTCTCCTGATCGTTTCGTAACTGCCCACCCGCCATCCCCGCCATCGCCCACTGCACACCCGCCCCACCCCTCTCACCCGCGCTGCGGTCGCTGCCCAGCACGAAGCCGTCCCGCCGCACGCCAAAGTACTTGCCATTGCCGCAGCCCACATCAGCGATGAGAGGGCCGGGGGGCAGGCCCTCCAGGAAGGCCCGCACCTTAGGCCACACCGCAAAGCGCGTGGACGCAAAGTGGGGAGCGATGGCGTCGTACACGCGGTGCACATACTGCGCCTCCAGCGCCGCCAGCTGGCGGTCGCCACCCGACTCAGCTGGTGCAGCGCCAGGGTCAGGTGGTGGGCTGGCAGCTGGACCGGCATGCTGCTGCTGCTGCTGCTGCTGGGCAGGTGGTGAGCCGCTGCCATCGGCCCCTCTTGATGCTGCTGGCTCCTGCTGCTGCTCCGCCTGCTGCTGCTCTGCCTGCTGCTGCTCCAACGCCATGCGCTTCAGGGCAGCCCGGGTGGGCACCAGCGGCGCCAGCTGGCTGTCGCAGTGCTCGGGCCAGCGGCATGTGCAGGGCGCCCGCCGCACCTGCAGGCAAACACCATGGGAGGGGAATGCAGATGAGGCCAAAGTGTGCATCAGCTGCGGCATGCCCCTGTGTGAGCTGCAGGTTACCGAACAGCATGCAACATGCAGCTGCTACTGCCTGCAATCGCATCTCACAGTGCATCCTGTGCCTCCTTCACCCGAACCCACACATGCCTGGCGGAAGGTGAATGACACGCGGCGCTCCGCCCGTGGCACCACCTCGGGTTCCCCGGCCCCGCTAGCGCTGGCCACTAAATCAGACTTGCGGTGCGGGATGTAGTGCTGCCAGGCATACCGCGCCTCATCTGCGGCCACGGGTTGTAGTGCGTTGTGCATTGCAGCAGTAGCACTGCTTGGAGCACTGCTGCAGCGGCAGCCTGGGGAGGCAGCAGCTGCGGCGTAGCAGCAACAAACTGCACATCACAGGCAACAGTGCATGCATAGGCAGCCGCATAGCAGCCGCCAACCGCCGTCACACCTGCCATGACAACCAACGAGCGTGGTGGCAGGAAGAGCGCCCGCGGGGCATGGCCGTCCCGGCGGAACACCATCACCGCTGGGCCGCCCAGGCACAGGGACACGATGGCGCCAGTAAACGCGGCGTGCGTCTCTGCAGCGGCAGGGAGGGGGCAGGCCATGTGGAGGAGGTGCAGCAGACAGCCCTTCAGCGGTGGTACGACTGGCAATTCGGTGTTGTTGAGGCAGCAGGCAGACACAGAGCGCCTGTGGGTGCGCCAACATCACCAAGTGGTCACCCTGCGCAGCACGGCAGCAGGCGGCCGCAAGGATAGCAGGCGGGCTGCACTCACCCACGTGCGGCGCGATGCCCACCCCCGGCGCATACTCGTTCACGGTCAGCTGGTCAATGGCCACAGCGCCGGGCAGCGGCTCAATGCGGTCGGCGATGCGGCGGGCGGTGGGCGGGATGAGCTGCTGCGGCGCTCCCACGTCGCGCGCCTGCGGCAGCCGGGCAGGTGAGGCGTTGTGGGCCAGATGTGCAGGCGCCGTATGGCACAAGCCATCAGAAGGGCCACTGCCTGGCTGTTGCCTGCACGCCAAGCAGCCCCACGCGGTGCCAAGGTTGGCGGTCCACACAACAGCTGCCCCCACCCTGCAGCACCCCCTGCCGCCCACCCCCTGCTGCAGCACGGCTCACCTCGTAGTCAAAGGCGGCGCCAAAGTGGAGCACCCTGCGTCGCGACAGGCACTGCCAGTGCTGCTGCGCGTCTGCCTCCCGCAGCAGCTCCGCCTCCTCTGCTTCTGACACAAAGCCAGGGCGGCAGGTCAGCCCCGGGATGCCGCACTCCTCGGCGGTGCGCACTGCAACCAGCGGCGGCTCAGGGGCCGCTGCCTCGCTGCCATCGTCCAGCTCTGCATACTTGAACGACAGCGGGCCGCTGCCGGGCAGGGAGGTGTGGGTGGTGCCCTGCAGCGCCGCGCATGCCGCCGCGGCTGCCTCGGCTGATGGCAGGCTCACAAAGGCCACGTGGCCCCGGCCGGGCGTCACCGTGCCGCCATATGGTGCAAACACCGCCTGCAGCGCCTCCTGGTTGGCCTCTGCCGGTCCGCAGTTGCCCACGGCGAGGTGGCGGGTCGGTGCGGCCGAGCGCCGAAAGTGGACCATGCCGGCGCCGGCGGCCACTGGCGGCAATGCCGCTATCGATTGACTGGAGCTGCTGCGCTGCTCTGGACACGGTTTCAAGCTTTGCTCCGCTGCTGGGCAGCCCAGCTGGTGAGGGGCGGCGCGCCAAGAACTAAGTAGCACGACTTACGGCGCGCTGCAGTCTCTAGGAGCAGACAATTGATGTTTCTACACACGATGGTAAGACGCAGGGCCTCATTCCTTGTGCTCTGGGACCCATGGCACACATGCAGCGAAGGGGTGTGGGGTTCTGCTGGCAAGGCCCGCCCCACTGCTCGTGCGTCCTCGACTGATCGGTAGAGCAGCCGAGGGTCCCCACCCCTCACACCAGCCACGCAGCAACTCTTCTGGCCGCGTCCTGCCTGCCTCGGCTCCGCCCGCCCTTTGCTGTGTTGCTGATCGTGATCGCCGCGCAGGACAAGTCAGCGAAGCCCAAACCAGGCACCCCCGGGCTGCCGCCGCCGCCCCCGCCGCTGGTTGCGACGCGGCTTGGTGCCTGGCGTCGTTAGTCCGCAGCTCACCCAAGCGTGCAGCAAAGAATGGCAGCCAACCCGCCGTTGTGTGTCGGGCAAGGGCCCGTGGGCCCCACAACCTTCCCGCTGCCATGTAAGTGTCGAGACGGCAGCCGGGTGTGGGGATTCCTTGCTGGCACGCCTCACACCGCTGCCCTGCAACTAACTGGCTGCCCTCGTGCAGACCACGGCGAGATGATTGCCATGAGCCGCGGTGGCATGCAGCTCGAGCTGAGGGGACCGGCGCTGCGCACGCGGGGCAACAAGTGAGGCGCTGCCGCCTTCGCCATTGAGGGCACAGCCGCAGTTGAAGGCCAGCTGCAGTTGAGAAGGCCTGCGTGTGCAAGCCAGCAGGCCCTAGCACCCGGCTCGTCCGTGAATGCTACAGCCCCGACGCTTGCCTGACCCCGCTCTGCCTTACCCCGCTCTGCCTCGGCCCCCCAGGTGGGGCGCGCGCGGCACCATCTTCCTGTCCAACATGCGCCTCGTGTTTGTGGCCGACAAGCCCGACAACACGAGTGGGCTGCAGGCGTTTGAGCTGCCGCTGGCGTACATCAGCGAGGAGGACTTCAAGCAGCCCATCTTCTTCGCAAACAACCTGAGCGGCAGGTGCGAGCGGCGCCCCAGTGGGGGCGCCCGGCAGTGATGCGGGCGTGGGAAGCCGAGGTGGTCCTGCCTTGCCCTGCCTCGAAAAGGGGTGATGGCATGCATCCCGTGGAGAAGTTGTGCGCAGACGCAGTGGATGGTTGCAATGCAGCGGCAGGCATGCGCAAGGGTGACTGGCGGGCACATTGCCCGCCCATGATCCAGCCGTTGCTGCCGCCCGCCCCGGGCGCAGGTGCACCATGGTGGAGGCGGGAGCAGAGGGGCCCCAGACCGTGCAGTGGACGCTGTACTTCAAGGAAGGCGGCGTGGGCACCTTCATCCCCTTGTGAGCTGGGCTGGCTGTGCATGGTGGGGCGGTGGCTGCTGCCTTCGCCGCTGCTGGTGGGGGCAGGCGCTGGCTGGCTGCCCTCCTCCACCCCTTGCCCTACACACACACCTGGTGCAAGTGTGACCAGCGGTGCCCATCCTGCACTCCCCACTGCCCCTCCCCGCAGCTTCTTCCGATCGTGCGCCTATGTCCGCAGCGTGGCGGGCCGCATGCAGCAGGAGCAGCAACAGGCGGCCGCTGCAGGGCAGCAGGCAAGCTACCCGCCACCGGCGATGGCTGCGGGCGCTGACCCGCCGTCCACGCCGCCGCAGCAGATGCTGCAGACCGCGCTGGTTGACCCGAGCGGTAAGCACTGCTGTCGGTTGGGTAGGCAGCCCTTCCTGGCCGGAGCTGCGCCTGCTGCCGCGCGGCAGGTTAGCTTGCGATGCCCGCTTTGCAGCCGGCACTGTAATCATGCAGGTGCCCCCTGGCCCTGCTTCCAATCTGGGTGGCTTGCAACCCCCACCCAGCCCCGGCCCGCCTCTTGCCTCCTGTCCGTCCCCATCCCGCAGACCCCACAAAGCTGTACCTCACGCAGCCGCTGGACAGCAGCCAGCAGCGGCAGGATTCGCCCAAGTTCCCAGCCCCGCTGGTGTGAGCCCCGGTGGGAAGCCTGCCGAGGCACCGTGTGTTTCCTGTCCAGCCGGCAGCACAGTTTGACATTCCAATGCGTTCGCCGCCTGGTGCTGACTGCGTCGTGTGGGCCAGCCCGGGCCAACCGGCGGTGACATGTGCAGAAGGCTGCCAAGGTGTAACAGTGCAGCCGCTGGCAGTTGAGGGCAGCAGCTGCCGAGTGCTGCAGCCAGATAAGCCCCCCTCCCGCTCTCTCTTGTGCACTGCCACGACATGTGCCTCTTCCTCTCTGTGCTCAATGCCGCCTCTGTTGTACATTGCTTCTCTCTGTTGTACACTTGCACTGCCCTGTGCGGGTTCATTCGTGGGAGTCGTTTGGCGTCAGTCACTTGCCTCGGGACTTGGCCCCGACAAGTCAACGGCCGTCAGGACAACAGTGGCATCCTCTCTGGCTGCTAGGATGACTCGCAGGTGCCGCCGCCCCCGCGGCGAGGCAGCAGCTGCGGCCACCGCTTGTGCTGCTGCTGCTGCTGCTGCTGTCACAGGGGGTGGCTGCTGTAGCGCTGCTGCATCTTCCTGCTCTGCTGCTGCTGCTGCTGTCACAGGGGGTGGCTGCTGTAGCGCTGCTGCATCTTCCTGCTCTGCGGCTGCAGCCCGCCGCACTGCTACTGCCACGCCCGCACTTGCTGATACCATGGCTGCATCCGCTGGTGCCCCCTCACCACCTGCTGGTGCTGCCCCCACTGTTGCAGCCGGTTGTACTGCAAGCGGCGCCTGCAGCTCCGCCTCAAACACAAGCACAGGGCTGGGCTTGCCACCAAACTTGGACATGCGGCGGTTGAGTGTGCCCTGGCGCAGCACGGCTTCCACCTCCTCTGCCGCGACCTGCCTGCGGAGACAGGAGGGAAGGGAAGGGAAGGGAAGCCGTGCTGGAAACAGCAAGCACTCAAGTTTCAGATGCTTCGCCCCAGCAACAGTAGCAGCTCAAGCCGCCCAGGTGCATGTGGATTGATCACGCACCGGCCCTGCAGCCGCTCGTGGGCGTGGGTGGTGAGGACCAGTGGTCGCCGCAGCAGGCGGCGGCGGAGGGCGGCCTCTTCCTCTCGCTCGGCTGCCTTTTGCTTAGTCTTGCCATTGCGCGCTTGGCGGCTGCAGAGCACTGGCGGCTGCAGGGAGGCGCTGCACGCCCAGCCGCACATGGTGTTTTGCTCTGCCGCGAGCCAGCAGCTTCAGTCGGTTTGTAGACGTGCTCTGGAGGCAACACTTACGATTAAACAGAGCGCAATTGTACGTTCACTCTTGCAGGGTCAGCTGTAGACCCCCCTGCCGCTGTGATGTGCATGCCGCGCCACACTCAAAAGGCTGGGAGTTACATTCACGGCTAGTTTCACAAGAGGACGGCAACATAAAGGGGTAGACAACGCTATACAGGGCAGACGACGCTATGTATCATGCAAGCGCGCTACGCGCGGGCCTGCTCATCTCTGGCTACTCGCATCAGGTCGCTGCGCATGGGCGCACGCTCTGCTGCGCTTGAGCGGGTTTGCTGGGAGCCGCGCCAGCCCGCAGCCTGCTTGACTGCATCACACAGTCGCCACGTTGGGCGGCTGGTAGGCGCCCCCGCCCTGCTGCTGCTGGCCCGCGCCGTATGCGATGTTCCCGTCGGGCTGCTCCACCACACGGCCCGGCACCGGCACCGCTGCAAACACTGCGTAAATCTCCTCGTGGCTGACGGTGTTGCTGTCCAGGTCGATGGCCCAGCACACAAACACTGGGAGGCAGAAGGGGAGGAAGGGCAGGGTGGCAGGAGTGTGTGGGCTTGGCAGCGCATGCGACACACTGCAGGTTGGGCCAGGGGCATGCGCGCAGCCAGCGAGCTGCTCTGTTGGAACCGCTGCCCGCCAGTTCCAAGCTTCAAGCATGCCCTCAGCAGCCCCTGCCACAAGGCACGCAGGGTCTCACCCGCATCCAGCACGCTGAGCAGGATGCCTCCCAGGAAGCTGAGGATGAAGAATGTGACCAGGAAAACGGCCCCGCCCAGCACCGAGGCGTTGACGCCGGTGCTCTGCAGCGCGCTGCCGCGGTGGGCCAGGTAGTAGGAGCCTCCCGAGAGGAGGGCCCAGCCTGCCGACAGCAGGAAGGTGGCCATCTGGATGACCAGGGGCGTGAACCTGTTGAGGGCGACGAGGGGGCAGCGGGAAGTTGAAGCGAGTGGGGTGTCAAGGCACCGAGTGGGTCGCAGACCCTGCAGTTTGGTCAGTCAAACATGGGAGCAGTCCAAACAAACACACAGCGCACGCCCTGTGCACCACCCCCGCTCCCCCCCTCACCACACGGTGGATGCAAAGGCGTTGAGGAAGTGGCGCACGAGCAGGTCGGTGACACGGCGCCCCGCAGCCAGGAACGCCTCGCCCGTGATGGCCATCATGACCGTCGCAAACTTGCTGCGTGCAGGGTGGAGAAGGGGAGTGGAAGCATGGGTGGGCCTTGCTTGGGGCGGGGGCATGTGGCAAGCGGGCAACAGACGGGTGTGCAGAAGGCAGCCAGCAACAAGGTTGTGCCTTCGCCGCGCATTCCTCAGGCAGGCTGGATGTCAGCATCGCGGTCCTGCACAGTCGGCGCACACCCCCATCCACTCGACTGCCGTCCAGCACAGCAAGCGCCCGCCGAGCCAGCCCCAGCAGCCCTGCCCCTCCTCTCACGTCAGGTACTCCACAATGGCCCACATCAGCTGTGCCAGGCACACCATGCACATCTGGATGAGGTTCATCTCCTGGTTGTTCTCCTGGGCCCTGCGGCGCAATGGCGGGAGGCAGGGGGCGGCACGAGGCATCAAGGCGCTGCTGCATGCGCTCTGCTGGAGGAGGCAGCAGCCACACAGCCCTGAGCGCCGCCGTGCATGTCGGCTGCACATTTAATTCTCCGCCACTCACTGCTCCAACGCCTGGCGCATGATCTGGCTGATGGTCAGCACCAGGGAGGAGAGGCAGAGGGAGCCAAAGGAGGGGCCCAGCGCGTGCTTCAGCGAGCGCATCGTGGTGCCGCGCGTGGCAGACAGCGCGCTCGCCGGCGCAAAGTACCTGCGGGGAGGACAGGCGCGAGTTGGGAGGTGCCAGGTGCAGGCTTGCCATGGCTCTTTAACTGCGTCGCTGCAGGGGTGAGGCTCAGCAGAGCACAGAACAGCATCACCACCACCAAAGGGGGAGGGCGTTGGAGCCATGCTGCGCAAGCGCCTTACCACTGCGCGATGGCGCCGGAGGTGACAAACACGCGCACTTGGTTGGCCAGCAGGAAGACCCAGAGGACGAGCACCACGGCTCCGCCTGCGCAGGAGGGCGACTGGCACGGGAGGGGTGAGCCGCCAGGCAACATGCGATTGAGATGTGGGCAGAAGAGCAAACAGCATGGCCACACACCGCAGGCGCTGCCCACACACCTGAGTAGCCCTGCGCAAAGCTGTTGGGCTGCCAGGTGCAGCACAGCACCTCCTGGCCCTGTGCATCCACGCACTCGGCGCGGCCCTCGCGTGCCGGCTGCAGCGGGGGCGGGAGAGGGAGGGTGCAGGGTTCTGGTGCCTGGCTCGTTCAGCGCGCAGGCACGGCACAACCTCCCCGCCGCAAGCCAGGCAACGGAGCTCCAGGCACACTGGTCAAGCATGCACTCACATTAGGGATGGCAGCACCGTTCATCACGGCAAAGCCTGCAACGGGGGTATCAGTGGCGGCTTCAGTGGCAGGTGTGCATCATGGTCCAGGCAGGCCACACGAGCTGCACACCCACAGCCGTGCAACGGCCAGCTCAGATGGCAGGTGTCAAGCCGGTGCTCAGGCACTCTTGGCGCACGCACCCAGGAAGGCGCCCAGGGGCAGCACGGCCAGCAGGGACGCCAGGTTGAGCAGCACCGTGGATGTGATGATGCCTGAGTTGGCGGCCAGGCCATGGGCGGAGACGCCCAGCAGGCGGGTGGCCAGCGCAATCTGGTGGCGCCACAGCGAGAAGACCCAGGCAGCCAGCAGCGCCAGGCCGCCAAACACGAGGGCAGTGGTGCCCTGGCCGTTGAGCAGGAAGACGACGGCGGCGGTGGCCGGAATCTGCAGCGGTGGGTGGAAGGCCAGTGGGTTAGGGCATGGGCTGCGCAGGGACAGCAGTGGTGGCCAGTAGATTAAGGCGGCTGGGGACGAGGCATCAACCACCAGCTGCTCCCCCAGTGTGCCTGCAGACGCAGGCCAGCCTGCCCAGCCCCCGCAGCTCACCGCCACTTGGGACGCCACCGTCGCCTTGGTCATGACGGCGGCATGGTGCTGGAACAGCTTCACAAACGCCACCCCCAGCAGCAGGGCGAGGCCGGCGGACAGCGCCAGCCAGCGGCCTGGCAGGCCACACAAGGGGAGTAGGCAAGGTGTGAGGCCCAGTGCAGATGTCAACAAACAGCTCCAATTGCTGCAACCTTTCGCTGGTGTTGACCACCTCAACCTCCTCCTTCCCCCAGTGCAGCAGCAGCGCCAACTGTCCTCATTGCACGTACCTGTGAACTGCACAAACTGGCTGGGGCTCCAGTCGCCCCTGTGCTTCTCATGCAGCGCCTCCAGCAGGGCGCGGCGCGCCTCGGGGTGTGCTGGGCAGCTGGCCGGGTCGGTGTAATCGAGGTGGATGAAGGCCGGGTTGCGGTGCTGGATGGCGTAGATGCCGCCCACCACCGCCGCCACCCAGGCCAGGGCGAAGAGCAGGGCCCACAGCCTGTCGCGAGGTGTCCGGCGGTACTGGAAGTGTGCCGCAGGCACAGGTGGGGTTGGGTCGCCTCCCGATCCCATGGCTGCATGGCGGGAGGGCGGGGAGGGGAGCGGGTGGGTGGCACAAGAGAACACACCATGAAGCACCTGTTCACCGAACTCCCCGACTGATACTGATACTGCCAGATGCACTGCTCAAGCTGAGCATGGGGCTGGAGTCGCGCACGCAAGCGCCGGGGCGGCGCCTTCGGCCGGCGCTTCCGCCAGCTGGCTTTTCCCGAGCGAGGCACCTCGGCGCGCCGGCTTGCAGCTGGCCCTCACCTGGTTCCTGCCTGGTTTGCGGGGGTCGGCAGGTCCTCTGAGTGTGCAGCCTGCGGCGCGTGGAGACTGCGGCGCGTGGAGACGCTCCGACAGGCCTGATGCGAAAACTTGGCAACGATCACAAGTGCCGTGGGGCCACGGCGGCCCCAAACTCTCCAGCCAGGCCCGCATTTGCGTGCTGCCGCCACCGCAGCATGCCCTGAGCTGATGAGATGGGGGCTCTCATCCCGCTTGAGCAGGTCCTGGGGGCTACTGGAACTCGCACCAGCTGCAAGCAGGCGGCCCCGGGTCGGAACGTGCCGGCAGCAGCAGCAGCTATGCTTGCGAGCAGCCTGCACTGCAGGGTGCAGGGCACTCCCCAGACCCGGCAGCAGCAGCAGGGGCGCAATGTGCGTCGCGCCAGGGCCGCAGTGCGCGTGCAGGCGGAGCAGCAGCAAGGTGAGCCTCCAGCTGGGGCCTGCAGCGCGGCTGCGCGCGTGCTGGAGCATGAAGACGCATTGCAAGGCGCTCATCAGCGCGCCCCACTGTTTGCCGATGCTGCAGAGCCCCTGATGGTGCGCGCCGCCCGCGGCGAAGCCATCGAGCGGGCGCCGTGCTGGTGAGCGCCTGCTGCTGCACACGTGTGATCTGGCTGCTGCCACGCCATGTACACACAGTGAGCAGGCAGTGGGGGCAGTGCTGGCGCTGGTATGACACTGCCGCAGCGCATGCATGGGGTTTTCGCTCCGCATCGCGGTGCCAGGCGCTGTCGCAGCTGCCGCCTGGCGCATTTGCTGTTGCCCGCCAGCGCATCGCAACTCAGCCGTTCATTCCCCCTCTGCTCCCCAACTCTGCAGGATGATGCGGCAGGCGGGGCGGTACCAGAAGGCGTACCGCGACCTGGCGCTGAAGCACCCCTCGTTCCGGGAGCGCAGCGAGAACACCGACCTCATTGTGGAGATCAGCCTGCAGCCCTGGAACTCATTCAAGCCGGATGGCGTCATCCTGTTCAGGTGCGGGGGCCGGGTGGTGCAGGTGGCTGGGGCCGCTGACAGGCCAGCAATGCGGCGTTGCGGCAGGGCTGAGTGTGGTGTGTTGCGACGGGCCTTGCCGCTGTCCTTGCCGCTGGCCGTGGTCCAGCACTGCCCAGCGCCCTCCCCTCCCCCTGCCTCCCCACTGCAGCGACATCCTGACGCCGCTGCCCGCCTTTGGCATCCCCTTTGAG
>RRZL01000054.1:2188938-2202894 GCA_006782975.1 Chlorella sp. Dachan
CGGAGGCGGCCAGCGGCCCGCTGCCGCCGCTGGCCGCCTTCTCCTCCAGCCCCTGCGACTCCGCCAGCAGCTGGCCCTGCTTGGCCCGCCGCAGCAGCTCCTCGTCCTCCGCCTCGTCATCGGAGCCGGGGGAGGGCCAGGCCAGCTCGTCGTCACCACCGGCGCCCTCGTCCTCGCTGTCGCCCTCGGCGCGCGCACGGCGCCGCCGCCCCGCCAGCTCATCGTCCTGCGGTGGGAGGTGCAGGTAAAGGCGATGGTGGTGGGTGTGCAGGCTGTCCCGAGAAGAACAGAGGAGGCCATGCTGCGACGGCAAACTTTCCATAGTTGGCCCGTATTTCTGCACAGCGCGGAGACTGCCAGCCAAGTACTGTAAACTAGATGCGGGGAGCCCTCGGGCGTGGCAACCCCAGGACAGCAGCAACCCTCTTGTTGCCGCACCTCGTCATCCAGGAAGCCGGCGCCCCGCTGCCGGCGGAAGCCGTTCTTCAGGCCGCGCATCACCTGCAGTGCAGCAGGCAAGGCCAGGTGTTCATGCCGCTCGAACTTGGAAACTGAACGGCATGTAGACGGGGCACACAGTCAGCGTCCCTACACAGCACCGCCCCACTCCCTCCCCAAGCAACTGCCCACCCACCTGCTGCAGCTCCTTGTCGTCCTGCTGCTGCAGCCACTGCTGGTGCAGCAGGCGGCGCATCTTGCCGTCCTTGCCCGTCTCCTTGGCCTGGCCAATCAGGTCGGCCTGCAGGGTCGCAGGGCAGCAGGGTGGGTTGGATTGCACGTTGGAAGATGGCCACCGAATGAAGCAAGTGCGGAGGCTGACACGCACGCTGCGCCCTGGGCATCAGCAGCAGAGGCAGACAGCTTGGGAGGCAGCGGCAACGCAGGCACAGTGCAAGGCAGCACCGGTTGCCCAAGCAGCGGCAGGGCGCACCAGCTCCCCCTGGTCATCCAGGTCATCCTCCGGCTCGTCGTCGCTGGCGTTCTGGGCCCCCTCCTCGTCACTGCAGAAGAAGGGGGTGGTGCAGGCACAGCCCCGGTGCATTGCAGGTGGCCCAAACTTGCCACAGTTGTTTGAGCATGCGGCTGGCCAAGCCTCTTGAAAGAAAGCCATCCTTCCAAGCTTCCAGGAAACAACGGCTACCCTAGCGGGCGTCGCCCCACCCCTCCCAGCCCCCACCTCAGCTCCGCCTCCATGTCCAGGAACATGCGCTGCAGCTTGCGCTCGCGCTTGGGCACGGCCGCTTGCGCCAGCGCAGCAGCGGCAGCCTCGCCAGAGGCGCTGCTGGGCTCGGCTGCATCTGCGCCCGGGGGAGAGTGGCGGCAAGACCGTGAGACGCGGACCAGCGCAGGGAGCCAGGCAAGAGGGATGGCAGCAGTGCTTGAGCACTGTACGCACACAAATGCATGCCCATGCTCTTCCCATTTGAAGCCCCAGAAGCACCAACTGCGCACCCTCGGCGTCCTCCATCTGCTCATCCTCCTCTGCCGCCTGCCGTCGCGAGGCAGGCTCGGCACTGGCTGCTGGGGAGCCACGCGTCGCTGCTGCCGCCTCTGCGCCCGCTGCATCCGCACCCGACGACTGCTGGCCGCCATCTGCCTCCGCTGCTGCTGCCGCTGCACCCTCCTCCTCTGCTGCCTCTTCGCCCTCCTCCCCTGCCTCCATGTCCGTGCTGCCCTCCGCCGCCAACTCGTCGTCGCTGCTGCTGCCCTCCGCGTCGCTGCCGCCCTCCTCCCGCTCTGTTGGCTCGTCGCTGTTGTAACCGTCGTCAATCAGGATGTCATCCTCGTAGCTGTCCATCTGCGGGGCAGAACGCATTCGCAACATGCTCAGGGCGCTGACAGGTGCACACTGTGTGCTTCACGGGTGCGCCAGATTACCCGGGAGGGTGGCACATGTGCCACAACACCGACAACCTCGCCCACACCCCCTCCTTGCCCCACCACCATTGCCGCCCGCAGCCCAGCGCCCCCACCTGCGTGATCCAGGGCATGCGCTCCTGCTGCTTCTTGCGGGTGCTGGCAGGCAGGTCCACCAGCCGCACGCCCTCGCCGCCCTCCTCATCAGACTCCATGATGAGCAGGTCATCGCACTCCTCCTCCCTGCCGGCACCGCCGCCCTCCTGCTGCTGTGCCTGGCCCCCAGCCTCGGCAGCTGCGCCCTCCCGCCCGCTGCCGCCAGGTGAGTGGCCTGCTGCCGCTGCGTCGTCGCCGGCCTGCTGCTCCTCTGTGGCTGCGGGTGCAGCGCTGCCCTGCTGCCGTGCCTGTGCCAGCAGGTCCTCAAAGCTGCCCACATCTGGCAGCGAGGGCTTGGGTGCCCTGCACGCATGGGAGCGGGGCACCAGCGGTTCAAACATGCATAACGAGCGCAGCAGCTTTGGCTGCTGTTGCTTGCAAGACAGCACATGCTCGGGCCCCCACCCGTCACCGTCAAAGGCCCCCCACCTGGCGATGGCCAGCGCCTGCCGCTGCTTGATCTTGTCCAGGATGCTGCTCAGCGGCTTGATCTCAATCTTGTGGCCCTTGCCCAGCCGGTCGCGCGCAGCCGTCTCTGCAGGGGGAGGGTGGCAGGCGCCAGCGGGCAGTGTCAGAAT
Organism: Chlorella sp. Dachan; assembly: GCA_006782975.1. NCBI lineage: Eukaryota > Viridiplantae > Chlorophyta > Trebouxiophyceae > Chlorellales > Chlorellaceae > Chlorella > Chlorella sp. Dachan. The sequence goes on from RRZL01000054.1 coordinate 2,191,530, forward strand.
GGTAAGCAAGCGCTGCGCCCAGCAGGCACAAAACGTGCGCAATGTTCACTGCGGCCAGGCGAGCCAGCCAACCATACACACAAATGCGAGCCCCCCTCACCTCGCAGTATGCGCTGGGTGTCAGAAGCCAGCAGCTCCAGTGTGCCGGGCGAGCCACCTGGGCTGCCGCCGCTGCCGCTGGCGCCCGACAGCTCGGGCTCGCTGCCGCCGGCCTCCGCCTCCTCCCCCTCATCTGCAAGTGCGGCAGGCAATCAAGGCATTCAGAACGTTTGCTGTGCTGATATTGTGCCTGCATATTGGCATCACAGGGCACAGTGCATTTGGGCAAACTGGCCAGCCACGCACCCTCTGATGCCTGGGGAGCCACGCGGCGCGCCGCCTTTTGCGTGGCCCGCCGCGCGTACGCCTCCTCCAGCTCATCCTCCTCGTCAAAGTAGTCCTGCAGCAGCGAGCGATGCGAATGAAATGATCGGCAACCGCAAGGGTGAGGTGCTCAAGCAGGCTTATATTATACAACATCCAGCAAGCAGGCTCACGACAACATCGCGCGGCGGCGCACCTCGCCGCCTGCCGCCTCGCTCCCGCTTGCCGCCGCGGCATCCTCCTCCTCTAGCTCCACCTCCTCCTCCTGCCGCTCCTGGTCGTCTGCCGCGCCGCTGGACGGCTCTGGGTCGACCAGCGGCTCCTCCTTGCTCACCAAGCTGTCGCCGTCTGCCTGGGCTGCGTTGGGCGCCGCGTTCTCGCCCCGTGGCGCTGCTGGAGACTTCTGCGGCACTGCGCCTGCCTTGCGCAGCCTGCCCAGGCGGCGCCGCGGCTGCTCGACGCCCGGGCTGGCGAGCGGCCCGCCGCCCTGCCCTGGCAGGGATACAGAGTCCAACAGACTGTCCTCCATGGTGCGAAGGTGGTGGGGTGATCGGCACACTGCGCAGAGCGCTCGCCTTTGAATGCCCCAATGCGCCACCCGCCGCTGTGACGCTCCGCCGGGCAATGGTGCCCGCACTTTCGAACCCGTTTCTGCTTGCAAACGCTTAAACAATGAGTTACAACTGGACCAAACTCGTATTGCACAGCTCAGCAGCCTTGCCCTCGACAAGCCAGCAGGCAGTCACGCCCGCGGCGCCGCCGCACTCGCTCCTGCCACTGAGTACAACTGCTGCATGCCGTCTGCGGACACGTTGCCGCCGCACACCACGATGACCACGTGCTTGCCGCCCAGGCGGTCGGCCATCTTGTAGAAGCCGGCCACTGCGACGCCCGTGGCGGCTGCATGCAGGCAGCGGCAGCGGCGACCATATGCAGCGCTGGTGCGAAAGTGCACGAGGGCATGGCCCCGTGCAAGCTTGACGCCACAGCGCTGGCAAGCATTAGCGCCACACCACCATCCACGCCACCTCACCGTGCAGCGCCTGCAGCCCACCCACTCACCGTCGACCTGCAGGCCGCTGTGGGACACAGTGTCCACCGCCGCCCGGGCCGCCTCCTCCTCAGTCACGCTCACAACCTCGTCTGCAAGGTCGGCCATGCCGCCCGGCAGCTCTTCCCCCGCTGCCGGCCCCGACAGCATGCCCCGCAGCCGCTCCACGCGCTGCAGGGGGGACAAGGGGTGCAGCGGGGCGTGTGGGGGGTCGGCAGTTTGCTCGGGGTGCTCACAGCCGCAACATTGCTCAGCACACATGCATGGGGCGCAGGCAGCAGCAGGTCTGCTGCTTGCAGCCTGCACTGCACAACCAGCCGCACACCCGCACTCACCGCCGGGTACACGCCCACCACTTTGATGGCGGGGTCGGCCGCCTTGAGCACCGCAGCAATGCCCGCCAGCAGGCCACCGCTGCGCCCCATCGGCACAAACACTGCGGAGGGCAGGGTGGGCGCGGGTGGGCGGGCATGCATGAGCAGGAAGTGGCAATGGCACGGCAAACCTGCCCGCTTGCAGCATCAAAAACCTGGCCCTTCGTCCCTCACCTGCATCCAGGCGCCCGCGGGGCAGCTGCATCAGCAGCTCAATGGCGATGGATCCCAGGCCGCCCGCCACCTGCGGGTCGCTGAAGGCGTCAATGAAGGCGGCGCCCTCGCGCTGTGCTGCCGCCCGGGCATCGTGCTCCGCCTCCGCCTCGCCGCTGCCAGAAGCCTCCACCTGCCCGCCCAGCTGGCGCAACCGCTCAGCACGGCTGGCAGGCGAGGAGAGCGGGACAAACAAGCGGGTAGGCACGGGAATGCCACGTGCTGCTGCTGCTGCGCCTGCTGCATGCAGGACCGCCAGTGTGTGGTTCACGCTACCGGCCGCAACCACGCCGCGCTGCAAGTGATTGGCGGAATGGAGGGACGGGGAGCGAAGGGGCCTTCCTTGAGTCTCGCACGGGCCAGCGAGATGCGCAACCAGCGTTGGAAACATACAATCAAACAGCTTGATCATCCAGCCTGGTGGCACGCTGGGTGGACCCCACCTGCAGCTCCTCATCGCTCAGAGCCATCAGCTTGTGGGCGGCCCCACGCGCTCTGTAGCTCCCCGACGACTGCTTGCACTCGGCCTTGAGATGCACCTGCAGCAGATGCATGGCGACGGTCACGCAAGGGGCTAGAGTGCGGAGGGCAGATGTGTACCAGCTGCGCTGCAGCAGCCCTACTTGTGCGCTCACCTGCGCGGCATCGGCGCGCTCTCGCAGCCACTCTGCCCGGACGAGCGGTGTTTCGTAGCACTGCGCGCCGTAGATCTGGTGGATGCTGGCCCACGCCTCGCGTGCTATGGGGTGCAGGCCCTGCGAGAGAGGCAAGTGCAGGTGACGGATTCAACCAGGCCTAGAAACAAGGCATGCTGTTGCATGTAAGTGCAACATGCATTTGAGTGTGCATGCAGGCGTCTGGATCTCCACGGCAACTCTGAACTGCTTAATGGCAAGGAGGTCCGCGGCGCCCGGCCGGCTCATACCTCCTGCTTGGGGCTGGGCACCGTCCAGCCAGAGCCCTGCACACGGCTCTTGAACAGCTGCTCCGTCTCGAGGTTGGCACGCACCAGCAGGCGCCTGGGGGTGGGGGAGTTCCAGGCGATGTGGCCCCTGTCGGCGGCGGCGGCGGCGGCGGCGCGGTAGCAGCAGCCGGGTTTGAACAGCAGCAGTAGCCGGATCACTGACTGTGCCTCACCGCGACCGGACCAGCAGCCGGGGATGGCTGTAGGGGGCCGCTTGCCTCTGACCGAAATGGGTTTGTGGCCTGAGGGCAGCCGGCGCCGCTTGCAGACCTGCCATGGCTTCCGTTGCGGGTGTCGATTACCGGATAGAGGCTTGCAAGCAGGGCCCACAGGCTTCTCGAAACACATGGCCCATGCAGTCTCGAAGAAACCCTAAGTGCAGCCCCCTCGCCCTCCAAGGTCGCTGTCCGATTCCTCAATTGCATTTCCACTTTTGCTGCGACACCCCCAGGCACCATGCAGGCTCTGCGCACCCTGACCCTGCGCCCTGCCAATGCGGCCCGCCTCGTGGCCGCCCGGCCCCGCACCGTGATGGCCGTGCCCGCGCGCAGGCTGACCTGCGCCGCGCCGCGTGCCCAGGCGGAGGAGGAGAAGCCCAAGGACGTGCCGGCGGTGCCGCCCGCGGCCGGCGGGAGCTCCGCCGTCGCACCCCGCGGCACCCTTGAGATGATGCCCAGCTGGTCGCGCATGAACCAGGTGGGTGGGGGATGTCTGCGGTGACGCCTGCTGCTGCTGGCGGTGCTGCCACCGCTGGGGCCAGCCAGCCCTACATTCCCTCGGCTCGCGTGGGCTGATCGCGTAGCCTCAGCTTAGCTAGTCAGCATTGCCTAGCCCTCAGCGGGTTGCTTGTCTGGCCTGCTATGCTGGCACAGCGGTCAAAGGCCGCAGCACCCTCTGCGCACCTGGGTGTCCGGCAGCCTCCCCGAGAGTGGCTGCCACCCCCTCGTTGCCACGTTAACAGCTGAGCTCACACCCTGTTCCCCAACCATTGATCCCGTTCTGCTGCGCAGATGATGAAGCAGGTGTGCTCTGGATGCAGGGCTGCAGGCAACATTTGGGAGCAGAGGGCGGCCAGTGTGGCAGTCGGTAGTGTGGCACCGCTTCAGCTTCACCGCCCTTGTGCTGCATGGCATTTGCATTCACGACGTATGCATGTTGAACAGCTTGAACGCAACACCGTCGTCTTCCTCTGATGATGAACGGCTGAACCTCTTGCAGATGGAGATGGAGATGGAGCAGCTGAGCCGCGCGTTTGGCATGCCCAGCTTCTTTGGCGGCCCCACCACCGCGCTGTTTGACATGATGCCTGCTGCTGAGCTGCCCACCACCATGCCGACCATGGCAGCCAGGAGCCTGGTGAGCCGAACTGCTGCTGGCCTTGTGTGTGAGGCACACACACTGGCGCATTTGACCCGTGGCGGCTGTGGTGCTCGTCAGCACTGCTAGTTGAGCCGCTGGTGCTGCCGGCCCATCACCACACCCACATCCCCGGTGCAAGCTCTGCTCACTTGCACAGGCAGTGGATGTGAAGGATACGGGCACCGCGCTGGAGATCCACGCCGACGTGCCTGGCATGTAAGCAAATGGCAGGGCAGGGGTGGGTGCGTGCAAGCCAGGGCAGGGGTCTGTGTGTGCAAGCCAGGGCAGGGGTGGGTGCATGCAAGCCAGGGGCACACCGTGCGTGGGCCGCTGGCCCCCGTGCAATCGCGTGCCCAGCACTGGCACGCATGGTGACGCTGTCAATTGCGCGCACACTGTCTGTGTGCTGTGTTGAGCCCAACCAGTCCTTGCTCCTTCCTCCCCTCTCTCCCGCAGGTCCAAGGACGACATCAAGGTGCAGGCAAGTGGGGCTGGGGGGAGCGCGGTGCAAGGTGCAGCAGGGGCGCAGCAGCCGCGGCAGCCTGGACGCCGCCCCTTCACAGCCTGCCTGCCAGCAAGCAGTGCGCACGCTGTTCATGCGCCTCCATTCCCACCCCAGACTGAAAACAGTGCACCCGCCCTCTGCCTGCCACCTCCACCGCAGGTGTCCCCCGACCGCGTGCTGACCATCAGCGGGGAGCGCAAGGAGGAGAAGCGGGAGGGGTCGGAGGAGGGCGGCACCCTGCGCGTGGAGCGCTCCTTTGGCTCCTTCATGCGCCGCTTCCGCCTGCCCGACAACGTGGACATGGAGGGTGGGTGGTGGAGGGAGGGTGGGTAGGGGGAGGGTGGATAAGGGACGCAGTGGGTCGGGATGCCTGCCTGCCTGCAGCAGTGATGGAGGCGCCTGCCTCCCTGCCTCCCTGCGGCGATGCGATGCCGCCGTCTGTCACCACAACCTTCACACGCTCCTGCTCCTCTCAGACCACTTCTCAAACCGCTGCCTGCAGGCATCAAGGCCACCACGCGCGACGGCGTACTGATGGTGACGGTGCCCAAGACCGAGGAGCGCAAGCCCAAGTCAATCGACGTCTCGGTTGAGTGAGGTGGCGGCCAGCAGTGCGCCGGCTGATGCACCTTGCCGGTTCATCCTGGCCATTGTAGAAAGGCCATTGTAGAAGCTCAGTTACACATGGTTGAATGAATGAATACAATCCAAACAGTTTTGTGCGCGCCCGGCGCCCTCCCATCCGCGGCCGGCTGGCCATTTTGTATGTTGGCCCTTTCATGTTGCCCCGTGAGGGTTTGTTTATTTTGTTCCGTGCGTCATGTCCCGGCTGCCAACTTACTAGCTCCCTGCTGGTCCTGCCGGTGCCATGTTGTATCTTACAATTCTGCTCCCTGTTTGTGCACAACCCGGTGCTTTTCCCGTGCAACCCAGCTGTAATGCCCTGCCTGGCTGCCATTGGGTGGGACAGCGAAGGTAGAGCAGTGCAGCAGTTTTGGCGGCTGGCAGAGCAGGGGATGGATGGGTGCATGCCTGCAGGTGCAGGGATTTGGGGGCATGGTTCCTCACGAGGCCGACACCCAGCAGAGGCCACAGACACCTGCGCACGGCAGGGGCAGCAACGGCAGCTGCAGCGGTACCGCCAGGCTGAGTGGAGGGCACCGGCGCCGCACCCTGGGGTTATCAGCGCTTCCGTTGACATCGCCTTGGGCTGAACACATCACCTGCCAGGCTCCCTGGAGGCAGGGTGCAGGCATTCCCGCCAGGTCATACTCAATGCCTGCTTGCTGCCGCTCTAGCCAGGGCGCTGCTAGTCAGCGCACATCATGCGCCTTCTCGTTCCGTGGACGGCAGCGCCCGTCAAGCCGCGCCCTTGCTTGGCACTCTTCAGTCTCGGCCCCCGCTCGCCATCTTGCCGTGAGTGCCCGAGCATACTGACGAGGATGCGTCGGAGACTCGCTGTTGCCGCTGCTGCTAAAGGCCGATGGGTGGGATGAAGGGGGCCGAGGGTTGCGGTCACATACCTTCTTAGGTTCTGCTGCTTTGCCTGCAGCTGTGGCGCCAGCCGACTCTCACCACACGACCTCACACCTTGCCACGCAGCACCCCGAGATCGTCCCACACACGGGACTCATGTGCCGCCGCCGCCCCGCCCTCGCCCTCGCGGCGCTGCTGCTGCTTGCGCTGGGAGGAGTGGCCAATGCCTGCTCCCTGTTCCTCTACCACTGCCCTGCCACCGGCGAGGGGGTGGTCAGCGGGCGCACGGAGGACTTCATTCCCCAGCACTCCGTGGGCTGGCGCATTGACGTGACGCCACCGGGCCACCGCCACACCGGCGTGCCCGCCTGCCCCAAGCCCGATGCCTGCGGCCCGCCGCCCACCTGGTCTGCCAAGTTCGGCTATGCCGGCCTCACGGGTCTTAATGGCTCGGTGCTGGTGGACGCCCTGAACTCCGAGGGCCTGTTTGCGGGCTACCTGTGGCTGGACGGCGCGCCCTTTGAGCTGGACTGGAGGTGCGCCCCTGGTCATCATGCTGGGGTTGCGAGGGCTGGCGGAGCCTGCCTGCCTGACGGCTGCCATATCTCCATTGTGGTATGTGCAGTGAACGCACAAGCACCCTGCCTGGCAGCTGCTCTGGCATGCTGGCACCACCCCTCCCCACTACGTGCCTTGCTTTGCCCACCAAGCCCGACCGCAACGTCCTGCCATTGCCCGCAGCCCCAAGAAGCCGGGCATGCCGCTGGCGTGGCTCGACGTCATTCCCTACATCATGGCCAACTTTGCCAGTGTCAAGGACACAGTCGCCTTCCTGCTGTCGGACGCCGTACAGGCAAGCATGGTGGTCCGACCCCCCTCCCCCCAGCATGATGTGTGCGCGCGCCGGCCTCTCCACGTGTCGCCGGCTGCTGCACAGATTGTGATCCTCATGTCCCAGCCAAACGCAGCCCCCACCCTCACGCGCGCGCAGGTCTCCACCAGCCTGCCGCCCATGCACTACCAGCAAGTGCTGGCAGCGCTGGGGTTCAAGCAGCACCAGGTGCCCCTCCACCTGGCCCTGATGGACGCCTCTGGTGATGCCGCTCTCATCGAATACACCTCCAAGGGGGTGGGTTGCTGCCTGGGGAGCAGCTGATGCATTCTGCGGCGGTGCATGCTGGTACAAGTGTGGCGAAGGCCTGCCGGTGTGCTCCCGCGCCCAGCTTGACGGGTCACGGCCGGAGTCCCAGCATCACTCACCTCTGCTGCACCCCTGCCTGCTGCACCCCTGCCTGCTGTCCCTTCAGGCCGAGGTGTACTGGGGCGCCACGGTGGTGACCAACGACCCCACGTACCCCGTGCACCAGAAGTGGAACAAGAAGTGGATGGCAGAGGTCGAGTGAGTCAAGCTGCCAGTGCCGCCTACAAGTGCGCAGGCTCAGAGCCCCTGCTGCCTCGCAACCCCAAGAATCAGCGGCAGATGCTGGAAGCCCCCATTCTCCCTGCACTGTCTCCCGTGCCCCTGGCCTGCAGGCGCGCCACCGCCGCTGATGAGGGCATGGACATGCTGCCAGCTCCGCCTGCCAGCTATGCCAAGCTGCCCGGCTCGTTCGATGCCCTTGCCCGAGACATTCGCGCACGCATGCTCATGGACGCGGCCTGCAACGCGGGCGGACCCTACACAGAGAGCGAGTGGGCGCCGCGGCCTGGCGGGGTGAGAGGGAAGTGGAGTTCGGAGGTTGTGATGGCTCCCGGCCAATATGTGGGGTGCCACACACCGGCCGCTGCTGGGCATGATGCGCATGCTGGGCTGCTGCCTGCCAAGGCCTCATTCAACCTCGCATGCGTGCCACCCCGGATGGTGGCCACCTTCACCGTGCCCTTTCAACTGCCTACCCTCAACAGATTGAGCCCAACACCGCCATTGCTATGTCAATCCTGCGTTCCGTTGAGGTGCCGTGGGGCGCAACGGGGCAGTCCATCCCCGGCACCTTCTCTGCCGGCGACTCGCTGGTTTCCCTCCTGCACGAGCACACCTCTGCACGCTACCTCTTCCGCTCTCCAGGTGGGGGTGGGAAAGCAGTGCTTGGCTGGCTGCCCTCCCGCTTGGTGGGCCGGCCTGGCACAAGCCGCACTCACTCACTCCTTTTGCCGTCCCCTGCCCCCGCTCGCCAGGCAACCCGCGCTGGCAGGCGGTCAGCCTGCGCGACGCCGACTGGGGCGCCTACAACGGCGAGATCAAGGTGATTGAGCTGTTCACCAACCACGAGAGCTGGTACGGCGACGTCACCCCCTCGCCCCGCTGCAAGGCGGGTCAGTGCCTGGAGAACGGCCAGCCAGCGGGCGCGGCTGCGCAGGCCTGAGCGGAAGCAGTACCAGGTCAGCAGCCGCTTTCGGGCCAGAAATGGCCATGTGGGCACGCTGGAAAGAAAGGGCACGACGTCTTGCCCAGCAAACTCTGCATTACAGACATGCCTGCAGATTAAAGCTGATTCTGCACCTATCCTGCTCCTGGTCACTTCCAAGCCTTCTCAGTTTCTCCGCTAATGCCTTGATGATCATCCCCCCCTTCTGTCTGTCTGCGTTCTCGCCATCGGCACAATGTCTTCAAAATCTGAAATCTGGGGCGCGGGTGTTGCCCGCAAACCAGCATGCGCATGCCTGCTATGTTGCTGCACGTCACTCTGTCACACATTCGTGTTGGATAGGTATGAAATGGCAGGAAGAAGGAGTTGCTACCCTTCGGTGTGGAGGCATCGCCTTGCACTGGTGGAAGTCAACGTTGCCGGCCGGCAAACGCGGGTTGCCAGCTGCCCCGATCCCTGCTGTTCAAACAACCCAACAATTAAAGACAACCCATCGCTCTCGTCACGGAACGAGCACAAACAGGTTCAATGCAGATCGACAGAAAGGCAGACTTTGTTGGGAGCGGACCAAGCGCTGCCACGGCAGGCAGCGGGGCACGCCGCACCCTTCTGCCCCACCCACCCCGTGTGCTCATGCCAACCATCGCGGTCTCTGCAGTCATTGCAGCTCACACGCATCTTGATCATGGCCTTCTCTGCCGTCCGTGTCCTCACAAACCTGCCGCAGCGCCTCGCTGCGGCAAGCGGCTTGCCCACGCGGCTACACGGCTGGCTGCAAGCATTGCAGCGCGCCGAGCCTGCTGCAGCGGCCACTGCCACCGCCGCCGCTGCCGCCAGCCAGGGCCGCCGCTGGCTGGGCAGCAGCGCGGCGTCGGCTGCAGCAGCTCGAGATGGCATTGAGGGCGACATCATCTCGCCAGACGTCGGGCTGGCACGCATTGACGGGTGGGTGGGCTGTACTGCTGCAGATGCTCGGACCAGGACAGCTCCTTTGCGCAGCTCAGACGTGCACTATTTGCAGTGCTCAAAACCCAGCTAGTCCGCGGTCTGCAGGGTCGGCGAGGCGGGCTTCAGCGTGAACAACGTGGAGGTGGACGGCGCCATTATGCTGTCAGGTGCAGAGTCGCAGCTGGCCTTGCTCAGCTGCAGGAGCAGGCAGGTGCCCGGGCGCCAGGCTGGAACCTCAGCTGGGCTGGCCCACCTCCCTGCCCGGTGGCCCCACCTCCTGCAGGGGATGTGTTCACGCTGTGGCGGGTCAAGCGCTGGTCGGACGTAACGCTGGACAGCCTGTCGCTGCTGCGCCTGCTGCGCCCAATCCCAGGTTGGTGCCTGGCAGGACTCGCATGGTGGATGCAGCTGCACAGGGTCGTACCGTGCTCTGCAGACATGCTGCCCCCGCCAGTCGTGCCGCAGACTTGCTGGTGCTGGGCACCGGCAGGCGGGCCAAGCAGCTGGCACCGGAGCTGGCGCGGCAGCTGCACGAGATGGGCGTGCGCGTGGATGCCATGGACACGGTGCGCACGCCCGCTGCGGGGTAGCAGTGAGGCGCGCATTCACAGGAGCCTGCGACCCTGACTGCTGCTGGGCGTGCGCACGAGTGAGGTTGGGGTGGGCGCAAAGGCAACAGACTGGTCACGGCAGGCGGCCTGGCAACCTGATGCAGTCTCCCCGTGCGCTGGCTTGCCAACGCAGGTCAATGCGGTGGCGACGTTCAACGTGCTGAACCAGGAGGCGCGCAGCGTGGTGGGCGCGCTCCTCCCCCAGAACTCGGAGGAGTGACCAGGGCGATGCTGTTGCACGTTTGTGCGGCCCTGCTGAATGTAAGGCGCATGTGAGGATCGAGGAGAGACGCCTCTGCCAGGAACAAGAACGGCCAGGCACGCAGGGAGGCGCAGCGCTGCCGCATTGCATGGCACGGCCACTTGGACGCGGGAGGAGCGGGCGTGTGCCGGGCGGCATAGCTTGCTGTGCCAGGGCCAGGCAGCACTGGCAGTGAGGTGTCGAGTTCATGCGGTAGAAGGGCTTCAGCTGCGTGGGATTCGGAGGGCCGTAGCTTCTGCCCATCCTGCGGTCGCCTGGCCGAGGCGGTGTTGCATACCGCCTGGCGTGCGCTTGCGGCAAGGTGAGAGCGTGGTGCGTGTGAACGGGAAGCACGGCAGGAGTTGCTGCAAACTCCCATGCGCCGAATGCAACCTCTGCGGGCCTGGCTAGCACGGTTTGACAGGGATGCATCGGAATGTGGCTGCATTACTTGCGTGTTGCCTTCCGCCGGCGCCGGCGCGAGCGCCGGCATCGGCTGGGAGGCGTGGGGCGGCGGCAAGCCGCTTCCCGGCCTGCCCCAATCTCCCAGGGTGGTGCCACGATCCTGGGAGAGGGACTTGCAGCGGCAGAATCGGGGCCATCGTGGCATGGGCTGACGAGGCGGGTGAGGACCCCACACAGCTGTGGGGCCCGCCTACCGGCGCTGCCATACCCTCGGGAAGTCCTGCTTTAGCTGCCACGGGGGCCATGTCGTGACAGGGGGGCTCCCTGCAGCAAGTCAAACGCCGCGGCCATGGAGGCAGCAGTGGAGCAGCCAGGGCCCGCCCAGCCAGTGGAATTGGTGTCGGCAGATGTCCCGGAGCAGCAGCAGGCGGCCGAGCCCGCGCCGCAGGCCCAGGGGCCGGGCGCCGCGGCGGTGCAGCGCCCTGGCCC